>OY294018.1:8962837-9381910 GCA_958510785.1 Exephanes ischioxanthus | reverse complement strand
ATGTCAGTGTACTAGAAATGGTCGAAAACGTAGAGAAAAGTGATTTTTAGCTGGCGTGTCGCGTCGGTGCGTCGGTGCGTCGGTGCGTCGGTGCGTCGGTGCGTCGGTGCGTCGGTGCGTCGGTGCGTCGGTGCGTCGGTGCGTCGGTGCGTCGGTGCGTCGGTGCGTCGGTGCGTCGGTGCGTCGGTGCGTCGGTGCGTCGGTGCGTCGGTGCGTCGGTGCGTCGGTGCGTCGGTGCGTCGGTGCGTCGGTGCGTCGGTGCGTCGGTGCGTCGGTGCGTCGGTGCGTCGGTGCGTCGGTGCGTCGGTGCGTCGGTGCGTCGGTGCGTCGGTGCGTCGGTGCGTCGGTGCGTCGGTGCGTCGGTGCGTCGGTGCGTCGGTGCGTCGGTGCGTCGGTGCGTCGGTGCGTCGGTGCGTCGGTGCGTCGGTGCGTCGGTGCGTCGGTGCGTCGGTGCGTCGGTGCGTCGGTGCGTCGGTGCGTCGGTGCGTCGGTGCGTCGGTGCGTCGGTGCGTCGGTGCGTCGGTGCGTCGGTGCGTCGGTGCGTCGGTGCGTCGGTGCGTCGGTGCGTCGGTGCGTCGGTGCGTCGGTGCGTCGGTGCGTCGGTGCGTCGGTGCGTCGGGGCGTCGGGGCGTCGGGGCGTCGGGGCGTCGGGGCGTCGGTGCGTCGGTGCGTCGGTGCGTCGGTGCGTCGGTGCGTCGGTGCGTCGGTGCGTCGGTGCGTCGGTGCGTCGGTGCGTCGGTGCGTCGGTGCGTCGGTGCGTCGGTGCGTCGGTGCGTCGGTGCGTCGGTGCGTCGGTGCGTCGGTGCGTCGGTGCGTCGGTGCGTCGGTGCGTCGGTGCGTCGGTGCGTCGGTGCGTCGGTGCGTCGGTGCGTCGGTGCGTCGGTGCGTCGGTGCGTCGGTGCGTCGGTGCGTCGGTGCGTCGGTGCGTCGGTGCGTCGGTGCGTCGGTGCGTCGGTGCGTCGGTGCGTCGGTGCGTCGGTGCGTCGGTGCGTCGGTGCGTCGGTGCGTCGGTGCGTCGGTGCGTCGGTGCGTCGGTGCGTCGGTGCGTCGGTGCGTCGGTGCGTCGGTGCGTCGGTGCGTCGGTGCGTCGGTGCGTCGGTGCGTCGGTGCGTCGGTGCGTCGGTGCGTCGGTGCGTCGGTGCGTCGGTGCGTCGGTGCGTCGGTGCGTCGGTGCGTCGGTGCGTCGGTGCGTCGGTGCGTCGGTGCGTCGGTGCGTCGGTGCGTCGGGCTTAAATTGGACACAGGAATGGACCAACACTATACAATGTTTCGTATTAAATTTGGCAAAAATTGATCCAACCGTTTAAATGTTATGGGATCTTGAAAATTTCGAATTTTTCAAATTTTTTTGACAGAAGTTTCTGAATCAAACATCAGGCAAAGAGTAAAATGAGTTATAGTTTCGTAATCAGCGCTGAAGATTACATTAAAAATTACCTTAAAACTTTTTTTATTGTGTTTTAAGTATAGCTCCATCTATTAGGAAGCTAAAATGGCACAACAAAATTATCATAGAGGAAGTTATGAGAAAAACCGTAAAATATGAGGAAATAATTGTGAAAATCACTTTGCACGATTTTTTTGAATCCAATGGGTCCATAGGTCCATGGGTTCATGGGTTCATGGGTTCATGGGTTCATGGGTTCATGGGTTCATGGGTTCATGGGTTCATGGGTTCATGGGTTCATGGGTTCATGGGTTCATGGGTTCATGGGTTCATGGGTTCATGGGTTCATGGGTTCATGGGTTCATGGGTTCATGGGTTCATGGGTTCATGGGTTCATGGGTTCATGGGTTCATGGGTTCATGGGTTCATGGGTTCATGGGTTCATGGGTTCATGGGTTCATGGGTTCATGGGTTCATGGGTTCATGGGTTCATGGGTTCATGGGTTCATGGGTTCATGGGTTCATGGGTTCATGGGTTCATGGGTTCATGGGTTCATGGGTTCATGGGTTCATGGGTTCATGGGTTCATGGGTTCATGGGTTCATGGGTTCATGGGTTCATGGGTCCATCGTCCATCGTCCATCGTCCATCGTCCATCGTCCATCGTCCGAAAATGTACTTTAAGTACTTGTACTTGCATAAAGTACTTGAAGTACATGTACTGTAAGTACTAAGTACTTGAAGTACACGCACCGTAAGTACTAGGTACTTGAAGTACACGCACCGTAAGTACTAGGTACTTGAAGTACACGTAATGTAAGTACGAGGTTCTTGACGTACATGTACTGTAAGTACTAGGTTCTTGAAGTACATGTACTGCAAGTACTAGGTACTTGAAGTACATGTACTGTAAGTACTTTTTACATATTTGTACTTGAAGTAGATTTACTTCAAGTACTTTGCCCAGCTCTGGTTCAAAGTTCGGTTTCAAGCGGATAAGATCAAAGTCGGTTTCACTTTGAAATCATTGTTGAATTTTTCGGTGAGAGCGCCGTGGAAATCGTTGTCGGATTTGGGCTGTCTCTCGCAAATTGAAATTTCCGATGCGACATGATAGAAGACAGAGTTATTTTCAAATGCCTTTATCTCTTATCATTTCCGATCGGGTATTTCAAGCTCAACCAATCTCAGGAGGTAACAAAATGATTCGTCATTACGTTTTGACGACAATACCACCGTTGTAAGATTAATCGATGGTTTATATGGTGGTTTCTGGAGTAGTTTTGATGAGAATACTACCGTTGTAAGCACACTCAATGGTTTGTATGGTGGTTTCAGTGGTAGTTTTGATGACAATAGCACCCTGTTGCAAGCTCGCTAGAGTTTATTCGGACGGTGGTTTATACGTTGGTTTGAATGGTGGTTATTTTAAAACCCACCACATTATAAGCTTTCCTCGGAACTTTTGGGTCCGCTGGGACCGTGGTTTGCACAGTCGGTCTTACTGTCGGTTACGTTTTGACAATAAACCACTGTGGATTTTTCACTGGGTTGGTCGGTGGCTGAGTCCGTTAGGGTCATGGTGGGTTACTATTACCGTGCGATAAAAAGTCTATTGACGGTTGACTGTTGCCGTGATCGAAACAAAACTCATACAGGACGTCGGTTCTGCACGAGTGACTTATTTATTTACGATGGTGCTTACGAGAATTCGACGATTATCATTTTTTGTTGTTAATGACAGAGGGACGTCCCCAGGATGAAACCTAGGCCATTCGATTCGTAAGATCGTACAGAATATTCATGTAAATTTGCAAGTCCGTGCCGTCGGTCCTGTAGAAGTGACTGGTGTTGTGAATTTACCGATTTATAACGTTCGTAACCATTTTTACCGGTACAGTTACCGGTTATTAAAGTAACGACGTGCTACTAACAAGCGCACTCCATCTTTTAATTTTTATTTGATAAGATGTCTACGTTATTGCGAATGACTTAATCAACGTTTTATTTCTTCAATCAAATATTCCTGGTCACTATTGAATAATCCTTATTCCTCGGAAGCTATTAAGAATGGGTTCATTTTTTATTCACCAAAAATAATGTAATATGATCAATCGTTAAATATAGCGTTTGCGCTGCTTGTAGTAACGATGTTATGGATAACGAACGGGTTAAATCAAAATACATGTACAGGGTGTCGAGTAAAGATGCATGATTGAAGCGGGGAACAGCGTAAGAAAGAATCTTGCACATGCAATTTTCGCCGGGTTCGGCATTGTCAACCACAGAGTAAGTTACCGTCGGTAAAATACGTTAGTAGTCGCGGTTAAAATACGTTAATAGCCGCGGTTAAAATACGTTAGTAGCCGCGGTTAAAATACGTTAGTAGCCGCGGTTAAAATACGTTATTAGCCGCGGTTAAAATACGTTAGTAGCTGCACTTTGGGGGGACTGCCGTAAGCCAGTTCCCCCAAAGTGCGGCCGTATCCGTCTTTCCCCACCGTATCGCATTTGCCATGGCATATTTACCACGGGCATAGGAAAATTGCGGAAAACCATATGCCGATACGATCGGTCCCAAGTTCGCTTCACGGCGCCGGAGCTACTTACGTCATGCCCAAGCCGAGAATGTAAACATGTACTACAGCTATATATACGTGACATGTACACGTACAGGTACGTGTAGATGACTCGTATATATATCTGGAGCTTTGTCTCGCCCATATTTTCATTTCTCGACTAAGCGAGGCACCGGCATTCGAATCCACAACCTGCCAGTCTCGAGGCAAGCACGCTATGTTACGTCCTGATTTTGTATGAAAAATCGCGACGTGATACGCCGAATGCCGAGCAGCGCCGCTGACCTCATCAGGGGTGTCATTTCACACCGCAGCTGGGCTCACGCGTTAAATATCGTCTTCCACATCGTCGTCAGATACCGAGAGCCTCCGATGTAACCATAGATCCGCGAGGTATGAGTTTTCGGCACGTACGGCGATTGCAAAATCCCCGCGCGTGGCGTGAACTTCGTACCTCGCCGTTGCTGAATTGCGGAAACTGATTTTCTTTGCGACCGCTCGCGGGTCCGCGAGGATCGCCGAGCGGCGCCGGGAAGTCAGTCTCCCGACAGCAACGATCAAAGATAGATCGGTCTGGAAGATCTCCGCAATTCGTAGCTCGCGCAGGTCTGTGAATCTGGAGAGTGAACCACGCGATTTAGCCTCAAAGATAGAGTGCAGAGAGGTCGCGGTAGTAACTCCGAGTGTGTTCCGGAGCGGCATAAAAATCGAGTTGTGTGAGGATATAATAGCAAACAATAATTCTGTGAAGGTGTTCAAGGACAATATAGAGACTGTAGTATTCTACGACCCGTGTTCGGGAATCCACCGTAGAAATAGAACGAAGAACCCCGTCGGGGAATATTGTAATAATCGACCTAGCACTATCAAGTAGTAAGTACAGGGTGGATGGATGAGTGCAGATTGCGGATAAAACATAGACTAATTAACCGAACTGTAACCTAGTAATAGTCATATAGTCATCTTGAGTTTTCCGCTAATCCGACAACTTTTTATATCCGCATGAGAACCCTTGGTTGATTCTCCCCCCTTTCAGCTACTCGTGGACCGGGCCCGTACGGGACGGGGCAGAGCGGCCCACATAAAAAAATAATTAAATATAGATTTGCTACGTTTGGGAACGAGCCAAGCTCTACCCCCAGACGTAACAGCTATCCACGAGGCCACGGCACCGGTTTATTTGCCGGGCTATTTAAGGGGCTGCTGAAGCGGTTTTTTTTTCTTTTTTAACTTGCTTTACCTGTTTTACCGACGGGACCTAGACAACTTTTTAGTTCCGACTTAGCATTGTTAATATGCTATACATATGCGTCAAATCATGCAGGATTATGATATTGACATAAACGCTTCGGTGTGCAGTCGCATTTTGATTGAAAACTTACAAGGAATTAAGAAAACCGAATATTACAGTTTGCAAAAGTGCGTGAACGTAGTGTCACGATCGACGTACAGGCGGCTCTGCATCGTGCCCTACACCACATTCGTGCCGTGTTCATCGGCTGTGATCACCCGCCGCAAGTCGAAAGACTAAATCATCGCAGTTTACACTATGCGTGATTATCTTTTGAGTGAGAAACTTTCCGACGGTTTTGGAATATTCGGAGAATTTCACAGAATTGGCATGCACGCCCTTTTGACGTATGCAAGATCTAGAACTTTTTATATGCAACAGAACAGATGCTGTGAACATTTCAGCGGCCATGTTGGTTTCCGCGACAGTTTGTAATATTCAATTTTCTTTATTTTTCGGAAGATTTCGACCAAAATTCGAGTGCACGCCGAATCGTTTATGTTATTAATACAGTCCTGCAAGATGTGAAGCATACGCGTCGCATAGTTACGATGAATAGTGAAAACTAAGAAATCGCCTATTTTCGTCGGCAAAACAGGAAGGTCCAGCAGCCCCTTAACCGGTTATTTACAGACTCACATGCCTAAGAGTGACACCGTAGAAGTGACACAGTACGAGTGACATAGTAGCAATTTGTTTGAGAAAACGCTATAATACGTTCTGGGCTCGTTGCCGCCGCTACTCTCAACGACGCGAGCGCTGGCGCGTACAGTTATGTCCGGAACATACTCCCGGTGGTGCGCTCTGCCCGCTAGATTCAGCGTCATAAAAATCCGTCGGTTCGTGATTGATTTGCCCGTCGGTTCAGCGGCACACACTCACGCAATTATTTTCCATCCGTTTGTCAGTCAATATTTTTGCAAACGGGTTTAGGACAACAGCTAGTTTGGTGCACCGATTGACCGGTCGGTTTTCAGGTTGTCTCTGGATTAGGTAGAAATCCAGGGGAAAAGCATTGGTCTGGATCGAGCAAATTATTCAAGAAACAATTATACGTACCTAACAACTTCAAAAAGTGTAAAAGTATGAATGACCCCTATAATATACAATGATACAATGCCAATCAGAACACCCATATCCGTCGTCACCACGATATATGTATGACTGATTATGAACCAATAGTATTTATCTGCATCAACACCGTACTCTGCTTCGACAAGATAAATTTTCGGCCGGGACTCATTGCCAGGAGCAACGAAGTCACATATTATCGGTGATAAACATGAGACGTAGATAAGTGTCATGGCAACATACATACATGCTGGGAAATTAAAAGCAAAATATGAACAATGATAAATTTAAGCTGATGTTGTGCATTGTAAAAAAATAAAAATAATTATTTACTCGAGTAAACTACGGTGATGTAGTGACCTTGTTCGGCGTACTTATGAAGGATTATCACTGCAGGTGTACTTTCAAACGTTTCCCAATGCTCTTCTATATTCTTCATCGACGCGCGAATCTGAAAATTTTTCGATTAAACATGAATATATTCGTAAAACTCGTAAATATACCGGAACCGTACACTGTCAATTCGTTGAATACTTCTGAACAGCACGAAGAAAATTCCTATTGCGATCAGAAAGATTGTTGTGGTACGTGCCAGAATGTCTATATCGCGCCAAGCGTCATGCAATCGAATAAGCTGTTAAAAGAAGTAAATTTTTTTTAGTTTAAAAAACCTTTTAAATTCACTCAGATAACGACTGTTACCATAGGTACGAAGAGTGTTAATGTTATGGCGAACATCGTCAAAGGCAGAATAATTCTCACGTATTTGGATTGTTCCGGACAAATGCCTATTCGGGACATATGAGCCTTGGTTAAGGCGTAGTACGGCCGATCGAAGAGACTCATGGCTACAGCTCACTATTTTTACTATCCTGCTGGCTCCTTCAAAAAAGTTTTCTGGACAGAAAACTGACAAACGCTTGAGAATGACGAATGAGCCAAGATAGAAACCTGCCTCTAGTTTCTTTGCCAACAGTGGTGGTGATGGACCCTTGCATTATCATGTAACATGTATCGCTAGCGTACAACGATTGACGCAGCTGCAATTATGACGCCTATCATACTCACCACCACCCGCGCGAGATCCCATGGTTGTCGTGCATATTTCATGAACACTTTTTCGCTACATTCGGTCTCTACAACACTCCGGCCGGCAGCGTTCTGATGACGCTGCGCGCGCCTGACTATACGTAAAACAGCTATGTGTATCCCTTCGAAGCATACGTTTGTATTATGTTTGCGAATACCTGTGAATCTAAAGTACAACGCAAGATCGAACTCCCGCTGTTCTCCAGAAAGGGATTATAGCGTTCAGTTTCTTTTGTCTGTGGCAGAATACAACAAATGCGGCACACTGAACAATTTCTACCTCCGTGGACAAAGTTGACAGAATCGACTGCGGTTCAATATGAAACGAAATTATATATACTTACGACCACCGAGCGTACTAATCTGGATACCGTATCCATGCAGTGTTTCTTGTGTGGGGTCACCATCAATCGGATGAATCACAACGTAAACTTTTCTGTACACAATTTTTTTAACATCGCTATGAGGTAAAATATATTTTCACTATTGCAACGAAGATGCGGGACTAAGTCTTTGGCTAACGTGTTGCCTTCAGATATTGTTATTCTATTTTTTTTTATTTGCAGAATAACCGTTTTCATTACATTGCAAATGTGTATGAGGCATTTCACCCCGTTTCGAACGGTCAAAAAGTTGAACATTAAACTCCCGAAAAATTTAAATTTTGTCAAATTATTTAATCACATAAAAAGGTTTAGTGTACATGTTTTCAGAATTTTTTGTTCGCAGTTTTTTGTTTTTCAAAATTTTTTAATTTTCTAAGAAACGTTATATCTTGAAAGCATACGATGACGCAGAAAAATGTTCGGGGCAAAAAAAGTTACAGTTTTGTTGCAATAGATAAACTTTTTAAAAAATTGAAATTTTTCCGTTTGAAATAATGACAATTTTTATCCAAAATGTACGAAAATAATTTTTTTCGGTCAGTATATCAGTTTCAATACATCTCATAGAATTCCAGAAAATACTCTCAAGTGTGTACGATGACATATATTTTCCTAACACATGCACGTAAAAAAAATACAAAAATAATTAACGTTTAAAAAAATGGTTAATAAAAATGTAACTTCAAAAAAGGATGAAATAATTAATGCTGTAACACTAACTAATATTGTCAATAAACAATAATAGCAGTAACTAACAATAAAGAATTATAACATAATTAATTAATCGTAATTATGTCAATTCATTGATAATCTTCGCTACAGTCGGGAGAGGTCTCCCAGTAGCGCGTTGTGAGGGAAGACGTCTCCCGACTGTAGCGAAGATTATCAATGAATTGATATAATTACGATTAATTAATTATGTTATCATTCTTTATTGTTAGTTAATGCTATTATTGTTTATTGACAATATTAGTTAGCGTTACAGCATTAATTATTTCATCCTTTTTTGAAGTTACATTTTTATTAACCATTTTTTTAAACGTTCATTATTTTTGTATTTTTTTCATAGTCGTTTCCATTTTTATCTTTATTAAACATTTTATTGTACTTTTTTTACGAATATTTTTTAATAATAACGAGTAATTTGCAGTCAGGAGTTTTTTTTTTATTTTAATTTTTTTAAATTTTATGCTTCTTGAATTCTACCATCTATACAATTGTACCCTTATACAATTTTCTAAGTTCCATTCCTCTCCGATTTAATTTTCTGAATCATGTATGTCTCCAATACTATTATCTATGTGTCTTTCTTCGTCGATGAAAGTTTTTATGTGCCGTTCCTATCGGATACAGTTTTCTATGTGTTCGTCCTATGCGATATAATTTTCTAAATGTTCTATCTCTACAATACGATTTTTAATGTATCGTTCCTCTCCGATGGAATATTTGAAAAGTAGAACGAAGAGCAACAACATATAGAAAATTGTATCGGAGAGGAACGATAGATTAAAAATCGTATCGTAGAGATACATTTAGATAATTATATCGGAGTGGACGAACACATAAATAATTGTATCGTAGAGGAATGACATATAAAAAAAAGTTAACGCAGAAGAACAATACATAGAAAATTGTATCGAAGAGGAACAACACATAGAAACTAGTAACGAAGATCAACGACACATACAAGTCTTATCGGAGAAACACAACATTAGAAAATTGTATCTGAGATATAATATTTATGAAATTATATTGCTGACATATATCACTTTGCAAATATCACATTACACTGCGATGATTGAGTTAGAACTGTAGAACCGTATAATTCAATTCGTTTATTAAACTCTTTTTGCAATTTGGAGTTTTTAAATTTTAGTAACATTTTTTTTTCATCCTTTTTAAAGTATAATAAATAGTATAACCAACACGTGAAAACACTAGGATTATAAATAAATAAAAACTAATAATAATTTAACCGACAGCGGTGGATGCGCGGTTAGCGCACGGCTCCGGTGGTCTCCCAAGTCAAGCAAGATCGGTCGCGGTCAGTGCTTGGATGGGTGACCGCTTAGCTGTGCGCTAGCTGGCGCATCAACCGTTGAGCGGGAGGCGCTTTCTTCTGAAACTTTGGTGTTTCTGCACTTTACTCAAAGTGCAAAAATACCGGAGGATCAGTAGAATATGGCCATCTGTACCGGCACGGGTTTTCCGTAGTTTCCCCATGTCCCCGGCAAATGCGGTAGAGTGTAGCTAAGTCGGCTACGGACGCACTGGAAGTTAGGCAGCTTAACTGAGTGCAGGTAGGGAGTGCTAAGGGGGAATAGGGATGGGGTTCCGTAAAAACCCAGAAAGGTATACGGTGGAAAAATGGAACAAATATATGTAAGGTTGCATTCCCGCAATTGGATTTTAAATTTCCCACTCAAAGTGTGGGTAGGTAAAACAGGTACCTGACTGTGCAAGGGATTAAGAAAAATGTAATATTAGACACGTGGAGAGAAGATTGTGAAACACGTCAGAGAAGTCGATTAAGTATAAGTTAATAGAGAAGGAACATTGTGGAGAACGAACATTGAATGCTGTTTCTTTGTTAACAGGTGAGGTTTATTATTAAGTTGTAATTATTATAAGCTATAAGTTGTAACCGGAGGAAAATAAGAAAAAATACTTTGTTAACAGAAACCATTCGATTTATTTATCCACGAGTCCAAGAAAAAGAGTATAAAGAACTCATTATATATATTTGAAAAAAAACTAATAATAATTTTTAAAAGCACGTATAAACAACTTATATATATATATATTGTAACCGTATTTTGCCCGTTTCCCTAAAATCCCAATCGAGACGGCTACAAAACCCGTCTCACTCGGCCCTAAGGGCGCCAGCCGCGAGAGCGAGAGCTCTCGCGACAAAATTTTAGTTTTAAGAGCCGAACGAGAGACGAGAGCGACCCGGCGTCGCTCAGCCTTGGGAAATTGGTAGAGAGGATGGTTCGGTCACCTCCGCGAGGAGAAAACAGAGATCGAGACGAAATGCGGGAACTCAAAAGATATTTTATTATAACGTATATCGGAAGCGTGGCCGAGAAGCGGCTAACGTGCACGCTCGTTCCCTTGGTAACCAAAAAATCTTAATAACAAAATGACAGCAATAATTCCCAACAATATTCGGTACGTAAAATCGGTAACAGAGAATCGGCGACAGACAGTGTTTCGGTATCTCGGCGCTCGCATACAATAACTAACGTGGATCGCAGCCACGGAACCTTTCACAACCGTTACTTCTTAAACCAGCCCGATCGCAGCGGGAGTACGCGGAATCTCACAAAAATCGGCAAACAGAAAATATGGTAAGAAATCAAGAAGTTGAATTATGAAATAATTGTAAGAAAATTTACGTAAGCGGAAACTAAATTATGGACTCGCACGAGGCGCAAACTATTGAATGAAATTAACAAATAAAGGAGAACCTTCCAGGCAGATAACTTAACGGAAATTAGGTGAAATGAAAAAAATGAACTTTACTGGATTTTTCCCCGAGAACAAATTCCGCGTTCCGCGCGCGAAGACGTATCGTCCCCACGATAACGAGTCGAGCTTGCTCTATTCTATCTCTAGCCTCAAACCGAACACGTACGACGATCTCACCGGTTTCGTTGCAGTTGCGGGAGCTTCTCGAGTTGTCCTCGGCCAAAAGTCCCACTTCGCGTATGGCAAGATGTCGGTATTCTCGCGAGACGTTAAGCACGGATCGGCAGCGGTCACGACGTCCTTCCTTCTCGGGAGCCTACGATTGAGTCCCTGAGGGAAGTAACGCTCTCGCGATCGCGGGTCCTTTTTTCCCCCCACCCTATGCCTGTCTTCATTTCGCCCTCTACTCTATTTGTCCGAGTTCCCCGAATTACGGAGATCTCGCGCGATTCTTTGAATTTCCTCGCGTTCGTGATATCGTGAACGCGAGGTGTGGAGTACGCTCGTGGTGGGAGGTGAATCCACGGGCGTCGTTGCGCGTAGACCCGGGAACTTCGGTAAGACGAGCGAGGTGATGGCTCAGCGACGAGCCGGACGCTGTAGATCTCGGTAGCTGGTGGCTCGTCGCGTCCAGGCGGTTTCGGAGGGTGGAGAGCCCCTTGTCGGTAACGTCGCGCGCTACCTCGGTAGCGGCGCGGCTGAACGGCTGGCGACGTGTCGAGGTGCTGGCCGTGTGACGGTGGCGAGGTCGGGAGCTAGGCTCCAGCCTGCTGACGGTGGCTGGCTGCGGCGAGATCGGTAGCAAGGCTCCAGCCTGCTGTATGTTGCTGGGAGGCGTCGAGATGTCCTTGCGGCGGTTATGACCGCCGTACGCTCGAGAGAATTATCGGGAAAATAAAAATAAGGCCGAAATTAGTCGTGGGAACGGTTCGCTTGCGATTGACCCTGTCTGTTTGCCTGGAAGGGACTCTTCCCGGGAGGAAGAATGCCGTGTGCCGTGCCGATACGAGGGAGAGCCTGAGATTGGGCTCTCTTTGTGGCGGGAGCGGAAAAGCCCCGTCACAATATATATATATATATAACAAATTAGCATAGACGCTGTTACGTTACGGCTTATTTGTGGGCCGCCGATGCCCAGCGATCTTCCCCTGTTGGTGGCTGGGCGTTGTAGTTGTCGTGGATGCCGGTCCCGAGTCTCCGAGGAAACGATGTGCCGAGGAGGGCGGAAGGAGTAAATAAATTAATTTGTTTGCTGAAGTTGAATTAATGTCTTTTTCTTTTTATTTAGATAAGTAACCCTAGTGAAGACTAATAGAAGAGTTTGGTTTTATCCTTTATTTCTGTTTGAACAACTATCTGGTTTTTCTTTTGTACATGTTTTTCTTCGGTAGGTTTCGCAGTTGTTCGATGGATACTTTTATCTCGCCGTCTGTCCCTGTGCTGTTGTTCTGGGTTCGTGTGGTATATACGGCCCTGCCGCTCGCGTCCCAGAAGGTGGCCGCCTATCGCTGATAAGCGCCGAGTCTCGATCCCCGACCGATGCCGTTCGGCCCTTGTCGGGCGCTCTCGCCGGGGTCCCGTTGTGCTGCGCTCAGTGTGCGGGCCGCCGGCGAGCGTCTCGTGTGTCGTCGCGTACGGTGATGTGCCGCGTGTGCATGTGTTGGTGTTGGTGTCGGGAGTGTAGTGCGCCGTAGTGGACGCGCTCGGATGTTAATATTTAATTTTTCTCCAGGAACTCGTGTCCCGTGTGCTGGAGGTCCGCTTGCCAAGGGGTTCGTTCCCCTGGTGGCTGCCGTGAGTGTCGTCCACCGTCGAGGCTTCCTTGATGTCCGTGGCGGTGTTGAGGCTCTTCGGCGCGGTGCAGCTGACGTCGTCTCTCGATCCGGAATGCGTGTGGTGCGTTCGGTCGGGTTTTTATACCCGTCGGTGCACTCGCTGTCTCGCTCGCACCGCATTTATGACGTTTGTGGCGCCCGAGGCGCCCTCGTTGCGTTTCCCGCGCGTGCATCGCTGGTGATTGTCTTTCATGCGGTGCCGCGCGTCTTTTTGAATTTGGTTGATCTGATAATTTTTCTGTTGCAGGTGGGTCGCTCCGTCGCAACGCAGCTCGACACGTATTCGAGGTTATACTACACGTTGAGTGAATTCAATGCACTGCAGAATAGCACACAGCTACGGCATTTTTATACCAGACGACAAATAATCGCAAAGACAATAGTAGATAATGGCGGGCGCCTGTTGATATATCTGAATAGGGTTTTGGCCCGTTTTTTCGAAGTTAATTATCTCTGCCATTCCACATTTATTTTCTTATTCCTTTGCTACGAACACACTTCCCCATACACAGAACTAGTGTACCAAATTCTGTCAAGAGACATTGCGCCGCTCCGACAAACACTGGAGACAACGAAAACAGCAAAATCGGGGAGCTTCAGTGAAACGCATAACTCCCGTCTTTTTGCTTGTTAAGTTAAAAAAAAATACCTCTTTCCATTCCTGTGAAGTGTGCGCAGAAAGGCACTTTTTCGCATCGCGTGCGGGAAAAATACTGAAAATTTTTCAGAATTTAATAATACAGCGGAAAAGTGCCTTTCTACGCACACTTCATGGGTACGGAAAGCGTGATTTGTTAATAATAATTTGTTAATAATAAATATCATTTTAGATGGCTCAATTACTTATTCGGAAGCTTTGCTTTGTTTCATTATCATCGCTTTTTAAAGAAAAAATCAATTATTATGAAAATTATACTCTTCCAAATTTTTCTCTGACATTCTTAGGTAAGAAACATCTATAACAGTAATAATGTTATGGAGCTTAATTATACATTATCAGTAAGATAGATGTATGTACAAAATTAACTCTGTGATATAAAGTATCATTCATCGCCCAAGTGAAAATTGTTATACAAAGTAACATTCACCGTCCAATGCATCCTACATACTTGAGTTTGTCAACATTCTCCCTCCATGCCAAAATACTACCGTAGTTCTCATCGTGTTTAGAGTTTTTCACACTAAACACGATGAGCCAAGCAGAAAAGTGGTGCTTCCTTTGAATTTTCTTGGTGGTTTCTGGAGTGCATTATTCAAAATTAATTTATGATTAATTATTTTGATGATGGCATCAACGAATAAAGTGACGGCGGAATTAAATTGTTACATAAATTCGTCATAAAAGTCGCTCGTCGTGTCCGTTTTGTAAGTTGGAGCGAAAACGAATTTTTTATCAGAACATTGAAAGCGCCATAAAATTTGAACTCCTCAACGGATTCTTTTCCGATCCAATCCCATCCATTGTCATGGATCACTTTTCTCAACGTTTCGGAACATTCCGAACATGTTTTCATTGAAATATGAAGAAAAAATTCGAAATTGAAATTGTCATATCGTTTTCTCATGACGTTCCGTTATTCGCGAAGCTTCGTATATGAGGATCGCACGCGAAAAATTCAAACCGCTATAACTCGAGAACGCCTCGACCGATCAAGCTCAAATTTCACACACAGCATGTGTGGGGTTAATAATCAATGTTTCTGCACAATTTCATCCAAAAATGTTGCGTCATTTTTTTTGTACGCAATTTTTAATTTCTTCATAAATGTGTGTACGCACGTGTGTGTAGTGCTTGCAATTTGTTAATTATTTGGGCTAAAAACGCGTACACAGATACAATATGATCACTCGATGATCCCATTAAAATTCCACGAAAATCGTCCGAAGCGTTTAAATTTTATGTCATTTTGAATTTTTTGAATTTCATGCATTTTTTTCGCGGCGCATTTTTCCGTATTAAATATTCATCTATGCATAAAAAAGTGTCAGATCAGCGTGGAAAAATACATGGGATTACAGTTTCGGGGCGACAACTAACGAAAAAGTTTACCGAGCCTTTTTATAGCCAAAATTGCAAAAATGAGTGATTTTAGGTATTTTTAATAGCGATTCTTTGCTTTCTGATGGCATCGCGGAAAAACCTAGGTGCCTATCGTGATCTACAGCAAGGCATACACAAGACGATGGATATGACGGAGTTGAAAAAGCTAGATTAAGAGGAAAAACTTGGATTTCTTTAGTAAAATTCAAAAGTGTAAATAAAAGAAAAAATTCACGAGCGCTTACTTCCACGTATTTTTTCACGCCCAGCGCAGATCCGACAAAGTGAAGCGTGAAGTTGGAGTATTTTTTACTCGCTGAACCTGAATCGGCCAGCCGTTTTGCATAAAAGACTGACAAGACGTTGACGTTGTAAAAACTTGAAAATTGAAATTTTCATATCACTTCCTCATAAAAGTTGGAAATTGAAATTTTCATCTTCTCGTTGGCTTCCTCTATGAGGAAGCCAAAAATACAGACAATGCTTCATAATTTGACCAAATTTAAATTTTTTTGAGAGTGGATAAGTTTTTGACCGTTCGAAACCGAATGGGATAGTGCATACGGGATGCCTCATATGCACTAACAGTGATCCCTCGCTTCGCGCTCCCCAGATCGTATCCCCAGATCTCGGCTTTCTAGCCGTCTAGAAAGAAGGCTAGTTTGGTACCAATAAGTTTGTCATTAATGCCATCGGCCATGGTCTGCAAACTCGCAGAAATCAATTTTTTTCCAGTGACGAACTTTTCAGCATACTTCTTTAAGTTTGGTAAAATCTCGATTGCTCTCTGCGCGACGTCTACGTTTTGCAACCACCGAATAGCGCAGAACTTCTTTGGCAGCAGAGTAGATCCAGAACACGCGAAATAGTCGGCTCTTCTTGCTGGAACGTCCTTGAACACGTTATAAATCGCTCTTAGAAATTCGACGATCTTCCAGAGGGTCGATTGCATTGCGTATTTGAAGGCGTTATGAAGTTTGTGAAGGCCGTAACTTCCCATGTCAAACATGACCGGACCAAGCGGATTTGCTCCCAAAAGTTATTCGTTTAATGTTCTTCAAAATTTCATATTGCCATTGAGTCCGTCCATCGATATTTCGAGCATTTTTTTTAAATCGAGTGCCGCCAACGCCTTTTTGAAAGCCAAGAGTAAATCATCAACAGTTGTGTGGCCGAGTAACGCAGAACCGAAGTATCTGCACACGACTTGGTCGTTCGAGTTGCTCCAAAACCTCATCATAATATCCAGTTGTTCTTTCTGGCTGATTTTATTGAGTGACTCAGCGAACGGAACTAAGACAAACTGGCACTGCAGGATCTCGTGCTCCAGCGCTGCTCGGAAGTATGGGCCTAACCCGTGAACGATCATATAGGAGATCTTCGTACGTTGAAGTTTCATGTCCGCAGCAATTGCACTATCGCCAAACATCCACTTCATGGCGTCGACACATTTACCTGCTGCCTATATCGACAGATGCGAGTGCACGGTGGTAAGACACCAGATTATCTCGGCTCTCGTAACATCGGCTTTGACGATGAAATTTCCCAAGTTCGCCAACGATTTTTTTTAATTTTCTGAGAGAGGAACTGGGGGATTTGATTTTACCGTCTCCAAACCATCAGGATTGTTTTTTGTCGACATAGCCTCGACATGTTTCTTTCCTTTCATGTGACTGGCCAATGCCTGTTTGTCCATGTTACTCAAAGAAAAGGTTTTCTGTAGATCGAGCAATAGCATAAAAAAATATCCTTTTCGACTTTCGATGCGGAATAAAAATCGGGATCGTTTGACCAACTGTCTTGGTATGAGATTTTCTTATGTTTCAACATAGTAACATATTATCTGGATTTTTTTTTTAAATAAAATAATGAATGGGCCTAATGATATTTCCGTGACGAGTGTTGTCCGACCCGTTTGGAATACTACAGCTATATACATACATACATACATCATATACTGTAACGTGATTTTTACACCACGCACATCCTGGCTCCAACTCCCAAAGTCCGAACTCCCTTGCCCGGGCTCGGTACCGAATCTCGGGGCTCGAACGCACGACGAGTTTACGTATTTTGGTCGATGCCGACCGAACGAAGCTGTCCCCGCGTGGCAGAGCGGAAGCCACTTCCCCGCACGCGGTTGGGCGCCAGGTACCTTGGTACCACCGCTCGGTAAGCGGCATATTTATTTGATTCGCTGCGGGGTACGGGGACGAGCAAGGGAAACGGGTAAGGCGAGGCTGGAGAGACTCCGGCTAACTCAGCCCACCTGGGAGAAAACGGTAGAGGGGGTGGACGGGCGAGTGAACAACAAATCGACAAGAATTGCAATATTTATTTCACTGAATAACAACGGGATAATCGATACAGAAGCGCAGGGTATTCGATGTCGGTACTTAACTTAGCGGTAAAATAACCCCGGTGAGAGGAACAAAATAAATGTAGCCAGAGAGAGTAAACTATTGCTGAAGGATTAAATGTTGCCAGGTAAGATAACTTTATTGCCGGAAGATTAAATGTAGCCAGGTAAAATAACTTATTGCCGGAAGGGTAAATGTAGCCATGTAAAATAACTCATTGCCGGAAGGGTAAATGTAGCCCGAGAAAATAAGCTATTGCCGGAACGCAATGTAGCCGAGAATCAAATTGCCGAAATCCAAGGGAGCCGACACGCGAAATACAACATTCGACAAGACGAATGACTAACCGGAAAACAACCTACGAAATGTACGCAAAGAAGGAAAGAAAGGGGTAAGAAATTAACGAGTTGCGATTGCCAGAACATTAAATCTCTAAAGATAGCCGATTCACCGGTGCGCTCGACGCGTGATAGAACAAAGGGGACAATAAGCGCGGGAAAATAATACCCGAACGCCAGATAGCCGAGATAGCCGGGCAAATTCCCAGTACGAGCCGCGGGGTGTAAACACCGCTCGACCGTGACCTTTTGCGCGCTCTATAGCCAACGCTCTATCGACCGGCCTAACGAACGCGATCCGACGCGCACGCTGTCCCTTTGTCTCGCGAGGTGTCATGTAGCCGATAGGACCTCAGAATCCGCCGAAAGAAACCTAAATCAATATGACCGCGGAATATAGCTGATAAAACGCTATTATAATGACGATAGCCATATCCGCGGATAAACTCAACAACGATAATAAAATACAAAGGAAAATATCGAGAAAGACAGCCGAAATAGAGAAATAGAGAGTTATAGGAAAACAGATTTGCCGGATAATAGATAGCCGATGCAAAAGAAACGGAGACAGGAAAACATTTGACCAGAGCGAGAGAATTTAGTCGAGGGCACAAAAGAAGCACTGAAAAGACTAAAAAAAAAGAAGAAAGGCGATAAAAAAAAAGAAAGCGATAAAATTATACAAGAAAATTGGGTCCGGATTCGGCATCTCCGGCTAGCACAGAGCACAAGAGAGAGACGGGGCTTACCGGTGTCGGCAGCCCGGGAGGACGCTGGACGAAACAAAACGCTGCCACTCGTCACTACACTCGATCACCGACTGATGAATAATTTAGCGGCTACCGGAACTGTCCGCACTAGCGCTTCCCCCTCTCTCGCGACTCCCGAATCTAGCCTACGCTAAACGGCTAAGGCGTCGGAGAAACCGGTTTCTCCTCCGGCCGTGCCCCACTACCCGCGAGAATCTTCCGCTCGCAGCGGTGATTGTCGATGTCCACGGACGGCTTCCTCCCAGGATCCGGTGGGGCAAAATGAACATGAGGGGAGGCCTCCCTCGCGAAATTAAGGCGTCCCTCTTCCTTCGCGGTGGGCCCACGCGGTACGCCAAATAGCTGCACCTCGTTGTTCCTTTTTTCCTCCTAATCCCCGCAAGTGGAGGCGCCGTGACGAGCGGTCTGCGTCGTCCGTGAATTTCGACGGGACAGGAACGGCTCCAGGCCGTGTAGTCGAGAAGGACGGGAAACCCTGTATGTTGGTCACTACCCGCGTCCCTCTGGCCTCCTAGTCCGCGGAAGCTGATCTCCGGCTTCCGCCTGCTTGCAAAACGGCGATTCTCCGGCCCTCTTAGGCCAATCTCCCCGATAGGCACGACCGAGGGCAAAACCGCCCGACGGTCGGGTCGGAGAGTCGCTAGACTCCTTCGTGGCCTAAAACAAAGCTTCGAAGCGACACGCAAAAAAAACGACGGTGACAGAAATAATACGGCAAAAAAAAATGAAAGAAAAGAAAAATCCTTTTCGGCAACTCGGTAACCGAGCCGGTATGACGAGCGGCGTCCTCAGGGCCGTAAATCCGGCCCTCTGCCCGACCAAAACCGTGCCAAGTGACGGGACGCGAAAATGTCACGTCACAATACATTTGTACAATTTTGTATGAATTTATAAAAATCATACAATTATCGCTTGGGATGTTAATCGAAAAAAATTAGCATATTCGATGCAGAATACTATACTTAGAACATTTTTTAATTTGTTTCCGTGGTAAAAAAAAGTCGTAATAAAGCAGTATATTCGTTTCTTTATAATATAATTTTAAAAGGGTTTCTCAAAAGTCAATATAAATAGAAAACTTTCTAATATTACCTGAACGCTCAGAGTTGTGACATTAATGTGACCGGAATATAATATTATTAAAAACTACGTTCGTAAATGAAGCGCACGCAGATTCTCTGTTGTATTGTTAGGCAGCACGACGAGTCCACGCGTGTTCCCGACTAACAGCAACAGAAGAAAGGAGAAGGGGAAGCGAATCGAACGAACGACTGTAAGAGTCCAATAGGATTCGAGCGAACTTTCTCGATCTACGGCTGAAGAGCAAGGAACGAGCTTCGATGAAGTCTCGGGAGGTAGAAGCCGACGGTCGTCACTCTGAACGCCACTTATACACTCATACTAAACAGTCCCGCAAGATGATATAATCAACAGTTTTTTCTTGTCTTTGTATCGAATTTGGACGGATTTTTCTTTTACCGAATGACAAGTTCGCTACAACCAAAAATGTATACGTCGTGCAGCACGGAATTCAACGAAAAACATGAGTTTCGAAAAACTTCCAGGGTTAAAAAAAATGCCCTGACTTTTCCCTAAATTTTCCAGGTCTCAACAAATTCCTTGACTTTTCCCGGTTTTCCAGGTCCATGGCAAGCATACACGGCGCAAAATGTTGCCACGCTACAATATATATCCACTAAACGAATAATAAATAAGTCTACCCACCCACGGTGGAATCTCGAGGACTGGAAATACGGTGGGTTCGCCATAAATACCCTATACGCCGTAATAAAATTTTAGTTGTTCTGTTTGAACAATCCACGATACGCGAGCGCAAAATGCTGAGGGCAGCGGTGGGTTCACGGTGGGTTCACGGTGGGTTCGCGGTGGTTCCGTTCGGAATCCACTGTCAATAAGTGTGGCTCGGGTGGATATTGCGTTGGTTGCAGTGGGTTCCGAAGGAACCCACTGCTCGGAGATCGTCGGTTTGGGGTGGGTTTACGGTGGGTGCGTTCAGAATCCACTGTTAATAAGTGGAATGACTCGGGTGGATAATGCGTTGGTTGCACAGTGGGTTTCTTCGGAACGCACTGTTCGAACATCGTAGGTTTGGGGTGGGTTCACGGTGGGTTCGCGGTGGGTCCGTTCGGAACCCGCTGTTAATAAGTGGGCCCGGTGGATATTGCGGTGGTTGCACAGTGGGTTCCTTCGGAACCCACTGTCAATAAAAGATATGGACATTGTAGGTTTGCGGTGGGATCACGGTGGGTTCATGTTACAAACCCACTGTCAATAGCGAGCCATACCTCTGTGGGATTGACGGTGGGCCCGCAAAATCAACGGTGGGTCTCGCGGCAGAATCCCACCGTGAACCCACCATGAAACCCACCAGTGGGATTCTGCCGCGAGACCCACCGTCGATTTTCATGGAGCCACCGTGAAACCCACCGCGGTATGGCTCGTTAATGACAGTCGTCATTAACCCACTGTTAATCGTGAGCCATACCCCCGTGGGTTTCCCGGTGGGTCTACCAAAATCAACGGTGGGTCTCGCGGCAGAATCCCACTGGTGGGTTTCACGGTGGGTTCACGGTGTGCAGGTCATATAACCTTTAGTACAAACAAACTCATAGTCAGAGTAAAATGAATCGTATCCCGGGAAACAAAATAACAATTTAAGGCTTTAAGCTTCCTGGTAACACCTATTATATCGTGTTCCGGTTATTATATTGCAACCGGAGAAACCTTGATGCGGTAAGAAGTGTGTCCTTGAAAAAGGTATAGTTATAAAATACGAGCTCGACTGTGGAATCTTCGTCATCGGTTTGCGACCTAATCTCGCAAGTCAATTTCTCCCTGACATCATTTTTGTTACAGGTGTTGTGCCGCAGAAACTCGGTTAGCTACTCCGGGTTCTGTGCCTGAGCCGTGAGCTCGAATGTTCGGGATATTTCCAGTAAAGGGTTAGAACCCAAGAGAATGAATGCACAGTTTAATAAAAAGGTCTTTATTAGGTTATTGAATATTTACCAATCTCGGTACACCCCGTAGCGAGCCACTCGCTAATCACGTTTATCTCGGTTATGAAATATAGTGTATTGTAATCAACCGTACCGTATCCTGAGTTCTGATCAGACTGCCGAGTACCTGCTCTCGATCCTCTATATACTCATCGAGAGCACGTATGTCAGTTTAATATCTAGCGCAAGTTTATGGTTTACTTTAATCTTATAAACAAATATCTTTCCAAATCCTCGCTTTTCTGCGGGCGAGATTTGGAGCATATTTTACATTTCGCAGTAATTGCCTCGGTACTCGAGCCGATGCTCCAGTTACCGAGTCGCTCGCGATGGCCTAAGTGCTGCGTCAGCGGTGTCCGGTGACGCGCTCGACGCTCGATGTACGATCGTCGCGTGCCGTTGCGTACCTTACTATTTCGCAACCGGTGTCCCGAATTAATATCTTACTACGCCAGCCGGGGTACAACATTCCTCCCCCCTAAAAGGAAAAGAAATTAATTTAATTTCTTTTCGCTCGTCTCCGTCGAGCTTTATTTTTACAATCCCTCGTGTACCCCGTGCTTGGTATTACACGCAACTATTCACATCTTCTGGTTTCTCTTTTTTTTCCCGGTTGCTTAGACGTATTTATGTTCCAACAAATACCTTTAAAAATAATCTGGCTTTTTAATTACTCGTTTCTCGACCATTGGTTATTTCCTATAATTAGCACCGTCCCAAGTCCACACACCAACGTGCACTTGCATATAGATATATATATAACAAAATTTTTCCCCTTAAAAAATGCTCCCATTCTAGAAAATATTCTTCCACAAGATGTTTTCCCCACAATAAGTGCTTCCCCACTATACTAGAAAATCCCCCATACGTGGGTTTTCCCAAACTAAGTTTCTCCCCCATAGTAGTAAAACTTTCTCGCGACTCATTTCCACCTATCCTTCCTTTCCGCCTTCCCCATCGGAAGGTGCACACGACGTTGTCCGAGGATGAGCCGGTTACCCCGTTGGTGGTTCGTCCTGGTTCGGCTGGTCTATTCAGCCCGAACGTGAAGGAGGTTGTGCCCGACCAGACCCCTGGTCCGGAGATCTGGATGCGAAGTCGTCCGACGCCACCGGCGCCGCCCCTGGTGGGTTTCCCTACCCGATGTCCACGTCTCACGTTGGCGCCCGTTCGCTTCCGTTCCCGGTCGTCTTCTCAAGGTTATTGCCGTGCCCGGCGACGGTTGTCTGCTGAGGAGCACGTTGCCCGTGCCGTCGCTTGCTGATTCCTTCGTTGCGCCATCCCTTAATTCAGGGTCAATGGTGCTACGCACTGCCGGTCGCCAACTTCGTGTGGGATTGTCTTTCTGCTGTATTGACTCTTCCTGGCGTCCCGCCGCTCACAGACCTGTCGTGCAGCGACGATGAGTCACCGCCCTGGCTACGGTTTGTTATTGGTGAATTTGGTTTTTCCGCTTCCCCTGTCTCTTCTTTTCCCCATGGGCGTCCTCTCGACCTTGGCGCTGGTTGTCATATTTGCCCGGAGTGGTGACCAATTGATGTAATTCTTTTCCGGGATTACGAGATTTGCCATTATGATTTTTCTCGAGTTTATGCGTCTCAGTTTCGGCAGTCGTTGATTCTCCAAAAATTGATTCTGCCGTGGTGTAAGCTTTCAGTACATCTTCAGCGGAATAATTATCATCCGCAGTCAACTGGTGACTTCTTCAAACTTGTCAATACCGTTGGATGCAACGTATCCGTCAAATTCTTCCTTCATACCAGAATTATTTTCTATGTTTATGTTTTATTTTCATTTGGGCGAGGCGATAACCCGCAGCGAGGCTCCAACGCCGCGGGATCGGATTTCTGCTGCGTCGACTTCCGCGAGCGGTGTACCGAGCCATTGCCCTGGCCGTCGGACATCGTAACGTAGCTGTCCCTAACCTACCGCACCCCGGACGGGCGACGTATCCGCATCGCTCTTCCCTCGGGTTCTTCTTTTCTTTTTTTTCCCTACCTCCGTTTATTTATTTTATTATTCCTTTCTTCATTATTCTCTCCCCTTACTCACTTTTGCTTCCCACAGGAATTATTTTTCTCATTTTCGTTTTAATTCCTTTTTTCCTCTCTTTTTTATTTCATTCTCGTTTTGATTCCTTTCTTCCCCTTTTTTTATATCTTCCTCCCGTGGGGTTTTCCTCCCCATACCGGGATACAGTTTTATTATTTTCCCCCTTAACGGGAGAAAATTTTAGCCGGGCCGTTTTACCCCCAAATTTTTTTTTTTTTTTTTTTTTTAACTTTCACTCCGACTATTATTCGTCTGCACTGATCCTCTTCCTGACAGTCTCCGCGACGGATTTCTTCCCAGCTGCTCCCTCAATCGTTTCAGGTTGTTCTCGCCGGCAGATCTTCCCGTGGCTGGACTCGCGCTGGTTATAAATAGGGTGCTCTTTCGCCCTATTTATTGGGAAAAATTCCCTCTCCCGGCGAAGCCCTGTCGTAGGCGGTGACTGTGTAAGCCTTTGCTCGAAATTCCCCTACAGTCCCTTCCTGCCCCGGATGCAGGGCGGCTTCCTCTTCACGATGCTCATTTTGCTGTCTCCTATTATTGTCATAACCTTTGGTCCGCTGGTTGTCCCGCTTACGTGCCCGGCAATCCCTCCAGAGATGCCCAGTTTTTTTACAGTAATTGCACGAAATGCTTGCCATATGAACGTTCCCCGAGGCCGGTAGGGGGAGCTTAACTCGGGCCCCCTGTTGACAGTCCTTGGCCACGTGGCCGGTCTGTCCACATGTATAACAGGTGCGTGCTTCCTCCTTGACCGCGCCGGGTGACCGCCGCGGGTTTCCACCCCCCAGACTGGATCTTGCCGAGTCCTGACTGCCTGGGTGCCCCTTCGTCATTTTCTCGACCTCTATGGCCCCGACGATAGCGTCGTGCAGGCTCGGATAATTACGTGATCGCACGAGGGTCTGTAATTCCTTATTCAGGCCGACCTCGAAATTCATCTGTGCGGTTTTCCGGAAGGCATTTCCGATGTAGCGAGCCCCCGCTGCATCGACTCCTTCACACAACTTCTCGATTAATTCCACCGTCAGGTTTTCGACCCGGGTGGCGTAGGTTGAGACGTTCTCTGTTGGTTCCTGTTTCAGGATGCTGAACTGGTATTGCAGAGAGGCGAGGGACTCTCGTTTCCCATAAAGTGCCTCCAATTCTGTCCGTAAATCCCGCAGGGTTACGATAGTTTTGTGCCTCATTTCCCGCGTTGCTCGATCCTCCAGTTTGCTGCTCCGGATGAGCGTAAGGAGAGTAGACCGCTGCTCGGGAAGAACCAATCCCCATACTGCTTCACATGATAAGATAAAACCGTCGAGCTTCGTGGGATCGTTCCCGTCGAAGGTTTTAATATTTCGCAGGGCGGCGGGTATATCCAAATACACCGGTACCGCCCTAATCTGGGTCGATACCCGGGTTTGTCGCCGAAATGGTGACTGCCGCCGCGGCGGGGTTACCCCTCCCCGTTGTGGCCCACGGGACTCCAGAATGTGGTCCCTCATGGTTTCCTCCAAGGCCAGGAGACGTTCGACCATGGAATCAGCATCCATCGGTGGTGCCGCCTGGGACCGGTTGCGAGCTTCCTCCAGCTGCCCCTCGAGTTCACTTATTCTCCCCTGCATCTGCGCAATGGTATGTACCGTCTCGTCGTCGGGGCCGGACTGACTCTCATTTCCTCCCCGGGATTCCCTGTTGTCCTCGTGCGTGTCCTCCTGTTCGGCGAATAGGGTCCTTCGGGTAGCCCTCAGGGCAGGTTTGAGCGGGAGCCCATTGCTTCTCCCGTGTTCGCCGTTCCCGCCGATAGCCCTGTGCCCGACTTGACCTCGTAATGAGCGCGCCATTCGGGAGATTTCCTGGGACACCATGGCCGGCGTGACCTCATCCGGTCGGCGCTCGAACATCTGCACGTCGATGTTCTCCCAGCCAGTTCCCCTCTGGGTGTTTACCCCGTACAGCGGGTTTGGCGAATTTCCCCGCCCCTCCTCGTTACCTTCAACCGATTGCTCCCCCAGCACCTCCCGTGCCCGGTTCGTGATGTCGGCTAGGGCGCCTTGGACGCCCTCAACCACCCCCAATGCTTCCTCCCCCGTGCTCGGGGTCCCCCTGCGCTGCCCTGACCCCGGGGGTCCCTGCGGCAAGTCGCGCTCACTCATTTTATTTTATTTTTCCCGTTTAACTTTTGAAACTGTTGAACTCTTCTCCGTCCCTTATCTGTCTCCAGGTTTGTTCCCTCTTCGCTCAGCTTTTTAACCCTGGGTTACTCTCGCGTTGGCCACCGGTAGCGTCCTACCGGTCTTGGCAAAGATCTTCCGCGTCCGCGCGGGCTTTCGATTTACACTCAGTGATGGGGCCACCTCCAGTGTGCCCTACAACTCTTCCGTGACCCTCCTGGTCCCGGGCTTCCCAACGGTTCCCGTCCCCCTCAATGAGGACGCCCTTCGAGGATCCTGCAGCGATCCGCGAAGGCTACGGTTGATTACTCTCGCTGAACACTTGTCGACCCTGGTTCGCGGCACTCTCTTCTCCCTCAATGGAGGCACACAGGTCGCCGTACGATCTGGTAAATATTGTTTTCCTTTTTTCTTAATTCTCTCTGGATATCCCACCGCTGCCACCAATGTTGTGCCGCAGAAACTCGGTTAGCTACTCCGGGTTCTGTGCCTGAGCCGTGAGCTCGAATGTTCGGGATATTTCCAGTAAAGGGTTAGAACCCAAGAGAATGAATGCACAGTTTAATAAAAAGGTCTTTATTAGGTTATTGAATATTTACCAATCTCGGTACACCCCGTAGCGAGCCACTCGCTAATCACGTTTATCTCGGTTATGAAATATAGTGTATTGTAATCAACCGTACCGTATCCTGAGTTCTGATCAGACTGCCGAGTACCTGCTCTCGATCCTCTATATACTCATCGAGAGCACGTATGTCAGTTTAATATCTAGCGCAAGTTTATGGTTTACTTTAATCTTATAAACAAATATCTTTCCAAATCCTCGCTTTTCTGCGGGCGAGATTTGGAGCATATTTTACATTTCGCAGTAATTGCCTCGGTACTCGAGCCGATGCTCCAGTTACCGAGTCGCTCGCGATGGCCTAAGTGCTGCGTCAGCGGTGTCCGGTGACGCGCTCGACGCTCGATGTACGATCGTCGCGTGCCGTTGCGTACCTTACTATTTCGCAACCGGTGTCCCGAATTAATATCTTACTACGCCAGCCGGGGTACAACACAGGCAACATACGTGTACAGAGCGCCTGCAGTTTTACGGTACTCTTTGAGAGATGCGGTATTTGCCATTTCAGACGAGATTTCATGCCACACTTCGTGAAATTTAGAAATGACTTTGCTATTCTCTTGAAATATATATCTTTTTTTAAAATATTTGTTCCATTTTTCCACCGTCTACCCTTCTGGGTTTTTACGGAACCCCATCCCGCTTCCCCCTAGCACTCCCTACCCGCACTCAGCTAAGCTACCTAACTTCCACTGCGTCCGTAGCCGACTTAGCTACACTGTACCGCATTTGCCGGGGACACGGGGAAACTACGGAAAACCCGTGCCGGTGCAGACGGCCATATTCTACTGATCCTCCGGTATTTTTGCACTTTGAGTAAAGTGCAGAAACACCAAAGTTTCAGAAGAAAACGCCTTCCGCTCAACGGTCGATTCGCCAGCTGGCGCACGGCTAAGCGGTCACCCATCCAAGCACTGACCGCGAACGATCTTGCTTGACTTTGGAGACCACCGGAGCCATGCCCCAACCACGCATCCACCGCTATGGTGGATGCGCAGTTGGGGCACGGCTCCGGTGGTCTCCGGTAGTTGGGGCATATATAAAATATTTGATGTTTATACTTTCGCAGTAACTCAAGCATATCGCTCGGGTCTAATCGAGGTGGCCGCCCAGGTTTTTTTACACCTATTTTTGTCACGAAATCACAATATTTTTTTGAAATCGATGCCTTGAAAAAGTATATCGTATACGGTGAAACAGGTCAGTAACGTGCATCCGCAAGAATGACTTACCCACAATAGAAATATGATAAATAAAGGAAACGGATGTGGTAGACGGAACGAGCAAATGTAGTCTTACCAACCTATCGCCAATCCGCTACAACGCATAACGTCGCAAAACGATTCGTGAGAATGTAGCGCCTTTCGGTTTGCCGTTCACGCGCGAGCTTGTCCACACCGCGACCAATAGGAAGCAAGTATTGATTCCCTACTACCCAGGTAGCACAAAAAAATTAGTTATCAGAAAGTGATCTTAATGGGTTACATACGTTCGTCTGGACGGTATCCGAAAGTTACCTCCCATCCAAAAAGTTAACTTTTGGACGTAGGATAGCTTATAGTTACCATCCGGACGGACATATGTAAACTATTTAGATCACTTTCTGATAACTAATTTTTTTGTGCTACCTGGGTAGCTTAGCGTGGCGTCTCAGCCGCTGTTCCCCCCCATACTGTATTGCATTAGCACGAGGGCGCAGGGAAACTGCAGAAAACCTGCGCCGATACAGCTGCTCATTCCAACTAAGTCTTGATGTTTTTATTCGATACTTCGAGTATGAACGCCAATCCTCAGAATTCGACCTCCCGGTCCCTATCCAACACCCATCCTTCCAAGTACTGACTGCGAACGATTCTGCTTGACTCTTCTTTTTCTTCTTCTTCTATCCTTTTCTCCTGGCTTGAAACTCATCGCTCGATGTCAACACATCTCCCAACCGCAGCACAATAACACTCTCGTTTCGCAACACACACGCACACATACACTCTCTCACATCTCATACACACCTGTACACTCAATCTCATGCCACCAATTTTCGTGCAGTGCCTTGCGAGAGCTGAACGTGTAAACACGGGTCTATCTGTATCGAGAAATAAAGTCTCTGAATATTTTAAAACTCGTGAATTAATTTTCTTAGCAAATTCCTGAGTTCTCGCCTATCCTGATCCCTCCCACCGAATTACTCAGATTCTCCGCAACATTTTTTATTTTTTTCATTTTTTAGTGAGTGTAGTGAGGGTAGTGGAGTAGTGGTATTATTTTAAAACTATTAATATGTAATTGGGAAGGGGACTAAGTTTAGACAGTAATGTCATGTTGTATAAGGAATTCACAAAGTGGTGTAAGGGTTCGGAAGTCCTTCATGATAAACAGACTGTTGATATCTTTTAGTGGTTGAATTTTGAGTTTGTTTAATACAAGAGTTAATTTTTGTCTGCCCCCGGAAAAGTCGGGGCAATGCCAAAAAATGTGATTGATATCACACGTGTGGAAACCACAGTTGCAGGCTTTATTTAGCACAATACCTTTTCTGTACAGGTGGGCAGGGGTGAGAGTATGCTCCGTCCTTATTCTGTTAATAATAGAGATCCGACGACGGTCCAACCTACAGTCGTGAAACCAAAGCTTAAGTGAAAATGATTGCGACAATTCGCAGAAAAGAATACCTCTAGTCGCGCCCCGGGCTGAAATAAAGGTCTCAGTATTATTTATCAGGGATTGCTTAAACACTGCCGACAAGTCCGATGAAATATGCTTTTCATCTCCAACTGGATCTAAATTCCTAGCATGATTTGCAGCCATGTCTACAAAGTCATTGCCTCGAATTCTAATATGTGACGGGATCCAAAGGAATGAAACAGCTTTTCCCGAACGCGCCAGAGAACATATTAGATCCTTTATCCGAAAAAGATAAAAGTGTGCCTTGGGGCTTAGACCCCATTGCGCTAAAGCCATCACGGAGGACAAGGAATCAGTACAGATCAGCGAGAGGGCCCAGTCTTGCGTCTTAATAAGATCTAGTGCGAGCACAATGGCAGGCAACTCTGCAGCGTAAATTGAGGAATTATTGCTTAGTCTGAGGTGTTGAACGTATGCGATAGTTGGACAGTACACCGCTGCCCCAACACTGTCTGGATTCGATGTTTTTGATCCGTCGGTAAAAATAAAGTGTGTACTGGGTAATTAAAGGTTGTAAGCGCTAAAAACAATTTATTATGAGAGCCGAGAGGAGCATTCTTAATTTGATGCCCAATAGAGGTATTGTGGTTTATATGAAAATATTGTGATTCCAGCGAAAAAGCGAAACAAGCCGGAGTACTTAGTCTACGAATACCGTTAAAAGAATCTATATGATTAAGTCATATACGGAATATAAAGGGAAAATAAGACTGTTTATTATATCGAGGATTTAATGATAGCTCCTGCATAAGTTTAAATCGAGGGGTGATGATATTAAGCTTGTCTGCGTGCGACTCAGCAAAGAATTTTTTGCATAGAAATATTCTTCTAAGGTGAAGAGGAGGTTCCGAGGCCAAGTGAAGGAGGGTGTGTTGATCGGTGTAGTTGAGATGCACCCTAAACAAGTTCTGATTGCGTAGAATTGGATTCTATCTAGGGCTCGGAGGTAGGAAGCAGGTGCATTAGCATAAAAAGAAGAGCCCCAATCTATTATAGCTCTAATCGGCATTATCAAAGCAATATCTACCGGATATTGTTTTAATAATTCTAAGAGATTTGATGGCTTTTTGTTTAGTATATTTAGCGTGTTTATTGTCGAGATGGACCCCAAGAAATTTTGCTGAGTCGGAAATAAAGATGGTGGAATCATTTAGTGTAATAAAAGGTAAAGGGTTAGGTATACGTATTTTGGTGAATATAACTAGTTGCGTTTTCTGTTCGGAAATTTGTAGGCCTCTATATGAAAGCCAGTAATATAATTTTTTTAAGGAGGTGTTACGTACCCCGTAACCACCCGGTATATTTCTTCACACAAAAAGACACTTTAGGCTCTCTCAAGTAGCCTGCTTGCGCCTCCGAAAAATACATGAATGAACCTCGTAGGCCCTCCCGGGCAGAAGCCATTCATGCCGAGCGGCGTACGCTATCCCCAAACTGGGATACACACTTTTTTCTAACCACGCGCCTAGCCACTAGCGGTCCACGTGACTCATTGATGGCACGCGACACTTGCCGCTGCAGCGTAAAGCCAGACCGCCTGCATCTAGCCGCGGCACTGCTGTTAAGAGGTCAACGGCATCTTAATTCTTTTAAACTAAAGTGTACCGCCCGAGTTCATCTACACACACTCTCTTATTTCTTTCCTCAAATAATATTTCGGTGATCATAATTAAAACATTATATGAGACACTTGTCGCCTCTGTACTAGACCAAAACTCTAGGCCCGCCGCGGCCAAAGGGCACCGCTACCAAGAATCTTCTACTAATTCTTTCAGAACAAATACACCGCCTTGTCACGCTTAAAACTTTATTAAGAAACTGCATTAACCCCACCATGCTACACGACTAACCATAGGAAGCATAGGGAGCGAATTAGTATATAAGCTAAGCCTTTTTCGGCTAGAGTCAGTTATTCCACCAGCCTCATAAGCTGCAACACTTCGTTACACTCTACGGGGCGAGCAAAGCTCTGTTCGACGGTAGTTCCGATAGCCCTGCGCGGCTAAGTCTCGACGCTCTCCCGGAGCAGCCCTGCGCGGCTGAGTTTCAACGTTCCTGCGGAGTACGAACCAGTCATAAGTATCGAAACACCTGTATCGACGCTCAACAACGTTTAATAAAGATATATATTGTGAGTTCTTAAAACGGTTCTAAACTCTTCGTATATCTCTGCATGCTCTCCACCACGTGCTACAAGACTCTCAGTCTCAGGCACCCTGTCAACGCATCATAAATCTTAGGCAGTAGAAGGCGAGGTCTCCGTCCCCGATGTAAAGGGCCAACGCCTTGACTCGAAAGAGAGACCGCCGTTACGTTCACTCAGCGCGAACTCTACGTGAGCGCGTCCGGACGTAACACAAATAAAACTTTGGTGTCAGAAGTGGGATTTGAACGCCCTTACTGCCATGATAATGAATAATGACGCTTGATAGAACGCCACAGAAAGGCACTGGAGAAGAGACACCAGATACGAATAATCCACGCATGAGCACAGCTCACGAGACTCGAACATTAGAAAATACTCCAGGAGGTACAGCAAGTACAAGTAACGGAGGGAATAACTCAAATCAACAACAGGTAATCGATCAACCATTATTGGATTTGGATGATTCAATAACAAACGATCTGAACAATCAAGGAAATCTTGGCCAACAAGCGCTACAGGAAATTCAAGCATTACAAGTAGGTATCGACAACTTAGCTGCAAATATGGCTGCACCCGTACCACCAGTATCCGTCAAATACGCAATCGAAGCAGTTCCTATTTTCGACGGACACAACATCCCGTTGTCATATTTTATCGAGGGATGCGAGGAGGCTCAACAGATGTTGCCTCCAGAGGCACAGGCGAACCTCGCACTAATACTGAGGAATAAACTAAGAGGAGAAGCACGTCGAGCGGTACATGGAGTGACGCTTGACACAATTCCCACTTTTATGGAATTTTTAAAAACGCTTTATCTCCCCGCAAAATCAGTATATCAACTTCAAGGAGAATTAGGAAGAATATTCCAATACGACGACGAAGCTGTACTCACATATTCCAACCGGGTGAAAGACCTCGGAAATCGGATCAGTGATGCATATAAGCAGAGTCACAACGGTGTATTAGACGACGCCTTCAAACGCGGCCTCGATACCGATCTTGTGGAATGCTTTAACAGAGGACTCAAACCAGAAATTGAAAATAAGATAACAAGGGGCCAATCATTCAGCAATACCATGAAGGAAGCAATCGAGATCGAGAGGAAGGAACAAGCAAAGAATGTCTTACGAAATTCACGTTCCTCCAAAACCAACACCTGGAACCAGCCTTCCACGGACCGTTATACACGTAAAGATAAAATTCACCACATCAAGGAGAATAAATACTGCACATACTGCAATAGACAAGGACACACGACCGATGAATGTCGATCCCGTCCGAAAAATCCACAAACACAGGAAACAGCAAATAACGGTGAACCACGCACAGAGCGTAATTACAACCCGAGGCAGCAGCAATATAATAATAATAATCGTTATCAAGATACGAGAAGGAATCAAGGTTCAGGATACTCTTCAAACTCAAACCAACGGCAAACCTGTCGCTTTTGCAAATTTGCCGGTCACACCATCGATAACTGCCATAAATTGCAATTTTGGAATAATCAGAAAACTCGACAGAACGCCTCTCAACCATCAGCGTATAATCGAACGAATGAGCCACAGGAAAATTCTCAGCAACTTCCTGTGAGATACACACGTCCCGAAGAAGCAAATAACCCAGCGACAAGGGTAGCTACAGCTCTGCTAAATCGCACGAGCAATGTACCGGTCGTCAAGGTAATATCCGAGGACTTTCTGCAACCAACATTGTTAATGATTGACACTGGATCATCCTTGAATTTAATTAAAAGCAAACAAATAGCACCTCACGTGCAAGTAGATGCTACAGATATTGTTCAGATCAGTGGTATAACAAAGGATTACGTCAGTACACTGGGAAGAACGGAAATACACATACTCGACTCCAGAGTCACTTTCCACCTGGTAAGAGACGATTTTCCAATTGAGGACGACGGATTGATCGGCACGGATTTCTTCCGTACATACCACGCCGATGTATCATACTCAGATCGATGCCTGAGATGGGGCGTGAACTCAATACCGTTCATGAAATTCGAAACAATAATAATTCCAGCCCGAACGAAGGGTCATTTCTGTGTGCGAGTGGCCAATCCAGACGTCAAGTTTGGCTATATACCTCGCCAATTCGTCTCAGAAGGAGTCTATCTCGGCGACGCACTCGTCCCAAATAACGATGGCAAAGCCCATCTATATCTCATTAATAGCACGGAAGAAGAAATTGAAGTAGCCGTGCCGGTTCTAAGCATAGAACGAGGAACTCATCGATGACAATCTCCAAGAAGAAACAGATGCTACAAACGAAACAGAGGTCACGCCAGCCCTACTTCACGCAACAGCCGGGTCCAACCAGCTATTGCCTGAAGGCAACGGGACACAGACGCCTCAAGAAAAGGACAAAATAAATGCACCGTGCGGAGAGCACGACGTGCCCACATATAAATCATACAAAGTATCGGAATTATATGCAATTCCAGACGATAACGAAAATGTAAACAATGCAAGCTCACACGAAGCACTAAACGAATCCCGCAACGCGGACGAATTAATCGAAGGCAAAACAGAAACGGCAAGCACCGTACAAAAAGACGAACAAGTCTCAAAAATTAAAAGCCTATTACGCCTGGATCACCTGAATCCGGAAGAACTAGAGAGCATACAAATGCATCTCGAAGAATTTCACGACAGGTACTATTTACCTGAAGAAAAATTAATGTCCACAAATGTCCTAAAGCATCGCATAATTACAACAGATGAGATTCCAATTAATTTTCGGCAATACAGATATCCGCCGACTCTAAAAGAAGAAATAAATCGTCAAGTGAACGATCTGCTAAATGGAGGCATAATACAGTCATCCAACTCTCCGTATAATTCACCTGTATGGATCGTCCCAAAGAAGGCCGACTCCCAGGGAAACAAAAGGTGGCGAATGGTACTTGACTACCGCGCCCTAAATGAAAAAACTATTAGCGACGCTTACCCGCTACCACTTATAAATGAAATATTAGACCAGCTAGGAGGAGCTGTGTATTTCTCCACATTCGACCTCGCATCTGGTTTTCATCAGATCGAGATGCACCCGGAAGACAGGCACAAAACAGCCTTCTCCACACCATACGGCCATTACGAGTTCGCTCGAATGCCGTTCGGGTTAAAGAACGCCCCAGCGACGTTCCAAAGACTCATGAATCAGGTACTTACCGGAGTTCAAGGCTCCGACGCATTCGTGTACCTAGATGACATAGTCATATATGCTTCTACACTAGAAGAACATGAGTTAAAAATCGAAAGACTCATGAAGCGATTGAGAAACGCACACTTGAAGCTACAGCCTGACAAATGTGAGTACTTGCGACGAGAAGTCGCGTATCTAGGCCACATAATAGGAAGAGACGGGGTCAGACCCGATCCAGCCAAACTATCAGCCGTAAAGAATTTTCCGACACCGAGAAATGTGAAAAATATTCAGCAATTCCTCGGACTAGCAGGCTACTACAGGCGCTTCATAGATAATTTTTCTCAAATAGCCAGACCCTTGACGGTCCTGTTAAAAAAGGAGGCCGCCTTCAAGTGGTCCCAGCCGCAGCAAGCCGCTTTCGAGACGCTGCGAGACAAATTATGCGAGGAGCCAGTGCTGCAATACCCTGACTTCACTAAACCGTTTATTGTTACAACGGATGCTTCAGGGACAGCAGTCGGAGGCATATTAAGCCAGGGAACCTTAGGAAAGGATCGTCCCATCGCATATACGTCCAGAGTACTAAATGATACAGAACAAAAATATAGTACTTACGAAAAAGAGGCCGTTGCGATATTACACTCGGTCTCCCAATTCAGACCCTATCTCTACGGTAGACCTTTCAAGCTAGTAACTGACCATAAGCCTTTGGTTTGGATACATACTTCAAAAGACCCAACATCGCGTTTGACACGTTGGCGTCTACGACTCGAGGAATACGAGTACGAAGTCATCCACAAAGCAGGAAAAATGAATGTGAACGCTGATGCACTATCTCGCAACCCTTGCGAGAATGCCTCGAGCGAGAACGAACTCGAGCCGCCGGTGCAGCACGCTTATCCGATAGCGAAACGTGCAAAGGCATCTACAGAGGGGAAATAATCGGACGAGGAAGACAAGCCTATAGCTAGATGACTTCGGAAAAGACCCGAAGGAACGACATCAATGCCGCCTGCTAAGCCAGCCTCCAAACGAACCGCTAAGCGATCTCAAGAGGTTGCATCGGGATCTCGTAACAGGGAGAAACCCGAAGAACAGATGTCGGACGATGCACCCGTCGCATCGCGACTACGAAGTCGAGAGAGAAAACAAATTTCGAGTACGACTCAGGAGAAGCCTATCGCCAGAGCGACTCGACGAAAAGCGAAACGACAAGAATCACCCATCCTACCTGGAATAAGAGGCGAACCACTTATGCCAAGGGATGCAGGAGATTGAGTCTCAATCTTCGCGAATCTCGACGAAGATGAAACTTTCAGCATATCCGGAGAATCGGAAGAATATATATTCGATCGATCAGACACGGATTCGATCAATAATTATCAGCAACCCGAAGCTGAAGAAAGGCCAGCGAAAACCACGAGCAGCCTCCAAATAACAAACAACGAGCAGTTGTTTATGCGAAAGGATAATTATTTGTATTTCCTTTCGGAAACTGGAGAACCCTGTGACGAAGGCTCCAGAATGCTAGCCGAACGACGCGCCGTACCGAAGTTTCGCGGTCTCGTTCCCGGTAGCATCAGTACCATCAAACATAATTCGAAACACCATATCGCTATGGTCGTGAAAGGGAAAAATGGAACGCTCGTCGACCACAACTCTTTTCACTCAATGCATTAAAAATTAAAAAAGACACTCATGGGACTTGACTTGCGCTCGATTAGCGTAGCAAACACAAAAGAGATTAATGGGATACCATGGGAACACATATTAACCACTATAAAGAAAGCATTCGAGGGTATATCGACGAAGTTAATAATCTGCTTGGGATTGATAAAATACCCAGCGCCAGAAGAGCGGAAGGAAATTATGGGCGAGGCACATGCCTCAGCACTAGGAGGACACAAGGGAGTAACAAAAACATACAACCGAATCCGTCAACGGTATTACTGGGAGAATATGAAGGACGATATTCAAGAGTACATTCAGCACTGCCTTCCCTGCCATTTAAAAAAATTGGTACGAGTAAAAACTCGGCAGCCGATGATCATCACGGACACACCGGATTCAGCGTTCGACAAAATTTCTATGGACATTGTCGGACCCCTGCCACGCACAGAAAAAGGCAACGAATACGTACTCACCATACAGGATCTCCTCAGGAAGTATTCACTCGCAGTAGCACTCCCGAGAGCCACTTCAGCCAACATCGCAGACGCTCTTATTAAACACTGTATATGTACTTTCGGTGCTCCAAAAATTATTCTCACCGACCAAGGAGCAAATTTCCTAAGCTCACTAATGAAAAGCGTTGCCAAGAAATTTAAAATCAAGCAATGCCGTACCACAGCATTCCACCCTCAGTCTAATGGATCGCTGGAAAGATCTCACCACTCTCTGGTAGAATACTTGAAGCAATATGTGAGTAGTGATGAGGAATGGGATGAGTGGCTAGAACTCGCCACCTTTTCCTACAACACAAGTGTGCACGAGGGTACGAAACATACGCCCTTTGAACTCGTGTTTGGAAGATTAGGGCGCCAGCCCTCCTACGAGGCACCAGCCGGAGAAGAAGAGGGAAGAACATATGCTGACTATCTCGTCGAACTAGCAACCACTCCCACATTAACCTGGAGAATAGTAGCGAGGAAGATTAAATAAAAAAAGCATATATACTCAAAAACTCTGCATAAAAAAAAGATATATATAAAGAAAAAATTATTAGATATACGAATATCACATACAAAAATAAAAAAAAAATATATCACATACAAATAATTTAAAAAAAAAATGTGTGCAAGAAAAAAAAACTTATAAGTAAATAACTTTCCTATAGTTCAATCATGGAAGACCACCCCAGTGGCAAGGACGTCCTTATTATCGATATGGAGGGATTTCGCAACGACGAAGGCAATCTCATCCCAAAAGAAATCGCTGTGGTCTCACTTTTCGACGACAGCTCCGATCATTGGATCTCCGACGCTCCGTTTTACCGGCACAGCCTGCTAAGAATGACTCAAGAAGGGAACGACTTTCTTAAGCGAAGACACGGACTAAACTGGGACACCGGAGATGTCCCATATTCCTGGTTATTCGAGCGGCTGAAACGCATCACCAAGGACACGAGGACGATTTACGTCCATGGGGAACTCATAGCAAGGTTCCTACAAGATTTCTTGGTCTGCAGAGTAGTTAACTTGGTAGACATCTCTCCGCCGCTCAGGGAAATGCCAGAACGCAAGGAATACTGCATAAGTCACGGGCTAATAATGAACAAGAAGCGATACTGTGCCCTTAACAACGCTATGAGAGTAAAGCAATATGTCCTAAGCCTTTTGAAGGTCGAAAATGAGACTTCACCCTCTCCAGACGCGACCGAGGAAGGAGTCATTCACAGCGAAGGTACAGACGCCCAACCCTCGAGCGAGCCCGAAATCGAGGAAGACAAACAAGACGACGAATTGAATGACGAGCCAGGGACTTCCGATGACACCAGAATCTTTAAACGATTGAAAAAGAGAAAAACTAAGGACAATAAAATTACGGGAGCAATAATAGCATTGTTGACTCTCGCTATGGTAAAGCAAGCGGAAGCTGTAATCGGATACGATTGTGGGTCCAGCCGACTGAACATTACCACTTTGTCTCTACTGGATGTTGAACCTTGTGACATACCGAAAATCGAACCAACCGTCAGCGACGCGTTTGTGCAACTACTGCAAATCAGTGAATTTACAAAAACTCGAGTCATGCAGTGTAAGGTCTTAATAAAACGCACGATATACCACTACGGTATGCATTCACACAACTCAATAGTCGCACAAGGAGCCATGGAATATGTCATGGACATCGAATATGAAGCATGTAAAAAAATGCATCAGACCGGGTTACTCAGACTTTCACCTTCTACACTATTCGTCGCGATCAAACTGAACACAACGAACATACGCAGTGCAACGCTAGCCGGACATATAAAACAAGACGGCTCGTGCGAAGGGTCCCAGTTTTCTGACCCTTACGGTACCTGGGACGATGTTGTAGTGCAAGCGGTAATCTATATAACACTGCAAGATTACTTCGCCACCGTAAACCTCAACACCAACCAATTAGTCGTGCGCTCAGGGATAACATGCAGCGTATCCGAAGCCGAATGCATTGATTTAGACGGAGAATATACATTCTGGAGTGCTCTCCCCGAAGACAGCTGCAACTACAGTAAATACGATGTACTGTACGAAGGATTCGCCAAGAAGCTAACAAGCGCACAAGGAGTCCATCCTCTTACTGTATACACAGTAACACAGGGCGATATAACATTCGCATTAACGAAAAAACAAAAGATAATGGTATGTGGATCACCGGTTTATCGCACCGAACACCCGAAGCTCCTCATTTTCGAAACGCACAGAGACGCGGTTCAAAATGCGAAAAGAAAGATAAGAACGGAAAACTTGGATTTATTTACATATGTCAATGCAAAATTCGTATACCTCGAAAAACATATACGAACCGAGATGAGCAGGCTGTACTACGATGTATTACAACAAAATTGTAATCTCGAACGCCAAGTACTAAAAAATACTCTCACGATGGCCACTCAAGCACCCGACGAATTTGCTTTTCAACTTATGAAGGGGCCTGGATACATGGCCGTCGTCGCGGGAGAAGTCGTGCACGTGATAAAATGCATCCCCGTTGAAGTCAAGGTTCGTCACACCGAACACTGTTACCATCACCTACCAGTTTCAAGAGGCAACGAAAGTCTGTTCCTGTCGCCACGTACACGCATACTGTTCCAAGCGGGAACACAGATATCCTGTAACCCAATGGTGCCGTCAATGTACCAGCTACAAGGGTCATGGTATAAACTAACACCCACACCAATGACCTCGGAGGCACCGCCTCAGATAAAGCCACTGACGAAACCCACGTGGAAGTACTCGAACCCCGCAGAGCTAGCTACGAGCGGGATCTACACTCAAGCAGATCTCGACAACATGAGAGACCACATCATGTTCCCCGCCGAAAGGACGGCGATACTAAACACCCTTGCACGAAGCCTCACAGGACACCCCATACAGAACCAGGGTGCATCTTTCATAAATTTATTGGACGAAGATGCACTCGAGAAAATTTCTCGAAACACATGGGACAAAATGTGGAAAAGTTTTCTCTCATTCGGGACTGCCAGTGCTGGTGTATTGGGGATCATCCTCATAGTTCGAGGAGTCAAGCTCATCGCTGACACTATCATACATGGCTATGCACTACACTCAATTTATGGATGGTCTGTGCATATCTTCGGCGCTCTGTGGAGCTCAGTGACACATCTGTTAATGCACCTCGGTCAAAACGGAGACAGGATCAAACGTGAGGAGGCCGACAAGACTAAAGAACTCGATGTAGAAAAAAATGAAGACCCACCGTTAGCCGCAACCAGCGCTACTACATCAACTATCTACCCCACACTAGGAACAGCTCGCAGGATCACTTTTGATGGTCCTACTATACACTACTCCCCACCTAAGTAAAAATCTAGGATCGAGGAATATATATAAGACCCAAGGAAGCCTAAAACTGCATCTCATTTTCCGAAAATTTTCAAACGCGCACACATCTCATCTCGAACTCAACAGTTTTGCCTCAGATGAAGCCACCATCAGAGGTACAAAGGGAAATCGACGGAGTAATTCCTCTAACAGAGTACTACGAAGCTCTGCAGGATTCTCACTGCATCATCGGAGTATCGTATATCAGTGACAACGACAATAAATTGATCTGCGAGGCCTGCTATAACGGACCGTTCAACAGATCACAGGAATATCGGGCAATCAACCACCACACGATCCTGTACTTCCGAGGACATCTAAGGCTGCCCTGTCAAAACTGCGACAGGCCACATTTTAGAATCCGGAAGGCATTTCTGTGTTTAAAGTGCACAGAAGTATATTTAGAAGCTAAAGATCGCCTCATCGCCGGTGCAAATGTACACGTCGATTTGCACCGACAGCCACCACTATAAAAAGGAACCACACCTAAAACATACAATGACGGAAATGGAGAATCCGCTCTTCACGACAGAATGGGCAACAGAAAACCTCAGAAAAATAGTGGACTTCTTAAATACCGTGAGAAGATGCCGTGGCATCACGCAACTGGAACATGGAATTCTCGGAGGAGATATCAACCTCCATTGGCAAAAGCACCTCGGTATAATTGTCGAAACCGAGTATCAGGCACTTATCAACAACCTGGTAAACTTCGCCCAAGACATACCAGACAACTTGTCGGACACGTCGTGCGACGAGGAAATAAGGGAGATTTTTAGCCACTCTCCCGGGTCACCAGTGGAACCACCACGCACACCGAGCTGTGTGCCTCGGAATTTATCACCAATCTCCCGCAACGAGCAACGTCCAAGGACCCCGGCGTACCGCGGCATGGATGCCTGGGACGACCAGACAACGGCCATGCGGCAGCTGGCCAACATCGAAGGCCGAGATATTTTCTCCTGCCCTCGAGGCTGGGTGCATCTAGATAATGCACTCACGGACAAGGCCGTAGAAGCTACCCGATCCGGAGAAATGGTCGCAGAATACTTCAGGGGACTCGACGGCGAGAACAGTGACCAGCCTTTAATCGTCAACACCGCCTCATGGCTCACCACGGTCCTGGACCAAGTGGACGATAGCGAGTTCCTGGCGGAATACGTAGACCCGCTGGTAACCTTCATCGACTCCGTGTAAAGTGAAAAAAAAAAATTCTTTACAAAAAGGACAATACTAGACATAAGATGCAATAATACATACTATATTCTGTTATGAGTAAACACATATATATATACGATCATATAAACATATACACAATAATTAATCATACATACTAAGTGCCTTATTAACAAAAAAAAATGCAGTAAGCGTATATATATTCACATACAAAATAACCAATCATATATATGTAACCTAATGCTTAAGTACCATATAGGTGCGCTTCATCACAAATAAACACAATAATCTCCAACCTCGTGTTACATCACTTACATTCCCTAACACTCATTTTAAGGAGGGAGGTGTTACGTACTCCGTAACCACCCGGTATATTTCTTCACACAAAAAGACACTCTAGGCTCTCTCAAGCAGCTTGCTTGCGCCTCCGAAAAATACATGAATGAACCTCGTAGGTCCTCCCGGGCAAAAGCCATTCATGCTGAGCGTTATACGCTGTTGCGTAAAACTATATCATAGGCTCTCCCGAGCAACACTTATGAATGGAACTAGTAAGCGTCTTCACACGCCCAAATACTATACGCTAGAACGAATATCATAGGCTCTCCCGAGCAACATCTGTTAATGAAGCTAGTACGCGCTTCCACGCGCCCAAGAACTATGTGTTTGAACGAACCTCGTAGGCCCTCCCGGGCAGAAGCCATTCATGCCGAGCGGCGTACGCTATCCCCAAACTGGGATACACACTTTTTTCTAACCACGCGCCTAGCCACGAGCGGTCCACGTGACTCATTGATGGCACGCGACACTTGCCGCTGCAGCGTAAAGCCAGACCGCCTGCATCTAGCCGCGGCACTGCTGTTAAGAGGTCAACGGCATCTTAATTCTTTTAAACTAAAGTGTACCGCCCGAGTTCATCTACACACACTCTCTTATTTCTTTCCTCAAATAATATTTCGGTGATCATAATTAAAACATTATATGAGACACTTGTCGCCTCTGTACTAGACCAAAACTCTAGGCCCGCCGCGGCCAAAGGGCACCGCTATCAAGAATCTTCTACTAATTCTTTCAGAACAAATACACCGCCTTGTCACGCTTAAAACTTTATTAAGAAACTGCATTAACCCCACCATGCTACACGACTAACCATAGGAAGCGTAGGGAGCGAATTAGTATATAAGCTAAGCCTTTTTCGGCTAGAGTCAGTTATTCCACCAGCCTCATAAGCTGCAACACTTCGTTACACTCTACGGGGCGAGCAAAGCTCTGTTCGACGGTAGGTCCGATAGCCCTGCGCGGCTAAGTCTCGACGCTCTCCCGGAGCAGCCCTGCGCGGCTGAGTTTCAACGCTCCTGCGGAGTACGAACCAGTCATAAGTATCGAAACACCTGTATCGACGCTCAACAACGTTTAATAAAGATATATATTGTGAGTACTTAAAACGGTTCTAAACTCTTCGTATATCTCTGCATGCTCTCCACCACGTGCTACAAGACTCTCAGTCTCAGGCACCCTGTCAACGCATCATAAATCTTAGGCAGTAGAAGGCGAGGTCTCCGTCCCCGATGTAAAGGGCCAACGCCTTGACTCTTAAGAGAGACCGCCGTTACGTTCACTCAACGCGAACTCTACGTGAGCTCGTCCGGACGTAACAGGGGAAGAGATTTCGTCAAGAGATGATTTTAGAAGGGTTGAGGAGCTATAAATTACGACGTCATTGGCAAAGGTTAAGACTTTAGTAAAGGGATCGATATGGTTGAGAATATCCAAGAGATATATATTAAATAATATAGGGCTCAAGATTGAACCCCGAGGTAAGCCTTTAGAGATAAGCGCCGAGCCAACTCTATTATTGTTAAATGAAATAGTAATGTTTCTTTCGAAAATAACGTTTTTAATAAAGGTAACTATCATCGTGGGGAGTTGTAATTGATTGATTAAAATTGACGGGATAACATTATCGAATGCACCTTCAATATCTATAAAACGTGCAGATCGGAACTTAGATTTGAAGAAGTTAATGTTTATGTCGGTAATAAGTGAAGCTATACTGTCGGTACAAGATTTATATACTGTCGGTACAAAATTTATATACTGTCGGTACAAGATTTATTTCTTCTAAATCCAAAAAACTGTTTGGGTAATAGATTATTTTGCTCAACAAACCAATGTAAGCGTTGGTTGATAACTTTCTCAAGTAATTTAAGGAGTGATGAAGAAATAGATATTGGTCTAAGTTTTTCGGAAGCGGGTTTGGGAATCAGGCATAAGAAGTAGTCTGACCAAGAGGGAGGGAAAGCTCCTTTATCTATAATTAGTTGAAAGAGATTGGTAAGTACGCGAATAGATGATACAGGGAGATTTAAGAGCATTTCATTTGTGATCATGTCCATACCTGGAGATGCTTTTTATTTGTGTTAGATACAGCCGAATGGACCTCCTCATTAGAAATTTTATCAGAGATTTTAGAATAAGGGTCGCAGGAGGGGTCTATGGAAATAGGGGAGTTAACTGTGGGAGGAGCTATTTTATTAATAGCCTCGAGAGCGGTTTGTTCGTCTACGGAATTATTTGAGACAGAGTCCTTATTATTATATCTTTTCCTGAAAGATTTGATAGTTTGCCAAGTTTTGGAAATATCCGATTGAGGGTTGATTGAGGGGCAACATTTTTTTAAACTTATATTTTTCTTTTTTTAGAGTCTTGCCAGCTTTGTTAACCGCTTCTAAGTATATCTGATAGGAATGATCGGATGGGGAGGATAAGTAATGCCTTAGAGAGATGCGTCTTTTCTCAATAACCTCTGTACATGCCTGTGACCACCATGGAACTGGCGGTGGGGCTTTATTAGATTTTCTGGTATTGGGTAGTTTGGATCCACAGGAAATAAGGTTATTTTAAAGCCCGTCCACAAATAAATCGTATGTAGTAATCGGATCAGAGCTGTCAATTTCCAGATTATGAGAGAGTAAATGCATAGAGGATTTAAATGAGGCCCAGTCGATTTTAGTGGTATTAAATCTTGATCTACATTTAGTTGAAAATAAGGATGGTAAGGAGATCTTGATATTGATGGACAGATGATCACTGCGCATAGAATTCAGTATAATGGACCATGGGGAAATGGTGGATAGTTCTGGGGAAACCATAGTTAAGTCGGGAACGCTCTTGTTGTACCCCGGCTGGCATAGTAAGATATTATTTCGGGACACCGGTTGCGAGATAATCAAGGTACGCAACGGCACGCGTCGAGCGTACATCGAGCGTCGAGCGCGTCACCGGACACCGCTGACGCAGCACTTAGGCCACCGCGAGTGACTCGGTAACTGGCGCATCGGCTCGAGTACCGAGGCAATTATTGCGAAATGTAAAATATGCTCCAAATCTCGCCCGCAGAAAAGCGAGGATTTGGAAAGATATTTGTTTATAAGATTAAAGTAAACCATAAACTTGCGCTAGATATTAAGCTGATATACGTGCTCTCGATGAGTATATAGAGGATCGAGAGCAGGTACTCGGCAGTCTGATCAGAACTCAGGATACGGTACGGTTGATTACGATACATTATATTTCATAACCGAGATAAATGTGATTAGCGAGTGGCTCGCTACGGGGTGTACCGAGATTGGTAATATAAAATAATATATACAATAACCTAATAAAGACCTTTTTATTAAATTGTGCATTCATTATCTTGGGTTCTAACCCTTTACTGGATATATCCCGAACATTCGAGCTAACGGCTCAGGCACAGAACCCGGAGTAGCTAACCGAGTTTCTGCGGCACACTACTCTTAACGCCATGATCTATATGAATTCTTGTCGTTGAACCATCGTTCAAAAGAATAAAATTGGATTCAACCAGTGCTGAAGCAAGTGTGTCACCTGAGTTATTGAATAAATCACGACCCCAAAGAGAGTGTTGAGCATTAAAATCTCCAGTGATAATAACATTTTCGAAATTTAATGAGACTGAGTTGAGTGGTTCCCACCATTCAAAAGAGGAAATGTTGTCACCAGGGAAACATAGATATTTAGGAGATGAAATGGATTAGAGAGAAAATGAAAATTGATAAATAAACATTCGAATTTATTGTTTGTTCTCTGACATCCCAGATTTCCAGAGTCACAGACTCTGGGAATTTATGCGTAAGAGTTTCACGTAGCTGATGGTTGTAACGTTTAAAGAGTCGGGATAACTCGGCTTTGACTAGGCCCGTAACGTCGAGGGCTGGGAGAAGATTTTGAGAGTTGTGATAGTTGTTGTTATCGGTGATAGTTTCATCATCATAATAAATAGATCCGGTGTGTGATAAATCATCACGACTACCATCTCCTATGATAGAACTCCTGCGTGATTTTCTTATGTATGGTGTTTGTTTGGGGGCACCTTTAAAGGTGCTAGAACTTTGCAAGAGTGTCTGCTGAGCTAAGTCCGCTGTGCTGGAGCGAAGTTGCAGAATAGGGGTAGATTCCATGGTTGGCAAGGGTGGAAATTCGCCAAGATCTAGTCGGTACTGAGTCTCATAAAGGTTGTTGCTTTTTTGCAAAACTATACGTTTACCCTCAATCGCAGAGGTATTTTTCGTCCAACGTAATTCGTTTACTTTTTTGAAGAGAATGAAAGAGGGGCACTTATCAGAGAGTGGCTCGTGTTTATTGCTTTTGCAATTGCTGCAAAAAGCCGTTGGCGAGTTGCAGTGATCGATATGGTGGTCACCCGAACAGTGGGTGTATTTTTGCAGTTTTGCCCTGCATTTGGAGAAGACGTGTCCGGGAATGAAGCATATAATACATTTTTTAATGAAAATAATAACAAGGAGTAAAATAAAGAAAGGAATACATATGAGTCAGAAATAATAATAATAAAAAACTATAGTCGGGCCGGGCCTATTTTCCCTTCTAATTTCGATTCTATGCGCGGCTGTACTGCTCTTCGCTCTCGACGACACTCGGAAAGGCGCGAGGGCGAGGATGAGCCCACTCTTACCGGCAAGAGAAAGGTGTTGGGGGGGGGGATCCCAGAAAACCTTCGCTCCATCCCTCCGAACATATCCTCGCCTCGATCGGCACCGGCAACGATAATCCTTTTGCCTACCACGATCACTCGAGCACACAATGTCTTCGCATCACAAAAGCTACGACGAGAGGCTACGAGTGATCTACGCTAATCGCTCTCGCGGTCTCGCTCTTCCTTGCCCTTACGAATGTTTTTGATAGTCCTGGTACGTGGCGACGCCCTACGATTGTAGCGAACTATCGCACACGCGAAATTAATATTCGAACGGCCATGACGCTAACGCTTGGTTCGACTTATTACACGTCGTTTCGGTTGCAGAAGGTAGTGGCTGAAGCCGGTCCAGGGGTGACAGTTATCGGATCTGATGCTGGCATCGCTACGCTGCGACTTATCCGTGAACGGTGCGCCCAGAGCGATGATTCTGATGTTCGTAGAGGTGAGAAGGAAGTAACAATGCACCACGTCGCGGTACCGTAGTCCAAAAAGAAATGATGCTCCTGTTAAACACTTATTACCTCCGTCGGTAGAGCAGAACGACCGGACTGCCGAACGCCGCGAAAACGACGCGCGACACAAAACGCGAGCAGTACGTTACGAAACGCCGATCGAGAAACACGTTCTCGATCGTCGCGCATACTCCCGCCAACTTCGAAGGCAAACCCAAACGAAATACGTTCGCGCTTAAGAACGAGAGCCTACACGAGGCATTTAACGTCGACCGATCAACGTAGTCTTTATAATTACCTTACTTATTCATTTATACTAAATTTACCGCGTGTGTTACTTTTCAATAAAAATCAATTACCATGGTCAATCTAATCGCTCCATTGCGTTTTATTCGGCTACGTCTCACCCTCCCTATGCGCAGTTAATCCTTATTTAACATTCAGAAGTGGGATATTGTGCTCCAAAACCCCCACACGGTGTAAAATCTCGGCTGAGTTTCTGCATTTTTCGTTATTTTCTCGGTTTTTGGGTGAACACGTTAACCGGTACGGCTTACGCGTCGTGAATTCGCTAGCGGATCGCGAGTGAGAGATACGGTAGTCGGAAATAAGAAAAAAAAAAAAAAAAATTGTGTGTCGAGTGTGTCCCATGAACCGACGGAACAACAATGCTCCACACCCCCCCCCCCCCCCCCACCCCCCCCACATTTACGACCGTCCTTGTTACCAAATCAACAAGAGGCCAACGACGTACAAAACGCCGGTCCGCCAAATCATAACAACGCTCAAAGGGGACCAGGAGGTCAGCAGTCCGCAAATGTAAATCAACAACATCGCTCACTCTCCTCTTCGAACAATCAAGGACCACTACGTGCGGCAGGATTCGCCGCGCAGCAATCCGGCAGAGCCTCCGCACAGCCGGTAATGTCGGGCGCTTTCCGGCCGATCCAAGGTGCGGGAACACCAAACCCGTTCGCCGCGCCACCGCCGCCGCAACAGCCGATAAGACAGGGAGCATGCGTACCAGACTACGACCCCGGAGCAGCGAACCAAGCGCAGAACGTGCATCAACCGCTCAACTTCGGATTTCCCCCGTACCAGATGGCACCACAGTACGATCAACAAGGACGACCACCAAACAACCCGGATCTGATTGCCATGCTTATTGAGGACGGACGCCGACGCGATGCCCTACTCGAAAGAATCGTTGACCGTATCACCGCACCGATTCAACATGTACCGGCTGCGGAACCTAACCTAAATTACAACATTATGCCCGATTTAACCAAGCAAATAGATTCGTTCAACGGGGAAACAAGCAGCTCTGCCGCACGAGAGTGGCTGGAGTGCCTCACCGGTATGCAACGGCTGCATCACTGGCCGGATATTTTCGCTCTCGAAATCGCGCGCATGCAGTTGAAGGGAGGCGCCCTGGACTGGTACCGCGTTCATCGTCAGGAACTCAACACCTGGCCCCAGTTTCGAATCGCCTTTCAGCGAACGTTCATCACAACCGAAAGCCACGCCGTGAAATGGAAGAACATGGTAGAACGAGTTCAACGAAGAGACGAACCGGTCTCGACATATTTCCACGCGAAGGTAAAGCTTTGTAAAAATTTGGGGCTCGACGACGACGAAACCAAGGAGCAGATTTTAGTGGGCTTCTGGTCGAAAGACTTGTATATTTCGATGGCAGCACGTCCTCACGAGGACCTGGACGCGTTGTATCGAGATATCGCCGCATACTCTTGAATTGACGATCAACGAGTAGATCGTATCCGAGGTCAGCGAACAAGCACCGCTGAAAAACCGAAGGCGACAGACCCAAATAAACCCCAGACGAACAACTCCTCTTGTCCCACACCTGAAACAAAGGTTCCGGTGAAAGCCGAACTCTCTGAGTTCAAATGCTTCAATTGCAATAAACTTGGCCATTTTTCCAGAGACTGCCGGGAACCGAAACGAGAGTTGAACTGTCTGAATTGTAAACAAACTGGACATACTAAGAAACATTGTCCTACCAAACAAGCGACGGATAGCACACCAACGATGAACTAGATTACGCTGAACCCCGCCGGATCTCTCAAAATTTACGTCAAGGACGTGGACATCGGAGCAGGGACGATGAAGGGTTTGATCGATACAGGCAGCGCAGTTTGCACGATCAAAGCAACTCAAGTTTTACTAAATAATCTTCCCTTCTGTCCAGCACCCGAAGCCTTAAAAAGTTTTGGGCCGGATAACTTTCAAGTTATTTCACCCGGCTCCATTATGGCCGATATCACAATCGACGGAGCGACTGTGAAGAACGTGATCACTCGGGTAGTTCCCGACGACGTACAACCGTTCGATATGCTAATCGGACGCACCTACACCACAGCACCAGGAATCGAACTTCGCCAAGTCAATGGCGAGTTGTTCTTCAATCGCAGCGACAACGTACCGTTCGCCGAACTCGAGGTACAACCATCCACATCATCATCCATCCGAGCCGCCGAAGACTTCGAAGCTTCAGCACGATCCGTCCAATTCGTGCAGATGATGAGCGACGATCAACGTTACGAATTCCCCGTGATAAACGTCTCCGAAACTTCAAGAAAAGTGAAAGAAGATGTGGTGTTCGTAAAAGGGGAAATTACCCCAGTGCCCATTCTAAATGTGAACGTGCAACGTCGCGAAGTTGTGCGAAACGACATTTTCGTCGGCGACGAAAATTCAGATTCCGTAATTACAGACTTGCTAAGTGTATTAAATAAATTTAGAGACACTATCGCGCTATCAGTAGACGAGCTAGGCTGTACCGATCTCGTGCAGATGGACATTAATGTAAAACCAAACAGTAAACCGGTCTTCGGCAGACCATACCGAACGAGTGAGGCCGAACGAACCGAAATGCGAAAAATTGTAGGCGACTATAAGCGAATTGGCGCGATACGCGAAACTAATTCGGCATACGCGAGCCCCGCGTTCCTCGTGAAAAAGAAAAACGGTGAATCCCGACTCGTGGTCGATTTTCGTAAACTCAACCAGCAAACCGAACGAACGCACTTCCCTCTACCTAATATCGACGAACATCTCACATTGATCGGTGACGCAAAATTATTTATTACACTCGATTTGGCTCACGGGTATCTACAAGTCCCGTTGACGGAGGACGCGATGCCGAAAACAACGTTCATCACTCCAGACGAGACCGGAGAATTTACACGAGTAATGTTTGGACTGATGAACGCTCCGTTCTACTTCATGAAAGCAATGTACCGCGCGCTGGGTCCCTTACGCGACCAGATCGTCTTGTTTTATCTCGACGATATATTAATCCCCGGAAAGGATTGGGCAGATCTAAAATCACGATTATGTTACGTCCTGTGAATTTTTAGTCAAATTCACTGACGCAACCGGTCAAAAATCGATAAATATTCGATAATAAAATAATACATTTACAAAGGATTTACAGACAATTTTCGAGTCAAATCATAGTAACAAGTAACCATTGAAAGGTGATTTTGCACGATAAGTAATTAACAGTAGCGCATTTAAATCGCCAGATAACTATATCTAGTGATCGGCATAAGAACAATCAGATGGGTAACAATATGAAACAATGTGGCTATTCGACACGTTCTCGAAGGTCATCGACAGCGAGAATACCTCGGGTCCATACCCATTGTCTTAATCGAAACGCAAAAGTAATACGAATCTTTCCCACATGCGGCGGCGACATAAAAGAGACGACACCTTATCGCTCTAACACGCGGAGCGAGGCGATGCACGTATGCACACAGCGGTGCAGCCAAAGAATCGGTGTAACTGTCTCGAAGCGACTGATTGGGAAATTTACCGTCGGCGCTAACGAGTGCAGCACCTCTCAGAGGATAATTATTCAAACCAAGTTGAAAACAAATAATAATTAATTATTAATAGTAGGCTCATTTGAGTCGAATATTTATGGAAAAAGACCAGTAAACAAATAATCAAATATTAGTGCAATAGAGTCAAGCTTGATAATTTGTTTGGGTCAATTCGTCTGTATAAATTATTATAAACAAATTATAAAATGTTATCATAATGGGGGAAAACAATTTATAAATTAAAGGTTATGGTTTGTTATAGTTTAAGCGAAGTAAGATAATTATCTTTTAAAAATCCGGAATATTTAAACAAATTTTATTTAACTAAAAAGATAACTTGGGATAGAAACATCATAGAAATTTCGTTCAAATTTCTATATTCTTCTAATTTAAAATGAAAATTAAGAGTGTAAATTGTTAAATCAGGAAATTATTGTAAAGGTTGAATATTGTAAAATTATTAAAATAAGCAATGTAAGATGTCAAGACCGATCGATAATGACCGAGGAAGGGGACCAACCGATCAGCCGGTAGCTTACTGGACATCAGCGGTTTCGATGGGGAGCTTGGTGGCACGGGTGCCCCCCGATCGAGACGATAAAAGAAGCTCTTCAAGGGCGGAACATCATTCTCTTCCCGGAAGTTCTAACTGTCAAGAAGTCATTACTCCTGAACCATTTTGAAAGATTTACTTTTCCGAATAACTGTCAATTATTTTAATTCTTGGAATATACGATTAAAAATTGGATATTAACTCTCAATCACCGATAAATAAACAATTTGAACATTTATATCAATAACTGAAACAATTCGGAGTAATTATTTATCATCATCTTCATCGTTGATACTGGTAATCCATTCCAACGTTTACTTCTGAAATATCGAAGGAAGGAAGGAAGGACGAGAAAATCTAAATTCGACATATTCATTCATTTGGACCCATCTGAGATATCCGAGCATTCGATTCATTTTCCGAATCATCGTAAGTCATTGGAACTTTAAATTTTTCCATTCTCATCTATCTTCAAAGAACATTCTATTTTGCTCATTTTTCCAACCTTTAATTATTCTAATAATTTAAAGATAACTAATATTCGATTCGGGATTTGATTAAATTAATGGAAGATTGCCTAAAAATTAAAAGTTGAGTTCATCGATTTTCCATCGAGGCCATCCAAGGTAGAGAAACGAATCCGACAGTTCGCGATAACGTTAGCCTTGACTCAGTGTTGCGCAGCGCACCGCGAGCCATCAGGAGTCTTATTTCCCTACGCTACTACGGTATGTCAGCCCCACGCGGAGCGTCATATCAGTTCGACGTAGTAAACATCGTAGTACGCATCGAGTAGAATTAAATACCGAGCCATAGTAAACACCATATGGTGATCATCGACCTATATTCTTTCGGCATGCATTCTCAGCCCATCCCTGAATAAATTTCCGAAAGGTTAGATTCAAAAGGGCACTGTTCTGATAAAGCGTCACATGCGATAAACGCGTAATAGGGAGAGAAATCTCCTTTACCGTGGATGCAGGAAAATGCTGATCAGGACGTAACAATTAATTCAGACACTGTCTGCGCTGCGAAAGGCCGGACTCACAATTAAGTTACAAAAATGCCAATTTTTACAAGAAAGAGTTACGTACCTCGGACACGAAATATCGAGCCTCGGAATAGAACCCGGTAGGGACAAACTGCGCGCGATAGCCGAATTTCCGGTTCCTAAAAATGTTCACGAAATTCGCAGTTTCTTAGGTTTGGCCAGTTTCTTTCGGAAGTTCGTTCCTAGATTCGCAGAACGCGCCGGCCCCCTACACGCGTTACTAAAGAAAGAGAAAACGTTCTCCTGGCACGATCGCGAACAATCGTCGTTCGAAGACATTCGTGACGCGCTAATCTGTAAGCCGACTTTAAAAACGTACCATCCGAAGCATGAAACCGAGCTACATACCGACGCGAGCGCAGTCGGATTGGCGGGAATGCTGTTACAACGAGACAGTGACAATAGATTTCAATTGGTTTACGCGATTAGCCGGCGAACCGACGAACATGAAAAGAATTACCATTCAAGTAAGCTCGAATTGTTAGCAATAATTTGGGCAGTCGAACGCCTACGACCTCTGTTAATTAATATCCCGTTCACGATAATCAGCGACTGCCAAGCGTTAACCTACCTATAGTCAACTAACAACGCTCAATCGACACGTTGGCGCACGTTACTCGAAGATTTCGACGCAGACATCGTACACCGTCCCGGTAGAACGCTAGCTCACGTAGATGCTTTAAGTCGCGCCCCAGTGGAACCGGCTCCGATCGATAACGATCCCGAAGCAAGAGCTGGAGCGGTTTTTACCGTTACGAGCATCGAAGAAGAGGTTCTTATGTACCAATGTGCCGATACGGCGATTAAACGAAAATGTTAAATTTTATGTAAACCAGATCACGAACGATCTAAAGCGGAAATCAACGAAGTGCGCGATTACGAATTCCATAACAGTGTACTTTATAAAAAAGAGGGACAAGATCTTCTATTCGTCGTACCGAACGCGATGCGAAAAAGCATAGCGGTGCGATTCCACGACTCGCGGAGTCATCCCGGACTTGAGAGAACGATAACTGCGATTCGTCACTCCTACTACTTCTCTGCGATGAGGCGATACCTCAAGCAACACATCGGAGCCTGCCGTCGGGACAAAAATCGATTGTAACGCGGTTCTTGTGACGCGCCAAAAAAATACCGTGTCACAATATATATAATATATATTATAATGTATATAAATAAATAAAACTTCGAGTCTTCATCAACTCGAGAACTTTATCGGGATCTATATTTCACTAGTCAGAGCGAGGATTGAATATACGGGCTTTGTCTTTCACGGATTAAATAAGACCCAAATATTAGCGATCGAGAGGATTCAATTTAAGGAGCTCCAGGCAGCGTTAGATTACCGGGCTTCGACGCCTACGAATATTATTTTAGCTGAATCTAAGTAGCCTCTGCTTTCATTACTTTTAGATATCTGGGGCGGAATTAAGCCATCCAACTCAAATCATGCGCCAATTCCCACTTTTCAGGACATCGTGGATAATTTTGTTTAATAACCCGGTTGTGGTTAATAAAGAGGGGGGAGGTCCCTCAGATTGAATGCTATCGGGATCACACGAATAAGGCTTGTCCGATTGTCTCATTTGAGGAAGGATTGCGGATTCAGACTTCGAATGACTGCATATCAACTTTTAAGTGCATTATTGGGGTCGATTGCGTGTTTCGAATTGTTTTTATATGTATGGAGCTAACACCTCGGGTCGTACCTTTGTAGAGTTCGCGGTTGTGAACGATCATGGGACGACCCTCCTCTTTTGTTCAACGGGTTTTCAGTCGATCTGTACAGCAGAAGCTATAGCTATTGCGGAGACTCTTTCTCTTATTCCCACCTTACAGGGGAATAACTTTACAACTGTTTGAGACTCTTGTAGCATTCTTATGGCCGAATTTGCAAAGGATCTCATATCTAATAGACTACAGTAAAGATTATCTCCGAAGGCTTCAGGAGGAAGGAAAGGAGGTTGAGCTCTTTTGGATATCTGCCCATGACGGTATTATTGATAACGAATTAGCGGACCAGATTGCTAAGCTAGCCATCGTCAGTGGCTCTGACGCGCAACTTGGTGTTCCTGTGTCGGACTTCAAGAATCTTGGGAAGCCTCGGATACGAGAAGAATTCCATGAATGTTGTGTTGATTTAGGTCAAGAAAACGGCAAACAATGCTTTGAGAATTATTGTGTACGAAAATCTGAACCGTGGTTTTTTAAAGGGGCCTTGAATAGGAAACCTATTGTAATGATTAATCGATTGAGGAGTTGTGGCCCTATGATCTAGCCGATGAAACCGCAAAACATGATTCGTTCGAATCATTCGAAAGAAAAAGAAAAAGTCCGGTAATCACCGGCCTTTTCTTTGCTAAGCATACCCGTTCAATGAGTCCTGGCTTTGTGCAGAAATTGCAGTTGGAGTGTTTATAAAAGCATTTATCAGGCACGTGATTACCCTTGCCGTATCGGAAGCAAGGCTTCCGACCCTATTCTGCTCCGCTGTCTGCCTTTTTCTTGGGATTTTCCGATTTTTGGAGTCCAATATTTTTATATTCGGATTGTCTCCGTTTTTCAGCATTCTTTGGACAAGCTCCGTATCCTCAATGCTGCCGCCGATTTCGATCGCATGCTCCAACGTTAAGCCGAATCCCGTTTGTGTTGGAAAGGTTTCCTCGTGTCTCCGACAGAGGTATCGCTGCAGGTCTTCGTCGCGGATCCCTGCAACGAAACGATCTCATAACATCACATTGGTGGGGAGCTTTTCCTCTGCGCCACCGAATTTACAATCTTGAGCGAGTCTCCTGAACTCGCGCTCAAAATCCCGCATGGATTTCCCTTGGCTTTGGTCTCGTTTTTGGAATCGAGCCCGTGCTAACAATTCGTTGACGGGTTTGCAAAAGTGCGCTTGACACTTTTCGTTAATTTGCGTGTATGTGACTGAACTCGGCGTCTCTGGAGTGATAAGATTTTTTATCGGCTCATACGTCTTTGCTCCTAACGCTCTCAGTAACGTACAACACTTCCCGCTCTCGTCCGTGATCTTGTTAGCCTCTGTGAAAAATTCGAATCGTTCTATATAACTTGCCCAATTTTCCTTACATGGCTCGAATTCCGACAATTTTCCGATGGTAGCCATGTTTCGGAATAGTGCTATTTCTTCGGTTTACGGTTCGGTGTTTTCTGAGTTTCCCGAGCCGTCCTTCACGATATCTTTTTCCTCCGAGACTGCTGCGGCATTTCCTCCCTCACTTTTACTTTCGTCGCCCGGATTGTCCGACCGTATACACTTCTTCTTTTGCACGCCGGAGTGCGACAGGCGTGCTCGTTATTCCTGATGCCTGATTTTTATTCCGGATTTTTTCGCATGTTTTTTTTCTTTTCTAGCGATTTTTTTCGCTCGAATCATCGTTGCCAGCTGTTGTTCTCAAATCCTAACTTGTAAGCTCATCGTGCCGACGGGATGTATGGCACTTGGGAGTATCTCGAACGATGCTCTGTGGGTACCAGGCGCCACCCACTTCTATTTAAATCGCTTTGCCTACGCAACAGGCTCTGCGTAGGTCGACTACCCTTTCCTGTTTACTCAAGGGATGCAATTGCTGGAACCATGCATGCGCCAGCCGAGACCTCCGAGCCCTCACAGGAGAAACGCCGCAAAGCCGGGCGCAGCGGCGCGGCGAGAAGGAGGACCTGGAAGAACCGTCAGGCAATTCTGGCGCACTCCAAGCCGGGTCGCCGTCCAGCCGGCGGAGGACGACAGCGGCGCTGCACCAGTTGGACCTCACGGGTTAACTGGCAACAGTTTGGCAGGTGGCGAGGACGAAGGGGGGGGGGGGGGTGGTCGGACGGAGCCTGAAGCGGCCCAGACCTGCGGACCCAACCCCACCGAGATCCGCAAAGCTGTGAAGAGGAGCAACCGGGACGTGTCGGATCTCTTGGTATGAGTGAATGGGCCGTAAACCTCTCGGATCACCATTTCACTCGAGTGGTATAGGCGGAAGAAAAATTTTCTTTTTCCTTTTATTTTAAATGGCATTTTAACTGTGTTTTTCTTCCAGCCTTGTATCATTATTTTCAGCTTTCGCTATGCCTGCACTTGACAAACGCAGGGGTCCAGGGGGACCTGTCAAGGCAGACACAAGAGGTTCCACTTCTCTGACAAATACCTGATTGTTATATGGGTAGACCTGCTGGAACCGGACATTTTACATGCCGACGAATCTGCCTTCCCGTGCCCCCCCCGGGTATGACTTCCGACGACTCGACTTAGAGCGAATCGTTTGAAGCCTAGCTGAATGACTTCGTTTCCCCAGTAGGGGTAGGTTCAACTTGCTCGATGGACTCACAAAAGAGAACATCAGGCAGGGTGTTTCTCCAAGCACGCCTTTCGGTGGAAGTTCGCTTGGTGGTTGTTTCAACGAAAGTAGATGGGAAGCTTGTTGCGTTTGCTCTTAATGGGCGAGAGATCTTCGGGGTCAAGCATAGAATGACGGTCTCGTGCCACATTTCTTATACATTAAATGTTGTTCACGCCATAGAGTGCGTACTATACAACAAGCGGCTGATCGGTAACTATAGCTATTGCGTCACGGGTATCATCGGCAAAAGCTTCCGTTCAGCGACGGGTTCACAGGCTTGACACCCGGGTTTTAAGAGGTATTGGTTTCGCGAGCGACGAGAGAGTCAGTCGAAACTGAGCGTTCCGTTACGCATGTCGTTCAACCACTCCGGTAATCGGAAATTTACGCCTCACGATTACGCCAATCGGTTATTATAGTGATTTTCGGTGCTATCCGAAATTTAGATTATATGGTCCCATCCATATGTATATCGAAATAAACGTGAAAGTGGATGAAAAACTCATAAACGTGTTCGATTGAGTGTTTCTCCGGATCCTTCCAACATCCTCTTCGACCACGAAAAATAACGTGGAAAAGGTGGTCGAACGGAACCGTCGACCATTTACGTTTAGTGTGAATGTGTTGCGTTAGCGAAGGCGCAAACATTTTTTGGTCCTTCGAGCCGGATAATCGGAGAAACTCGCGGAAAGGTGGGACAGTGTGAAAAAACCGTTGTGTGTCAAAAAGAAAAGGTGTTCCTGTGAATATTTCGACATCATTCAGGTTCACTCTACGAAGACTCAATATTAAAAAGGGAATTCTGAGGAATATCAAGAGCATCGATTCGTCGGTCATAGTGCGACAGTGGCAATTACAAGTGAGTAAAAGTACATTCGCGAATCCCGCCACGAGGTCTCCAGTAGTACCCGTGCTCGTGAAATTCATCGCGTACTCGAGCTCATCCACTGCTGGAGAGGCCAGTACACGCGCACCGGAGCACAATCGTTTCTAGGCTTTCGCACACCACGAATTCTCAACAACATCGGCTCCGTGAGCGTCGCGCGAGATACCTTCCCCCATCAGTGACGTCACGCGTAGTGTACGGGCAACGCGACGAACAATAGATTTCGCGCGTTATCATCGATCTTGGAAATTCTGCGAATTCCATCGTGTTTACATTCATAGAAGTCAGTTTGGAAGTTTACTAAATCTTGGCTCGCGGCACTAAGACGACGCAGGCCGAAATCCAAGACTCGTTACGTGACAGTCCTGTTGAATAATTTCGGTCGCCCCGTCTGGTGGTAACTTCCAAGACAACAATAATAACTTCATATAATCATAGATATTTCAACTTCTATTGAGTGCAAAAAATAAATAAATAAAATGTATTTAAAACTCCGTTAATTCTGTTGTACGCGAGGTCAACAAATATAATTTTAAAGGTATTTGGGATCGTTGCCAAATTAAGAGTAAAAACTCAAGTTTGTTTATACAAACTAAATAACAAGTTTATTCAAAGAAAGATAATTAATTTGATCGTTGCCAGTATTTCTTATTACAATCGTTGATTTCTTTTGAACATGAGCCTAACTCTGAGACCAACCTCTCTGTTCTCTAGTCGAGTTCAGACTGTCAATTTCATGATCGCGATCAGCGAGGTGCAAATTGATACGTCTGCAATTTTGTAGTATGCCCATATTTGGGCATATAGAATCGAACATCGCGATTCGTACTCAGCACGATTTGTCGTTCCCAGGCGCGTTAGCCGAGAATCGTTCGATACTTACTCGGCAAATTCCTACACGTGTCAGCTTCGCGACGCGGTGGATTTGCCAGTAAGTATTTCCCAATGTATTCTTTTAATATAATTTAATATTTCTTTAATTTTAATAGAACAAAATAATTCGGGGTACAACAATTCAATAAGGATTAAAAAACATTTACAGAACTCTCCGTAATAATTAAATGTAAGTTCCACTCGAACTTCACAGTAAAACTCATCTAGAGTATCGCGAATATATCGTGTAGTGCACCGGGCGTGATACCAAACACTGCACGTACGTTCCATTAAACTGAGAAGCTCGACGTTTATTTCCGAATCAAACAATACCACAAGGATCGGATTATTACCGAGCGTCGAGATAAATCTATCCGCTGCGCTTAGTTCGATCGAATAAAGTTTACCCATAATAATAATTATACAAACTGAATCACGGTAATACGATGCGCGCACAGTTCTGTCGAGGATCATCCCATGCTGGCGCTCTCGAGCTACAATAAACAGTCTCCACGCAGTCGGAACTGTATCAACCAACAACATGGCGGATCTGGACAGCTTGCTGTACGAGCAACAAACAACGGTCGAATCGATGTCGCGCCTGCTTACCAATCTGAAGAAGGTCGGAAAAAACAACTTCACACCAGCTGTACTGCAGAGCCGGCTCACCAACCTGAACAGCATCCGATTGGAGTGCAAAGCTCTCGATCGTCAGATCTATTCAACAGCTAGTGCGGAACAAAGAAAAACCTTACCGTATTTCAAGAACGGAGAGTATCTCAACGCAGTAACCATCTACTACGAGGTCAGCGACTACATTTCTACAGCGTTATCCGGATGTACTCCGCCAGTCATGGCGAATTCGACTGCAATTGGTAACTGTACTTTTCAGGACGGAACTCGCGGTAGCTACACTCCGTTACCTAGAATAGATATTCCAAAATTCTCCGGGTCATATACAGACTGGATCTCTTTCCGAGACATGTTTCAGTCGCTAGTAATCAACAATGAAGTAATTCCTAACGTTCAAAAATTGCACTACTTAAAGATTGCACTAATAAAGGGTGTCGGTGGTGAAGCGAGTTCTCTCCTGAAAACGGTAACTATTTCTGACACGAACTTTCAAGTCGCGTGGGATAGACTGAAAGATCGGTACGAGAACTCGAGACATATAATCGAATCGCATTTAACAAAATTATTCGACGTGAACGCGATCACGACAGAAAACTTTAAAGATCTAAAACAATTACGTAATCGGACCCACGAAGCCATCAGCTCATTAAAAAATCTGCAACGACCAGTGGACCACTGGGACGACATAATTCCTTTTATGACTGTAAGAAAGTTAGACCCAACCTCTCGTCGCGAATGGGAAATGAGGATCGGCGAGAACAATACGTATCCTACATATAAAGAAATTCATACATTCCTTGAGTATCGAATTAGAGCGTTAGAATCGATTCTTCCGCCGTCGAGTAAAAAACCCAACAAACCAAAGGGTGACGGGACCACGACTAAAGCCCATTTATCCACTGCGTCAAAATTGTGCGAGTGTGACGAGACGTACCCGCTTTATAAATGCGATCAATTCCGCGCAAAACCGGTCGAACAACGACAAAAGATAGTCCGTGAACTTAATTTGTGTAATAATTGTTTAGCATCCGGACATCAACTAAAGCAATGTCACAGCAAAGTCGTCTGCTATCACTGTAAGCAGAAGCATAACACGCTATTGCATCTTACAAACGCGCAAAAAAGAGGGAAAAGTGACAAAAACGAAAAATTATCATTTACACCTGGTGGTGTCTCAACTACGAGCGCCCCAGCGCAGCAACCAAACGCTCAACAGTCTGCTCCTCAAGGTCAGACTCGGACACCAGCGAGCACAAGTCAACACGCTGTTTCAAATCTCCACGCGCACGACGTAGAATTAACTTCTGCTTCGGTGATGCTCGCGACTGCGTGGGTGTTAGTTGCATCGTCCAACGGACGAATTACAAAGGTAAGGGCACTGCTGGACCAAGGGTGCCAATCGTCTTTCGTAACGGAATCGATTGTGCAGACTCTACGAGCCCCTCGTACCAGAGTACTGGCTCCAGTGACCGGTATCGGCGGCACAGACGCAGGCATTGGCCGAGCGCTGGTAAATCTCACATTGACATCATGCGTTGGTACCCATGATAAACCGATAAAATGCACCGCAATAGTCTTTCAAAAATTAACCTCCTACGTGCCTCCACGATCGCAATATTTTTCAACGTGGAGACACTTAGAAGGTCTTGAGCTAGCGGACCCCGAACCCAGCAGTGCCACTGCCATTCAATTAATTTTAGGAGCCAACGTATACGCGAGCATCCTTCGCGACGGTTTAAAATGGGGACCAATAGGGTCTCCCGAAGCGCAAAACACCACATTTGGGTGGATTCTGTCCGGATCAACAAATAAAGGTACGTCAACCAACGTTGCGACGTTGGCGGCGCATCTCGCCATCGAGAATTCGAACCTCGCAACCGAAGTGCGACGATTTTGGGAACTCGAGGAAGTTCCAACATGCTCCCCTCTTAGTGAGGAGGAGATAGCATGTGAAAATCACTTCGTCGCGACACATACGAGACGAACTGATGGACGGTACTGTGTTAGGTTACCATTCAAAGGAACGATGCCAATCGCGATAGGATCATCGAGATTCACAGCCGAAAGTTGGCTCGCGAAACTTGAGAACAAGTTTACACGTATCCCTGACTTACTTGAGCCATACTATGACTTTATGACAGAGTACCTTCTCCTCCGACACATGAAGCCGACTCGGTTCGACGCTCCCGATTCGAAATCTGCGGTGTATCTTTCGCACCGTCCAGTCTTCAAGGACAGCAGCACAACGCGATTGAGGGTGGTCTTCAACGCATCGAGCAAAACATCGAACGGCACGTCGTTAAACGACCATCTTATGGTAGGAGCCAAGCTCCAGACAGACCTGCCTTCCGTAATACTTAGTTGGCGGCAACATAAATATGCATTGACCGCTGACATTAACAAAATGTACCGTCAAATCGAAGTGGATCCAGAAGACCAAAAGTAACAACAAATACTCTGGCGACCAACTCCGGAGTCTCCAGTCACGCCGTATAAACTCGGTACGGTAACGTATGGAACAGCGTCGGCACCGTTCCTCGCGATGAGAGTTCTTAAGCAACTAGCCAACGACGAGGAAAACCAGTTTTCAAGCGCCGCGACAATCTTCCGCAACAACTTCTACGTCGACGACGTGTTATTCGGTGCCAACGACGAGTCATCGGCGTGTAGACTACGCATCGAACTGGAGAAATTGTTGGATCGAGGAGATTTTACCCTTCGAAAGTGGATGTCAAGCCACGCATCGTTACTCACGGACATTCCGACCACCGACCTTGAGAAAACAAAGATAAGGACATTCGATTCTACGGAAGCAATTAAAATATTGGGTATTGGCTGGATACCAGAACTAGACGCGTCCTGCTTCAACGCGACGGCGCCAAAGCACGTACGAAATACGAAGAGATCAGTACTGTCAATCACAGCGCAACTGTTTGATCCACTAGGGTGGCTCGCACCAGTCATCATATCAGCAAAGATCCTTATGCAGGAATTATGGATCGCATCACTTGACTGGGACGATGAACTGCCCCAGGAACTCTCGGACAAATGGAACGATTATTGTGAAAGACTCCCTGACCTTCAAGCAATCTCGGTTCCGCGCTGGAACCATCTGGCATCCAACAACACTGAATGCGAACTGCACGGCTTCGCCGACGCCTCAAAGCGAGCGTATGCAGCCGTGATCTACCTTCGCACCGTCACCTCAGAAGGTGAATCCAAAATTAGCTTACTCGCCGCAAAGACAAAGGTAGCGCCGATCAAAACGGTCAGCGTACCAAGACTCGAGCTTTGCGCAGCAACGCTTCTCGCAAAACTTATTGCATACGTCAGCAACGCGATGCAATTACAATCAGCTTCAATATATGCTTGGACAGATTCAAGTGTTGTTCTCGCATGGATCAAGCAGCACCCATCTGCGTGGCCTACGTTCGTAGCCAACGGGTAGCGATGATTCAAACTATTCTCCCAGAGGTACCATGGAGACACGTGCCAACATCGGATAATCCTGCGGATTGCGCATCGCGCGGTCTCACGGGTACCGAGCTTCGAACGCATCCACTGTGGTGGCAAGGACCACCTTGGCTGAAATCATCACAGGCAAAGTGGCCACGAACCCCATCGTCGCCACCACAAGAAATCCTAACCGAAGCAAGCAGATCACCAAAAGCACACCTCGCCGTGGACACAATACTTCACTGGGAGCTCTACTCAGACATCTCATCTTGGACTAAATTGGTACGTGTCACAGCGTATTGCAAGCGTTTTATCGACCGTTGCCGACGAAGAAGCAACGCAATCGAATTGCGACTGTCGGGAGAAGAGATCCGCGGTGCACAAACGTTTTGGATCAATGATATTCAGCGTAACAAATTCTCCACTGAAATCCACGCACTCCGTCAAGGAAAACCCATCCCGCGGAACTCACAACTACGCAACCTTACTCCATTCTTGGACGACAAAGGTACTCTACGCGTCGGCGGTCGGTTGGAGCGAGCAGAAGTGCCCTTTGAAGAAAAGCACCCTGCAATTTTGCCACAGCATCGCGTAACTCAACTCATCGTCGAACATGCACATTTGCGATGCCTTCACGGGGGCCCGCAGCTGACAATCAGCATTATTCGCCACCATTATTGGATCATCGGACATCGACCGTACGTGCGAAATTTGATTCGAAAGTGTGTACCATGCGTACGCGAACGCGCCAGAGTTCCATCGCAGCTCATGGGTAATCTTCCAACAGCAAGAGTCAATAAGCGCCCCGCATTTCTCCACACCGGACTTGACTATGCAGGACCGTTTCTCGTACGTACGAGCAAGGGTCGCGGACAGAAAACACACAAGGCTTATTTAGCATTGTTTGTCTGCATGTCCACACGAGCAGTGCACCTTGAACTCGTTTCCGACTACACATCAAACGCGTTCCTTGCAGCTTATCGTCGCTTCATAGCACGTCGGGGACTCCCGTCTGACGTGTACAGCGACAACGGAACGATGTTCCAGGGTGCTGAAAAGGAACTGCAAAACGCCTTCAAAACCGCAGTTAATGATACCGATCTCGGAAACCTTATCGCCTCCGATAAGACGACGTGGCATTTTATACCTCCTGGAGCGCCACACTTCGGTGGATTGTGGGAGGCTGGGGTAAAATGCGCCAAGCATCACCTCAAACGCGTTCTCGGTACCCAAACACTCACTTATGAGGAGTTCAACACCCTCACGACACAAATCGAGGCGTGTTTAAACTCACGACCACTCGGGCCGATCCTCACGGATCCATGCGAGTTCGCAGCACTCACACCGGGCCATTTCCTCATAGGAGGACCACTTCTAGCGGTGCCAGAGCCATCCATGCTCGATCTGAACGAGAACCGCCTATCAAGATGGCAATTAATTCAAAGAACAGTCGAAAACTTCTGGAAACGGTGGTCGGCGGAGTACCTCCAGTCACTTCAGATACGCACCAAATGGAAGACCGAACAGGCTAACCTCGCAGTCGGAGATATGGTCCTCATCCGGAACCACAACGCACCTCCGTCAAAGTGGATGATTGGAAGAGTCGTAGAGATCCACCCCGGATCAGACAATCATGTACGAGTTGTCACAATTCGTACAGCTCAATCAACGTTAAAACGGCCAATCTCTCAGATCTGCATCCTACCCATCGAATCAGCAGACGCCAAACAGCCGTCGGACAGTCCTCCTGACACTCCTAACGCGACTGACTCTTCCGACTTCCATGACTGCGAGACGTTTGACACATCAACACCGACAACCTCCGGTGGTCCAACACATAAAATGAGTACCTAATAGCCCGCGTGTCTCGCGGCCAAGTGAAGGTCACATATACCTAACATCACATATACATCACATATACTAAATTAACATATACCACAATGATGTACATGTACTCGATGTCAAGTGACTAAAGTGCAACGAAACGCGTACCAGTGTTCGAAGTTCTCTTCGACGACGACAGGAGACAAAGACGAACAAACGAGCATAGCGCTTCAAACACCCCCGCCAGTGTTTCACGTCGGGCGGTGCCCTGTAAATATTCTGTATATAGTAGCTATAAGTTTCATCTATGTAAAAAAAAGGGTTTCATCTAAAAAAAAAAAAAACACAAAAAAAAACATGAAAATTTCGTCCGACCACTCCAGTCGGGCGGAATGTTCACGCCATAGAGTGCGTACTATACAACAAGCGGCTGATCGGTAACTATAGCTATTGCGTCACGGGTATCATCGGCAAAAGCTTCCGTTCAGCGACGGGTTCACAGGCTTGACACCCGGGTTTTAAGAGGTATTGGTTTCGCGAGCGACGAGAGAGTCAGTCGAAACTGAGCGTTCCGTTACGCATGTCGTTCAACCACTCCGGTAATCGGGAATTTACGCCTCACGATTACGCCAATCGGTTATTATAGTGATTTTCGGTGCTCTCCGAAATTTAGATTATATGGTCCCATCCATATGTATATCGAAATAAACGTAAAAGTGGATGAAAAACTCATAAACGTGTTCGATTGAGTGTTTCTCCGGATCCTTCCAACATCCTCTTCGCCCACGAAAAATAACGTGGAAAAGGTGGTCGAACGGAACCGTCGACCATTTACGTTTAGTGTGAATGTGTTGCGTTAGCGAAGGCGCAAATAAATGTGAAGAGGAGCCGAGCTCACTCAAGACCGACTAGCTACGTGGATGCAGTCTCGGCTGGTAGGAAGGTGGACATTGTGCCATCAAACTACCCTGAGACGGTCCTCAAGCAGGAGGAGGGTGAACTCTTAACACGGGCGCTCCTCGAGGCTATCGACGCCGTACCCCCTGGGCAGGCGCTACCATGCTTCGGCGGGCACCGTTAAGAACAGGGAGCCATGTGGGTAACCTGCTCCGACGACACGGCTAAGGTGTGACCGAAGGCAACTGTCCCAATGCTGAGACCATGGAAGGACGCCTCGATCCAGGTTCTGGAGGGAGACGGCCTTCCTAGACTTAAAATGACCTCGGCGGCGTTCTTCGGAACGAAGGAGAACGAAGGTACTTTTACGGATACTGAAGCGCCAGAACTCGGCTCTGAACACCGACATATGGCGGGTTTGAGACCGACGGGAGGTGAACGGTAACGTTCACTTCTCTCTGAGTGTGGACGCTCTATCTATGGAGGCTCTGGCCAGGGTCGGCAACGCTTCCCAGTGTGGACGGCCGGCACCGAGGCCGGTGTATTGTTACGTCCCACGCAACATCTCACCTATACTTTTTTTTATCGAACACCTAATCGTAGATAAAAATTATCAACCGCTGTATTAGGTTGGCCAGCCGCACGTGCCACTGTCGCACGCGCCAGAGTTCATTCCCCTTACCCATTCGCTCTCTCACTCTAATCCCTCACAGTCGTAAAACTCTCTCGCTCCGACCCTCGCATTTCTCTCTCTCTTTTCTAAAACACGCATACGCACAAAATCCCTACACACACACACACTGGATTAAACTTACTCACGCATCCAAAGTTTTCTAATCACATACGCATAAAAACCGTACTCTTCTAATGCATTTCCTGTATCTAAATCCCTCGCGCTTGTAAAACCTCCCCACTCTACTTCTCGCGCTCGTGGAACCTTCCCACTCTATTCTTCGCGCTTGTAGAATCTTCTCTCTCTTTTACAAATCACACACGCACGAAACCCTATCAGTTATTCTCATCTAATGCATTTTCATTATTCTAAATCTTTAAAGCACACGTAAAGAACGCCCCACTCTAGCCCTGCGTCTACAAAATCCCTACCTAAACGCATCTTTTACTCACCATACCGATTCTCGCCCTTTTTCAAAATTAAGGGACCATGCACCAATGGCACGCAATTCGGTCATAAAATCGTCTAGAACTAGTATATAAGGACCGCGATTTTCAATTAAGTCAGTTACTTCACCGCCATCGAAACTGCGACTACGATCACCGCTGCACAGAGCGAGCGAGGCTCTGCTACGACGAATCTCTAGCCCTGCGAGGCAAAGTCTAGCATAACTAGTAAAAACGAGCAACTCGGCTCCAAGTTTACAAACCTGTGTACCATCAAACTTTTCTTCATACAATATATATATTTTGTGAGTATCACTTCAAAATCTCCGACTTCAACATTTATTTCTGCATGCAACCTGTGTTCGCCTGTAGTTCTCTCAGAGACTCACTACCTCTGCACGTCTTCCCTTTATAAATCCACAGCAGTACGGCGAGGTCTCCGTCCCTGGGTAAAGGGCTAACGCCTTGACCCGAAAGAGAGACCACTCATTTATAGTTCTTTCCGAGCAAACTCAATATTCGCCGGTCAGGACGTAACAGTACCAGTGGTTTCAAATCCCAGGTCGGCTCCGGAACCGGTAGCTGGTAATGCTCAAGAGACCAGAGTACCCTGTACAACGGTCCCAGGGACCAGAGTGTAAATAGAGATGTACACAGCGAGCACCAGTAGTGCGCGCGGGCTTGGGATACTATCCCCACGCACTACCGGGAACATAATAAAGGCAAGTGTCGCCGGCAGTTCGATCCGAGACACGAGACTTAATAGACGTGTTTCGTATCTCCCGATTCCTCGCCCACCATAACATAACACGGCGCAGTCGGTAGTGTAAGACAATACTTAGCGAGAAATCAGGCAAATAAATAACAAAACTAACTCGCACTCAAGTAAAGTCTACAACATCGACACGGATCTACCCACGGGATCAAGAAAGTCGCGTAAAAGAAATGGCGAACGAGTACAGAGGCGTGCCACCCATGTCGATGGTCGACAACGTGGCAGAGAATTGGCGAACGTGGCGAGCCAGATTCGAGAACTACCTAATCGCCTCCGAGGTGAACAAGAAGTCGGAGGCTACGCAATGTGCACAGCTACTCCATTACATTGGGGAGGAAGGATTGGGAAGGGGGGGGGGGTGACCAGCACGTGTGCCTCTTTATTGAGGGCGCCTATGCTGATGCCAGCCAAAATCATGGCTCCAGCGAAGGCATACATGCCCAGCGCGGAGAAACATCCGCTTTCCTACTGGAGGAAGGTGCAGGGACCGGCTGCAAGGGGCTCGGGGGACACAAACCGCGGGACCCCGGCGGTCGGGCGCACTCCGTTCCGACCGTTAAGAAAGAGAGGAACAAGGGGCAGGCCCAAGATGGCGAGTGTGGGGCTCAAGGCCTAGCGATGGAGCAGACAGCCCTTATACAGGAACTCTGGATTAACAGGGGGGTGATTAGGGGTATCGATTGGAATCTGGGCTCGCTTATGGGCCAGGGCCTACATCTTCAGGCAGCGCTTTTTTCCCGCACGATTCGATACACAACAACACTGATCGCACACATTTGTTACTCTACAAACTCTATCTTACACATTGATTTTCATTCACATTTTCGATATACATCTTTTCCATCTAACTTCGATGGTACACAATTGTATTTTACACATTTCATTCCGTACAAATCGTTTGAACACACTGAAATTGCTGCGCGATTAGATGCACGACAGTCCCAACTAACACATTCTTCAAACCGCAAACTGTATCTTACACAGAATTATTCCTTCACATTTGTAATACTCACTTGCTTTTTCCACGACGTATCGATACTACACATGTTGTTTAGTGATGTAACTTTCAACACGCGATACACGACAATGGCGAAGCATAACATTTTTTCCCCCACAAACTGTACCATACCACCTCGACTGCACACTATTTTCCTTTACATCCTTTTAATTCACGCGATTTTTTCACGACGTTTCGACAGTACACGTGTCGCCTATACACATTGCTTGCCAGCCAAACTTGATTCCTCACAGCGCGATTACAGCACAGACCTATTATTCGCAATGTTTTAACTGGACGTTTTATTTAATCTCAAATTAATCATACACGTTTGTTTCCACACATGCTTGTAAATTGCACAGAATTTTGACAACACAACCCGATTGTATACGAGATCATTACGGTGCTTCTTAATCCGTCACATATAATCCACTACAAAGTTTTCCAACGCATTTCGATACGACACAAATTTTTACAACACATTTCGGTACTACACGATTCCCGCTGTTGATATCGACTTATGCGATATCTCGCGTAGGTAAGTAGAACTTCGAGCAATTCGACGTGAAGGTAGGGGTGCTCATGCGCGACGGGTCTCCGGCATTCAACTACAGTGTCAGAGGCCCAATTGGAAAGTTTTTTTGATCGAAAAACTTTCCTACTTAGAGCTACCGACTGGACTGCCTACAGGACAAAGCTGGACGGGAAGCTTGCGGGGGGCTGTCAGAGGCCGTGGACGAAAGGGGGGATCGAGCGGGAAGTAAAATTCTTATGGAACGCCATGATCGACTCCTATGAGGCGGCATGTCCCCTTAAAAGCACGTCCAGCAGAAAGAAGGTGACGTGGTGGAACTGTGGCCTAACCTAGGCACGGGCTCGCTCCCGGAATCTGCTGAACAAAGCTTTAAAAACAAACACGGGCTCCGATTGGGACTTCTACCGGGAGGCCCAACAGGCTTACAAAAAGCTAATCAGGAGATCCAAAACGGCCTCCTGGCACGAGTTCTGCAGTGAGATCGAGGCCCTACCCTTAGTGGTCAGACTACGCAGAATCTTTGCGTCGGGGCCTTCGACTCGGCTCTACGGTCTCGATCGTTCTCCCCGACGGGAGAACAACGTCGAGTCCCGAGGAGACCCTGGCCTACCTGTTTCAGGTTCACTTCCCTGGATCGGTGCTTACTGAACAGGGGCAACCCACAGGTACAGCGGATCCACCTATAGGGGCGGTCGCCCGGGACTGTGTTACGGCAACGGAAGTTGTCACGTCCGCAAGGATCAGATGGGCCATAGATTGTATACCTTCGACCGATATAAAAGTCCAGACGTGGACGGGATCTTCCCCGCCCTCATGCACGAGGCTGGGGAGGGCTTCAATAAACATCTTCAACGTATCTATCGCTCGTGTCTCGCGCTATGGTACGTTCCATCTTTCCTCCTGAAAACGCTGGAAAGACTCGTTGATAGGTATACAAGGGAAACTGCGATCGTCGAAAGACCGGTGCACCATTCCCAGCACGCATACCAGGTGGGCAAATCCATGGAAACTGCGCTCCACCATACCGTTAGAGTATTAGAGGGGGCCGTGCAAACGGGCAGATCTGTTCTGGGCGTGTTTATTGACATTGGGAGAGCGTTTGATAATACTTCCTTCGTTTCTATTTGTGAAGCAGCCAGGGGATTCGGGGTAGAGGACTCTGTCATCGACTGGATCCACTGCATGTTTAGCTCTAGGTCTGTCATCGCAGTCCTTAGGGAGTCGACCGCCAGTGCGCTCTTCAAAAAGGGCTGCCCGCAGTGGGGAGTAACCTCTCCTATCCTGTGGGTGATAATCATTGACGGGCTCCTTGCGGAGCTCGAAAGACGAGGGGTCATGGTGGTGGGCTACGCGGATGACGTGGTGATGCTAGACATCTGTACCCACCCGTGGGAGATGTCGTGGAAAATGCAACGAGCATTGGACCACGTACAGGCATGGTGCACATCGAAGTGCTTGAGGGTCAACCCGAGCAAAACGGAGATGTCGCAATTTACGAATAGAAGGAAACTCAGGGTGAGGGCCCGTTCCATTTTTGGCACGGAGCTTAGTTTCTCTACAGAGTTGCGTTACCTTGTAACCGTATTTTGCCCGTTTCCTTAAAATCCCAATCGAGACGGCTACAAAACCCGTCTCACTCGGCCTTAAGGGCGCCAGCCGCGAGAGCGAGAGCTCTCGCGACGAAATTTTAATTTTAAGGTCCGAACGAGAGACGAGAGCGACCCGGCGTCGCTCAGCCTTGGGAAATTGGTAGAGGGGGTGGTTCGGTCACCTCCGCGAGGAGGAAGCAGAGATCGAGACGAAATGATGGGAACTTCAAAAGATATTTTATTTCAGCGAATATCGGGAGCGTGGTCGAGAAGCGACTAGCGTGCACGCTCATTCCCTGGTTAACCCAAAAGCTTGACAACAAAACAATATCGATAACTCACAATAATATTCGGTAACGTTAAATCGGCGACAGAGAATCGGCTGCAGACAATGTTCAGAATTTCGGCGCTCGCGTACAAATGACCATCGTGGATCGCAGCCACGGTACCTTTCGCAACAGAGATTTCTCAATTCAGCCCGATTGCAGCGGGAATACGCGGAATTCTTAAATAACTACCCTAGCCCGATCGCAGCGGGAGTACTCGGAATCTCATAAAAAATCAGTAAACTAAAATATCGGAAAAGTTGAACTATGAATGAATTGTTAGAAATTTGATAAAAGCGGAAATTAGATAGTGGACTCGCACGTGGCGTAAAAAGATTATGGATTCAAATGATAAAATATATGAGAAACTTCCAGGCAAATTGTTTAACGGAAACTATATGGAATTGAAAAGCTTGAATATTACTGAAATTTTCCCCGAGAATAAATTCCGCGTTCCGCGCGCGAAGGCGTGCCGTCCCCACGATAACGAGTCGAGTTTGCTCTATTCTACTCTAGCCTCAAACCGAACACGTACGACGATCTCACCGGATTCTGTTGCAGTTGCGGGAGCTTCTCGAGTTGTTCTCGGCCAGAAGTCCCACTTCGCGTATGACAAGATGTCGGTATTCTCGCGGAACGTTAAGCACGGATCGGCAGCGGTCACGACGTCCTTCCTTCTCGGGAGCCTACGATTGAGTCCCCGAGAGAAGTAACGCTCTCGCGATCGCGGGTCCTTTTTCCTCCCACCCTGTGCCTGTCGTCGTATCGCCCTCTGCTCGATTTGTCCGAGTTCCCCGAATTACGGAGATCTCGCGCGGTTCTTTGAATTTCCTCGCGTTCGTGATATCGTGAACGCGAGGTGTTGAGTACGCTCGTGGTGGGAGGTGAATCCACGGGCGTCGTTGTGCGTAGACACGGGAACTTCGGTAAGACGAGCGAGATGATGGCATAGCGACGAGCCGGACGCTGTAGATCTCGGTAGCTGGTGGCTCGTCGCGTCTAGGCGGTTTCGGAGGGTGGAGAGCCCGTTGTCGGTAACGTCGCGCGCTGCCTCGGTAGCGGCGCGGCTGAACGGCTGGCGACGTGTCGAGGTGCTGGCCGTGTGTGACTGTGGCGAGGTCGGTAGCTAGGCTCCAGCCTGCTGACTGTGGCTGGCTGCGGCGAGATCGGTAGCAAGGCTCCAGCCTGCTGTATGTTGCTGGGCGTCGAGATGTCCTTGCGGCGGTTATGACCGCCGTACGCTCGAGAGAATTAACCGGAAAACGAAAATAAGGCTCAAAATTAATCATGGGAACGGTTCGCTCGCGATTGTCCCTGTCTGGTTGCCTGGAAGGGACTCTTCCCGGTAGGGAGAATGCCGTGTGCCGTGCCGATACGTGGGAGAGCCTGAAGTTTGGGCTCTTTTTGTGACGGGAGCAGAAAAGCCCCGTCACAACTCCTCCCCCCCTACGGTAAGGCCGTCCTCGGCCGTATGAGACCGTGGTACAGCTCGGGAGGCAACAATTAAATAATTTTCGGGAGACGGCAAACCTTCGTACGGGCGATCAGACATGGTCAAGTCGGCGTGAATAAAAAGCAAGATGACATGCAGTACGACGGTAGCGAACGATGATCCGCAAGCGGATCCAAACGTAGCATGCATGGACATTACACGAGAACAATCACAGTTACCTGTCCCTTTCCACCCTCTACCTCAATCCCCTTCGGCGGTCAATTCCGGGAGTGGAATGGGGAAGGGGTGGTGAGTTATTCGGTAACTTTTATGAGGCACTGGGCCTTTACTTCTCGTCGCTCGAGAGCGAGGTCGATCGGATAACGCGATACATGGCCTCTGGGCCGAGTTCTCACAGGTATATGAAAAAAATGACAAATATAAAAACAAGGGAAGGGTCGACGGTTTGTCGAGAAAGCGGAGGGTAGAGAAGAAGTAAAGAGGAGATTAGGAAGAGGGGAAAACAACGAAAGAAAAGTCGGTTAAGGTGAACGGAAAAGAATTCGTCGGCGGTACCAGTCGACGGCGGGCCTTTAGCGGCGCCGAGTGTCGGCGGGAGCGCGCTGGCGGTCCCCTCGGGTGCGACGAAGGTCTTCGGCATCCTCGTCGTCGATTTCCTCGGTACCGTCGTCCTGGAGTGGGGGAAAATACGAACGTAAATCTTTGCTCGCCACGATATATTTTTTTCTCGTCTGAGGGTCTTCGAGTTCGTAGACCCCCGGTGAGAGAACGGTTCGGACCCGAAGGGGTCCTTCGAATCGTTTGAATCATTTTGCGGCTTGATTTTGGGCAGCCGAGGACAAAATTCGTTGACGCCGTAGCACGAGATCCCCCACCTCGAATGTTTGCTCGCGATGGTGTTTGTTGTACTGCGCGGCCTGGCGCTGGTAGGCCTCCTCAAGGTCGTGTGAGACTTTAACACGGACGTTTTCGAGATCCCGCATCCGGTCGGACCATTCCTCTGGCGGTAACGGGAGGATTTCGACGTCGCCTTCTTCTCGACGGCGATAAAAGTTGTGTGGTTTTGGTTCACGACCGAAATTAAGGTACGCGGGCGTGTTGTTTATCGACGAGTGAAAGGCGGTGTTAAAGGCGAATCGGAACTCGGACAGGTGTTCGTCCCATGCGCGGTGATCGTTCTCGATGAACGACACTATCATTGTTTTTAATACGCGGTTAACTCGTTCGACAGGATTCGCTTGAGGGTGATACGGTGGCGTTCGCGAGATGTGAATTCCCCGGTCGGTAACTAACGCGTTCAGATGGTTATTCGCGAACTCGGTACCGTTGTCCGTTAACAAAACTTGAGGGGTTCCCCACCGGGAGAATATTAGCTCCTCGAGAGCTTCGCCGATTTTCTTTCCGTTAGCTTTGCGTAGCTGACAGCACTCGACCCATTTCGTGAATAGATCTTGGATCACGAGAACGTACGCGCATCCCGAGTGACTTTTCGGGAGCGGTCCCATTATGTCGGCCGCGACGACGGTCCAGGGTTCGTCGACGATTCGACGACCCATTAGTCCGATGGGCGGTAGCTGTTCCGCCTTCGTGCGTTGACATACGCCGCAGTGGCGTACGTGGCGGATTACGTCGCGAATCATCCCGGGCCAAAAATACGAATTAAAGATTCGGGCGTACGTTTTGTCGACGCCGAGGTGTCCGGCCTGCGGAGCGTCGTGATTTTCCCGGAGGACTTCCGAACGGGAGGCTTGAGGGACGACGAGTTTCCACTCGGAATAGTCACCTTTCGGTAACACTCGGCGTTTCGTACGACGATGAACGTAGAGCCGATTCTCAATTATCTTCCAGTTCGGAAATCGGTTAGGCGCGGTCGCGACAGCGTGGATTTTCCTCGCGTACCAGCGATCGACGAGTGCGTCGATCGGTTCGCGCTCTACTAATTCTCCCCCCGTAATGCCGGATACGAGAGCGAGTGCCGCGAGATCGACGGTGTCGGGAACGTTTTCGGCCGTGGGTGGCTGTCCTTCAAACATCCGAGAAAGGGCATCGGGTACGTGATTTAGCGCACCCTTTCTATGCACCACCTCGAAGTCGTATTGGGCGAGCTGTAAGGCCCAACGAGCCAATCTCCCGGCGGGATCTTTGAGCGTTTGTAGCCACCGAAGGCTGTGATGGTCGGTTATCACCGTGAAGCGGTATCCCTCGAGATACGCACGGAATTTTCGGATCGACCAGAGGATGGCCAAGCACTCTTGTTCGTTAGTAGAATAATTTCGCTCGTCGGCGGAAAGGGCTCGGCTCGCGTACGCGATCGGGTGTTCGACGCCCTCGATAGACGGGGTCAGTACGGCGCCTAAACCGCTCATACTCGCGTCCGTCTGGAGCGTGAACTTCGCGTTAAAATCGGGGCACGAGAGGGTTGGAGGATTCACGAGAGCTTCGCGCAATTTTTCGAACGCCCTTTGCTGTTCGGGTCCCCACATCCACCGCTGGCTCTTCTTCGTGAGGTTCGTGAGCGGTGCCGCGATCTCGGCAAAATGAGGAACGAACCGGCGATACCACGAGGCCATACCGAGAAATCGTCTCAATGGCTTTATACTCGTGGGTGCCGGAAAATTTCGTATCGGCTCGGTCTTTTCAGGGTCGACTTGTAGACCGTGGCGATTTACGCGGAAGCCGAGGTATCGCACTTCCGGACAGCAAAACTCGCATTTGTCAGGGTTAATTAGCAGGCCCGCTCCCGTGATCGTATCGAAAACGCGTTTAAGCCACGCGAGATGTTCCTCGAAGGTCTCGGTTACGATAATAATATCGTCGAGATACGCGAACGCGTGTGGCTCCATGTCGGGCCCGATTAAGCGGTCTAAAAGTCGCTGAAAGGTCGCGGGAGCGTTCGTTAAACCGTATGGCATACGCGTGAATTGGAAAAGTCCGCGCTGTGGTACGGTAAACGCTGTGATCTCTCGCGACTCCGGACTTAACGGGATCTGATGGTAAGCCTGACTCAGGTCGAGGGTAGAGATATATTTTGCCGAACGCAACCGATCGAGAATTTGGTTCATGTACGGGAGCGGATAGGCGTCCGTTTTCGTGACCCCGTTCACCTTGCGGAAGTCGAGGCAAAACCGGTAGGTGAGATTCGGTTTCTTCACCATAACGATCGGTGTAGACCAGTTGCTACTCGAGGGTTCGATAACTCCGGCCTCGAGCATCCGGTCGACTTCGGCATTCATCGCGTCGTGAATTATCGGGGTTACGGGATAATATCGTTGTTTGATCGGCGCGCTATCCCCGACATCGATATGATGCGTAATTAGATCGGTCCGTCCCGGTGCAGCGCGAAGTTTCGGTAACTCGCGATTTAGGAAGGCAGAGAGCCGTTCGGTCTCGCTTCGCTCGAGGTCGGAGATACCGAGGAGAATATTCGCGTGCGCGGCCGAGTCGCGTCCCATGAATTTAAATTCGCGGGAGCCATCCCCGCTAAAACTCCATACGCGTCGGGCGTGGTCGACGACTATTTCGAAAATGCTAAGCGCGTCTAAGCCGAGTAACAGTGGTACCGGTAAGGAAGGAAATACGCGCGCTATGATTGGCCGTTCGCGTCCCTCGAGGGTGATAGGCAACTGTATTTCTTTGTCGCACGTGATTTGGCCTCCGTCGGCGATTGTTGCTGAGGCTGGAGGTACGCTCTGGGGAAGACACCCCAGCTCGGTAGCGATCGCGAGTCCCTCACTGCCGATGTACGTGCTGGTAGACCCGCTGTCTACCAGCGGGTCTACCAACTAGTACCGGATGGTACCAAGAACATCATCAGTTATGCTAGCGCAAAATTCAGCCCGGTGGAGACGCGTTATGATAGTAACGAACCGGAGTGCCTGGCGGTAATTTGAGCAGTAAAAAGATATCGCTGCTACCTGGAAGACCACCCATTTATCCTACGGACCGACAATCGGGCTTTGGTGTGGCTACGCCGCATGAAGAACGAGAAATCGAAGTTGAGCAGGTGGGCAATACTGCTCGAAGAGCTCAATTACACCGTAGAACGCGTGCCGGGGCAAGCTAATTCGCTCCCCGACGCCCTGTCGAGACATCCAGAGGACGGAGCAGTCGAAGATCTGGAAGATCCCGGTCGGATGCTGCCCCCGGAGCGCCCGACACTACCTGGGGAAGAAGCGATGCCCGAAGTATTCGGTATCACGGTAGAGCCGCTCGTTACCCTAATAATAGAGGATCAACAAACCGATGCGAAGACTCAGCGTCTCGCAATGAGTCTAAGTCAAGACCAGACAAAGTATCGGATCATCGACGGCGGCCTGTGGAAGGAAATCCAGGGTACATGGAAACTGCTCGTATCCGAAGTAACTAGACAACGAGTACTGCATGAGTACCATGACACTCCGCTCGCAGGACACCCCGGCGCAGACGAAACTCTTCGCGCCATACAACGAAGGTTCACGTGGGAAGATCTCCGCAAGGACGTACGAGCCTCTGTACCGAGATGTCACCTGTGCGCCTGCACAAAGGCCACAAGACCGAGTCATACCGACCAGCTACGGCCTCATCAACCGACTTCTCCCTGGACGACAGTGGCGGTCGATCTCATGGGCCCCTACCTACGCACGGGAAGAGGCAAGAAGTTTATACTCGTCGTGACGGATCTTTTTTCAAGGTGGATTGAAGCATTCCCCTTGGGATCATCGGATGCTACCGTGATCATAAAGATCCTCGACAAAGAAGTCTTCGCCAGGTGGGGATATCCCCGAGCAATCCTCTCGGATAATGGACCCCAATTTACCAGCCAGAAGTGGCTAACCGCCTGCGATAAATGGCAGACGCGACTTTGGACCGCGGCGATCTACCATCCCCGGGCCAATCCCACTGAGCGAAGAAACCAAGAAATCAAGAAAGGTCTTCGTCTCCACCTACAAAATACCCGTCATAAGGACTGGGATCTACATCTGGAGACCGTGCTCTTCAGTCTTCGTACCCGAAGAAATGCCGCTACAGGCTTTACCCCCAGCGAGGTTCTACTCGGCGTTAACCTACGCAAACCGGGCGAGTGGAGGTTTCCGCAATCACAAGCGGAGACCAGCGCTCGAAATGGGGTCAATCAACAGGTCTGCTGTAATCAAAAGCAGTACCAACAACGTTACTGCTCGAGTAAAGTGCAGTCGACTTCCCGCTATCAGATCGGAGATCTGGTCTACGCGAAGAATCACTCGCTGTCCAATGCCGTCCAAGGAATTCACGCTGGGTTCACACCGGTCTGGGAACGACCGTATGGCATCACCGAGGCAGTACGCGGCGAGATATACTTCATACACCGACGAGGCAAGAACGTCAAGGTCCACGGCTCACAATAAAACCACACAAACATACGCCTCAAACGGGCATTCGGAAACCCCCACCACGACAGGCCGTCCCCCAACGAGTCGAGTTTTGTCAATTGGCACCCAACGTGGGGCCAACGTGGGGTCGTGGTGGGGGTTTCCGAATGCCCGTTTGAGGCGTATGTTTGTGTGGTTTTATTGGCCCTGATAAGGGCCGTTTTAACCCGGGTGTTACCCCGCTCCTTTTTTCTCGCTCAGTTTCGCATCTTCTGGGTGCGCGGTCGTTCGCGAGAGGAAGTCGGTGTCCGGACTTCGCGGGGCTTTAACCCGCCCTGGGTGGAATATCTCTGGATGGGTGCCTACCTCGTCATATATTGAATATAAGTCGATTGAGGGGTCGTACGTCGGCGCGACGTTTTCCGCGGCGTCGGCGGGGCGGTCCAGTGGGTCGTTCACCCCGTACTCGACACGGGCGTCGTATGCGGCGGCCGCGGAGAGGAGACTCAGGGAACTCATCGAGGAGAGGTTACTCTCGGGTGACCACAAATGTCTCGTGGGGGGAGCGATTTTTTCGTCCGGCGTCTCGCCGAACCCGGGCACTGGTCGAAGATCCTCGCTGGGGTTCCCTTCTCGCGGAGGGATGGTAGTTTCCCCTATGTAGACCGGAGGTGCTTCGGGGTCTTGTGTGCCGGATGCGCCGGGAGTCGCGGTAACCGTCGGGATAGGAGGTACAGAGCTTCAGGTCGTACCCACCACGGTTTCCCGAGGTCACACGACCCGTGCCTCTGTCCCGGCTGATCGAAGCCGGTCTCGTGGTAGATCCAGGTCTACTGAGTCCTCCCCCGGGATGGCGCAATCGGGCTTCGGGCCAGCCACCTCGTAGCCGCGCGCCGACGCTCCCCCGCGAAATCGACACGCCGCCGAGGGTGAACCGCGATCCGCGAAGAGTGGCGCCACCGCTGGCAGCGCCAGAAGCTCGCCCCACCGCGTTTGTCCGCCCCTCGCCTCGGGACGACAACGCGCACGTCCTCCCTCGAACGCAAGGGCCGGTTACCGCACGACAAAGGACCCTCTGGGAAAAACTATTCGAGACATCCCCCGCGAATCGCGAAGTCCGCCACGTCGAGGGAAAGTGGCTGCCTCCTATCCCGACGGATACCGTGACTCCCGGCGCATCCGGCACACAAGACCCCGAAGCACCTCCGGTCTACACAGGGGAAACTACCATCCCTCCGCGAGAAGGGAACCCCAGCGAGGATCTTCGACCAGTGCCCGGGTTCGGCGAGACGCCGGACGAAAAAATCGCTCCCCCCACGAGGCATTTGTGGTCACCCGAGAGTAACCTCTCCTCGAGGAATTCCCTGAGTCTCCTCTCCGCGGCTACCGCATACGTCGCCCGTGCCGAGTAAGGGGTGAACGACCCACTGGACCGCCCCGCCGACGCCGCGGAAAACGTCCCGCCGACGTACGACTCTTCAATCGACTTATATTCAATATACGACGAGGTAGGCACCCATCCAGGGATATTCCACCGAACCCTCCCGGTCCCGGAATACGTCCCCGCCCCGATAATTCCCACCGAGGCCGGCTCGTCGTCGTCGGCACAGGAGCAGCCCCGTCAATAAAACAGGAGCAGCCCCGTCAATAAAACAGGAGCAGCCCCGTCAATAAAACAGGAGCAGCCTCGTCAATACAACAGGGGCGAGAGTAAGCGGGTTCGAATCCCGCGAAGTCGGGGCACCGACTTCCGGTCACGTACGACCACGCGACAGCGAAACTGATCGAGGCCAGGGCGGGTTAAAGCCCCGCGAAGTCCGGACAACGACTTCCGGTCGCGAACGACCGCGCACCCAGAAGATGCGAAACTGAGCGAGAAAAAAGGAGCGGGATAACACCCGGGTTAAAACGGCCCTTATCAGGGCCAATAAAACCACACAAACATACGCCTCAAACGGGCATTCGGAAACCCCCACCACGACAGGCCGTCCCTCAACGAGTCGAGTTTTGTCACTGTGTCTACGTCGATTCTCTCGCAAGGTGTTTTTACAGCATTCAACTCAGCCATCTTGAATTTTTCCAAGATTCTAGTTGTGTAGCTACTCTGATGCAAAAACACAGAACCCTCGTCAAAACGCATTATTTGCATACCAAGAAAGCTATCCAACGATCCAATTTTAATTTTGAATTCATGCTTCAAACTATGCAAGAACTGAGATATTTCTTGATTGTCAGTGCCTGCTACCAGACCGTCATCAACATATATCGTGATTAACAATTTCTGTCCGTTTTTCTTGCGAATGAATAGACATGAATCCGCATCACTCTTCATCATGTTTTGTTTTTTCATGAACGTGACAAACCGCTCGTTCCATTTTCGCGAAGCTTGTTTCAGTCCATATAAACTTCTGTTCAATTTGCACCCTCGTCCAGTCTTGTCCTCGTAACCCTCAGGCTGTTTCATAAGTACTCCCTCTTGAAGTTCGCCGTACAGGAACGCGGTCTTGACGTCAAACTCTACGAGTTTGAGATTTTCTGATGCCGCAACACTCAGGACTGTTCTTACGACGATACTTTGAAAAATCGTCTTTGAAGCACACGAAATAATTCGCGCCACCAATTGATTCTTCTTGCATTCTTCCGCAGACATCCACGTGAATCAACTCTCCGACGATTTTTGGTAGACTTCTTGTACCAAAACTTTTCCTGTGTTGTTTTCCAAACATACACCCGTCACAAAATTCTTCGCTACTGATTACTTTAATGCCTTGTATTGCCAGAATTTTCTTGATGTGAGCTTTATTTTGATGATATAATCGTTCGTGCAACAGTTGTACGGTATCCTCTACCGACGCGATACAAACTTCTGCTACAACCTCTGGCATTCGTACATTCATATCTAAGGTATACAATCCTTTCTGTGTCCTTCGTCCGTGCATTTTCAGGACCCCGTTTTTTATAAAAATACATCCTGATTCATCTGCTTGGAACTTGAATCCTTTATCGATGTTTTGACTTATTGAAAACAGGTTTCAGCCGACTTTTGGAACATACCATACTGCTTCTAGATGATTGCGTTGCCAGTGACCGTTGATACGTATCTCTACATTTATTATTCCACTACCATATGCTAGGATGATCTCTTCATTTCCAACTCGCACCGGCTTCGGTGTTGTAAATGCTTCGTAGGTTAGAAAAAATTATTTTGTTCCCGTCATATGCGCTGATGCCCCTGAATCAGCTAACTAGAGCTCCCTTTCATCAACACCCTCCATCGTGCAAACGAACGCATCACCATCCGGTAGTACATTTTTCGAGCTTCCCTTTTCAGCTGATTTTTCAGGACATTTATTTGCGAAATGACCCGGCTTGTGGCATTTGAAACACATTCGCTTTTTTTTCGCATGAGTTCCCTTTTTGAGATTCGATTTAGCCAGAAGTGCCGTAGATTCGTTTTGTTTATTAGGTAGTCCCATTTCAATCGGCCGGAGACGTTCTGTCAATTTATTGACTGTTCGTTCTCCCACCGGCACTGATTCCCAGACACTCTGAAACTCGAAATATTCATCCGGTAAAGTTAATATGCCACGACTTGTTAATAACAACTCAGGCAATTCCTTGTTTATTAATCGTTTTAGTTCGTCGTTTAACTCACGAAAATTTCACTGAAGTCGCCCAATGTGAGTTGCAATGTCTTCCGTCGACGTTTTCTCGAGATTGAAAAATTGCTCCATTAATCGATCTACACGCTGACCCGAACTTTGCTCGTAAATTGAAGTTAACTTTTCCCACGTTGCCATGGCCGTATCGCACGTTGCTGTTACTTCTATATTTGCGTCGTTCAAACTTCCGACGAGAGTTAGTTGTGCCAAAGCATCACCTTTTTCGAACGCCCTTTTCTCCGTTTCATATACTTGACGAACCGCCGCTGTTGCATCATCAGCGGGAATCTCCGGTGCTGTTTTCTCGCCAGTTACTATCGCCTGGACTTCATGATGACGAAGCAGCAAACCAATTTGCCTTTTCCACTTCGTCCAATTTTCAACCCCGCGCAATTGATCTATTTGCGCTTTGAAATCCAACGTAGCCATTTCGTTAACGTTAATATTACATAATTTGCTCAGTTACAACCATCCTGGGCCCATAACCTGTTATAATTTATAACCACAGCTTGTAATACATAGGCCTCGTCAAAGGCACGTTCTTTATTGATCTGTTGTCGAGGAGATGAAAAAGCCTCTTAGACAGTAGAAGTACATTGGTAAAACAAGTGAATTAGAACACGATCGATATCTCACATAACGTAAATCGTAACTGTGTTCCAATTTCAATACAGGGGAATAACTTTACAACTGTTTGAGACTCTTGTAGCATTCTTATGGCTCTTATGGCCGAATTTGCAAAGGATCTCATATCTAATAGACTACAGTAAAGATTATCTCCGAAGGCTTCAGGAGGAAGGAAAGGAGGTTGAGGATATCTGCCCATAACGGTTCTTATTGATAACAAATTAGCGGACCAGATTGCTAAGCTAGCCATCGTCAGTGGCTGTGACGCGCAACTTGGTGTTCCTGTGTGGGACTTCAAGAATCTTGGGAAGCCTCGGATGCGAGAAGAATTCCATGAATGTTGTGTTGATTCAGGTCGAGAAAACGGCAAACAATGCTTTGAGAATTATTGTGTACGAAAATCTGAACCGTGGTTTTTTAAAGGGGCCTTGAATAGGAAGCCTATTGTAATAATTAATCGATTGAGGAGTTGTGTCCCTGTGATCTAGCAGATGAAACCGCAAATCATGATTCGTTCGAATCATTCGAAAGAAAAAGAAAACGTCCGGTAATTACCGGCCTTCTCTTTGCTAAGTATACCCGTTCAATGTGTCCCGGCTTTGTGCAGAAATTGCAGTTGGAGTGTTTATAAAAGCATTTATCAGGCACGTGATTACCCTTGTCGTATCGGAAGCGAAGCTTCCGACCCTTTTCTGCTCCGCTGTCTGCCTTTTTCTTGGGATTTTCCGATTTTTGGAGTCCAATATTTTTATATTCGGATTGTCTCCGTTTTTCAACATTCTTTGGAGAAGCTCCGTACCCTCAATGCTGCCGCCGATTTCGATCGCACGCTCCAACATTAAGCCGATCCGGTTGGTGTGTGAAAGGTTTCCTCGTGTCTCCGACAGAGGTGTCGCTGCAGTTCTTCGTCGCGGATCCCTGCAACGAAACGATCTCGTAACATCACATCGGTGGGGAGCCTTTCCTCTGCGCCACCGAATTTACAATCTCGAGCGAGTTTCCTGAACTCACGCTCAAAATCCCGCATGGATTCCCCTTGGCTTTGGTCTCGTTTTTGGAATCGAGCCCGTGCTAACAATTCGTTCACGGGTTTGCAAAAGTGCGCTTAACACTTTTCGTTAATTTGCGTGTTTTCTGAGTTCCCCGAGCCGTCCTTCACGATATTTTTTTCCTCCGAGACTGCTGCGGGATTTCCTTCCTCACTTTCACTTTCGTCGCCCGGATTGTCCGACCGTTTACACTTCTTCTTTTGCACGCCGGAGTGCGACAGACGTGCTCGTTATTCGGAGCACCGGTGAGCACGTGGCCTGATTTTTATTCCGGATTTTTTCGCATGTTTTTCTTCTTTTCTAGCGATTTTTTTCGCTCGAATCATCGTTGCCAGCTGTCGTACCGGTAACTGCGATAAGAAAGAATAGTACACCGTAACCTTGTTTAATATATACTTTAATCTCTTTATATTACAATGGCCAATAAGCGCGTAGAGGCAGACGGAACGGCCCGACAAGACACCTGAAATGTTGCATCACACGCTCCCGTTCGGGAGGTGCAAAACAGAGTCGAGAGCTGCTGCCCTCGGTCTGCTCCTGCACTCTCGTCGGTATATGACAGTTTTTCGACTATGTTAATTTGTCTCGGATGTTACCTAACACCCGTAAAGGGTAGTGGGTACCTCGGGTCAGTGCCAACCGAGCGCGTCTCCAGGTGGCGGATAGGAGGGACCAGGGCTCTCTGTAGCCTGGGGGACTGGGGCGCCGTGTGACGACCGGTGACCGAGGCTGAAGATCTCAAGGGAACTGGTCTGCGGGTGATAAAAAGAACTCGGTCGGGGTAAAAGTAGACCAGGGGAACTAATGCCCTGTCGCGGACCAACTTCTCGAATCTTAACTTGTAACCTCATCGTGCCGACGGGATGTATGGCACTTGGGAGTATCTCGAACGATGCTCTGTGGGTACCAGGCGCCACCCACTTCTATTTAAGTCGCCTTGCCTACGCAACAGGCTCTGCGTAGGTCGACTAGCCTTTCCTGTTTACTCGAGGGATGCAATTGCTGGAACCATGCATGCGTCAGCCGAGACCTCCGAGCCCTCACAGGAGAAACGCCGCAAAGCCGGGCGTAGCGGCGCGGCGAGGAGGAGGGCCTGGAAGAACCGTCATACAATTCTGGCCCTCTCCAAGCTGGGTCGCCGTCCAGCCGGCGGAGGACGACCGCGGCGCTGCACCAGTTGGACCTCACGGGTTAACTGGCAACAGTTTGGCAGGTGGCGAGGACGAAAGGGGGGGGGGCGGTGGGACGGGGCCCGAAGCGGCCCAGACCTGCGAACCCAACCCCGCCGAGATACATCTTTTCCATCTAACTTCGATGGTACACAATTGTATTTTACACATTTCATTCCGTAAAAATCGTTTGAACACACTGAAATTGCTGCGCGATTAGATGCACAACAGTCCCAACCAACACGTTCTTTAAACCGCAAACTGTATCTTACACAGAATTATTCCTTCACATTTGTAATACTCACCTGCTTTTTCCACGACGTATCGATACTACACATGTTGTGTAGTGACGTAACTTTCAACACGCGATACACGACAGTGGCGAAGCATAACATTCGTTCCCCCACAAACTGTACCATACCCCCCCTCCGACTGCACACTATTTTCCTTTACATCCTTTTAATTCACGCGTTTTATTCACGACGTTTCGACAGTACACGTGTCGCCCATACACATTGCTTGCCAGACAAACTTGATTCCTCACAGCGCGATTACGGCACAGAACGATTATTCGCTATGTTTTAAATAGACGGTTTATTTAACCTCAAATCAATCATACACTTTTGTTTCCACACATGCTTGTAAATTGCACAGAATTTTGACAACACAACCCGATTGTATACGATATCATTACGGTGCTTCTTAATCCGTCACATATGATCCACTACAAAGTTTTCCAACGCATTTCGATACTACACAAATTTTTCCAACACATTTCAGTACTACACGATTCCCGCCGTCGATATCGACTTATGCCATATCTCGCGTGGGTAAGGTAGAACTTCGAGCAATTCGACGTGAAAGTAGGGGTGCTCATGCGCGACGGGTCTCCGGCATTCAACTACAGTGGAAGAGGCTCAATCAGAAAGTTTTTTTGATCGAAAAACTTTCCTACTTAAAGCTACCGACTGGACTGCCTACAGGACAGAGCTGAACGGGAAGCTTGCGGGGGGCTGTGAGAGGCCGTGGACGAAAGGGAGGATCGAGCGGGAAGTGAGATTCTTATGGAACGTTATGATCGACTCCTATGAGGCGGCATGCCCCCTTAAAAGCAGGTCCAGCAGAAAGAAGGTGACGTGGTGGAACTGTGGCCCAACCTAGGCACGGGCTCGCTCCCGGAATCTGCTGAACAAAGCTTTAAAAACAAACACGGGCTCCGATTGGGACTCCTACCGGGAGGCCCAACAGCCTTACAAAAAGCTAATCAGGAGATCCAAAACGGCCTCCTGGCGCGAGTTCTGCAGTGAGATCGAGGCCCTACCTTTAGTGACCAGACCACGCAGAATCTTTGCGTCGGGGCCTTCGACTCGGCTCGACGGTCTCGATCGTTCTCCCCGACGGGAGAACAACGTCGAGTCCGGAGGAGACCCTGGCCGTCCTGTTTCAGGTTCACTTCCCTGGATCGATGCTTACTGAACAGGGGCGACCCACAGGTACAGCGGATCCGCCTATAGGGGCGGTCGCCCGGGACTGGCTTACGGCAACGGAAGTTGTCACGTCCGCAAGGATCAGATGGGCCATACCCATACCCTAGATAGATAGATAGATAGATAGATACCTTCGACCGATATAAAAGTCCCGGCGTGGACGGGATCTTCCCCGCCCTCATGCACGAGGCTGGGGAGGGCTTCATTAAACATCTTCAACGTATCTATCGCTCGTGTCTCGCGCTATGGTACGTTCCATTTTTCCTCCTGAAAACGCTGGAAAGACTCGATGATAGGTACCTTCGACCGATATGAAAGTCCCGGCGTGGACGGGATCTTCCCCGCCCTCATGCACGAGGCTGGGGAGGGCTTTAATAAACATCTTCAACGTATCTATCGCTCGTGTCTCGCGCTATGGTACGTTCCATCTTTCCTCCTGAAAACGCTGGAAAGACTCGTTGATAGGTATACAAGGGAAACTGCGCTCGTCGAAAGACCGGTGCACCATTCCCAGCACGCATACCAGGTGGGCAAATCCATGGAAACAGCGCTCCACCATACCGTTAGAGTATTAGAGGGGGCCGTGCAAACGGGCAGATCTATTCTGGGCGTGTTTATTGACATTGGGAGAGCGTTTGATAATACTTCCTTCGTTTCTATTTGTGAAGCAGCCAGGGGATTCGGGGTAGAGAACTCTGTCATCGACTGGATCCACTGCATGTTTAGCTCTAGGTCTGTCATCGCAGTCCTTAGGGAGTCAACCGCCAGTGCGCTCTTCAAAAAGGGCTGCCCGCAGTGGGGAGTAACCTCTCCTATCCTGTGGGTGATGGTCATTGACGGGCTCCTTGCGGAGCTCGAAAGGCGAGGGGTGATGGTGGTGGGCTACGCGGATGACGTGTGATGCTAGACATCTGTACCCACCCGTGGGAGATGTCGTGAAAAATGCAACGAGCATTGGACCACGTACAGGCATGGTGCACATTGAAGTGCTTGACGGTCAACCCGAGCAAAACGGAGATGTCGCTATTTACGAATAGAAGGAAACTCAGGGTGAGGGCCCCTTCCATTTTTGGCACGGAGCTTAGTTTCTCTACAGAGTTGCGTTACCTTTACCTCACCCTAGATAGCAAGCTCCTTTGAAGAACCCACATCGATAGACAGACCCGGAAGCCCACTGCAACTTTCTAGGCTTGTCGTAGGATGTTTAGCTCGACTTGGGGACTTAGCCCGGCTGTAGTGAAATGAATTTATACAGCCATCATAGAGCATCAGGTGACTTACGCGTGGGTAGTCTGATGGCCTGCGCTGCAGCGGGAAACCAACAGGAAGACGCTTAACAAGGTCTATAGGCTTGCACTGCTGGGGATCACACAAGGGCTTCGGACAACTACTGACTTGGCACTGGGGGCACTTTTGGATATAGCGCATCAAGACATCACGGCTAAGGCCAAAGCGATGGGTGCAGCCGTACGACTAAAGTTTGGAGGGAAGTGGAAGAGAGCTAGCAGTCTCTGCTGAACGCGTCTCTGCTGAACGGCAACAGGGATCTCGAGGAGGTCCTCGCCCGAGGCGGAGACTGCGGCGCATGTAGCTACCACATCCGCCGCAATTACGCGGTTACCTTCCCGAGCAGACAAGAGTGGGAAGAGGACCGTGTCGGGCTACTGTCACTGGGGGGACTCGGCTGGATTCAACACGTCTGGATTCAAAACCCCAACGGCGACAGGCGCCGGAGTGTGGAGTGCGGGCCCAGGACCAGGCTATCTTTGGCACTGGCGACCCGTACCACTATACTTCATGCTGAGGTGCTTTTTATCAGAACCTGCGCGAAAGAGATTCTGCAGAGGGGATACGAGGGCCGGCACATTTATATCTGCTGTGATAGCCGTGCAGCGCTCAGGGCCCTCGACTCGATCGAGGTGAGGTCCGAGCGGACACACAGCTGCATTGCAGCCCTATCACGCATTGCCACGAGAAAGAGTGATCATGAAAGTCTTCGGGACCTTTGCATTCAGGAAAGTCTCGAGAACTTTAAAGTCCCTACTTAACCCATGACGGTCAAAGCAAGTCAATTTTCGACCTCCACTCATGGATCTCGATGGGACCTGAATCTATCTTACGATGAGGCCAGCACAGATTAGGAGGCATTCGAGTCACCAAAGCGCAGAGAAACCGAGTACTACTCGGACTAGCGAATCCCGAAAATTGCAAGTTAACGTTAAAGTACAACTTTTGCATGAACCTTCATCCTGCCAGTACTATGATTTCGAGACGTATTGGGCATCGAGCCCCACCCCCCTTCGTTCCTTTAGAACCGGAACAAAGCAGGAAAAATATTAAATCAACTTGGTTCAATCATTACTACTCGGGAACATTACCAATTATAGGAACATCGAGTTAAGATCAAATTTCGTTCTCTCTTGGAAAAGTTTTCAATACACAAATGAATTAAATAATTAAAGTAAATATAAAGTAAGAAAATCATTAGAAGAAAAGTCGATTGTTATAACGAATAATTTCTAACTATCGAATTAACAACGCGGGCGCTTTCAGATCACACCGCAGTTTCAAACAGAACGGTTTTGGAAATTGAAACGTGAATTTCTATACGAGTTGTATTCGATTTTTTTGAAGCCATGAAAGCCAAATATGTACCAATGCCTGACGCTCAGTAGAGATCGCGAAATCTGAATTCGCTCACGGCCGCTACCTTGTAAAAGATCGAGCCCACCGCGATATTGCATGAAGGCGGTTAAGAAGCGCTCGGTTGCGATCGAGAGGAAGTCATGAAGAAGAGAGTGAGAGAGATATTTGTTTCATTCGCTAGGACCGAATTCCCCTGAGAGAGCCGCATTCCAGCGAAGACATAATACAATAAAAATAGAGAGGGAGAGAGAGAATCTCAAGGAGAACACCTGGTCAGCCGTCGTGAATGTTGTAACATCGCCGTTGCGGCGAGGAAGACCCGGATAAAGAAACAAAATAGACCACGCTGCAATTCCGAGAAATCCCCTGTCCTCGACCACCTCTTGCGATACCATCCATGAATGAACTCAGATCTCCAATCGTGATTCGCTAATACGGGGCCTCTTCTTGAACCAACTACCAGCCCGAGATTCCTTCACACCTGCAACCAGCCGGGTAACAAAATTGCACGCAGATAACACCTTCAAAACGTAACGACCCTAAAAGCCCACCCGCTATCGCCCTATTTTGATAAGAAGTGAAAGGGCCAAGTTGATAAAAGCCGATACTCGAACGGGCAGAGAGGAAACAGAACAGGTAGAAGTAGAGAGAGAAAGCGATATTTATTTTGCGCTCTGGGACGAGTCCCCTCAAGCGCTAGAAGTAGAAGCAGAGATAGAGAACAGAAGCGACGTCCGAAGTAGACCAATAACAATAATTTGCGATTTTGTATCAACCGCGATAATTATTCCTTTTGTTTAATAAACCACTTAATTGGACCAACATTTTCTTTCGAAAATATTGGCCCAATAACATCCCCCTGATCCTTCGACACCAACGATTTCAACGTAAGTACATTTTCATTATTCTTCAAATTTAGTTTAAAATAATATGTCGTGAATATTTCTATTATGTACAGAACGATCCTGCTCCCCGAATTTTTAAAATGTGACTTCAACGAATCGATTATCCATTGTACCTCCTCCTGTAAAAACCCATAGAACTGTTGAGGTAGAATAATGGTAGAATCTCAACGAATCCGTATTCTCCCATAGTTAGACAAAAGAACTCTCCTCACTTCCTCGATTCCATCTTTCCTGCAAAGCAAGCATTCTCTGCACTGTCCTTAGTAACTTTCCGCAAGGATTAGACTAGAAAAGGGGCTATCGTAAACGCGATTGACATCTGGTGTAGTATAGGTCGATTTCATCGACTTGATTAGAGCGTGTTAAATCAAAAAACGTTCCGATCCGTGGCAATTCCAAACGGGACAGAGGCTATATATTGCTGGTGCACGTTCGGCGTTATGTGTTCGACCCGAGGCCTAACGTAAGCAGTGTTACTGACGCACAAATCGGGCCGGTGGCATCCCAGTTGCCTCCGATTGTCGTAACACTGTTTCCGAGCCTTTGGATTTCGTTCATTTCTGTCGTCCGATTCATGCATCGGGCACTCGCTGTTTGGACGTAACAAAACCATAACCATAACCATATGTTAACTCGTGAAGTTAGCTCATCACCTATGGCCGGACAAGCCGTTTTTTATTGTTGTTTTTGTTAAATAATTTTTTTTATTATTTTGTTTTATTTTTTTTAAATGTTTTTAAAAAACATTTTTTTTTTGTTTTAGATTTCTTATTTTGTTGAATACTTAAAAACTGAATGTACTTGGCAATACATGTGAAGATCGATTTGAATATTTGTCTACTTTTTGCAAAGTAGGAACAACATCTATGTACTGCAACGATAGAGCTCCTGCTTCGTTTCTTAGAACCACTATCCTACCCTCAGAGCGGGGGGCAGGTCTGGGACCGTTCCCCGTTTCTCCAATCGCTGAGTACAGATCGTTGGCCGTTTCCCGTTGTGCGTCCCTATAGTTCCTGGGGGGTGTGCTGGAGCAGGCGTGTATCAACGCCGTTTCCTTTACCCCCCTGCAGCTCAGCGTTGGGTTTAACGCCCGTTGCCCGTTCCCCTTCCAGGCCGTGTGGCTGTCGGATGCGGTTGCACTAAAGGCCGGAAAGGATTGATTTGGGGAACGGTTTTCCCCAACCCAGAGACGACTTCCAAGGAAGTCACTGTAAAATAAAACACTTTTTTCCAAGAAAGAAAGTGTTTTATTTTAATATTATTACAAGCCCTTTTTTAGGATTGAGAGTCCCGCGCTTTCCGGCTTCCCGGATCCGAATGCCGTTCCGTAGCTTATACTCTCCTATATCACGGCTTGCGGCTCGATGGTGGAGGGGCGCGCCCCCGCGCTGGTGTCGGTCGCGGCGTCTCCAGGAGCCTTGTCTGTCCTCGGAACGTGCGCGTCGGAGTTCGGCGCGGCGTTTGAACCGTTGCAGTACATCAAGTTTTTTTGGATCAGTTCTGGTGTTTTTGGGATTTTGAATCTCTTGAGAAACCAATGCATTACGATTTTACCCAAAAAATGCTATAGACATATTTTTTTCACTCCGCACAGTACAGCGTACAGTCATATAATAGATTATTAATTTATTATTGCACAATACAAGAAAAATAATATGTTCGGCATCGTGATGAGTAGAACGGAGCCACACCATTTCGCCGAAACTACAATCGGCCGAAAGTCATTTATCCGAAAAGTCCTTTACCCGAAAAGTCATTTATCCGAAAAGTCATTTATCCGAAAAGTCATTTATCCGAATCGATTCGCACTGACTTGACGTTTAGAAGGTTAACGATTCGGGAAAATGACGTTCGGTGAAATTATTATTCGATAAAATGACGATTCGGAAAAATAACGATTCGGCAGTTCGACTATTCGGAAAAGTAAAGTGTCGGATATTTGAATATTCGGATGAAGTAATGTTCGGCTTCCAGTAGAACGATTACATCATTTGCGCAAATATCGTGAAGTACGATATTACTGTCCGCATTGCCTTCAAAAACCGTTTCAAAATATATTGTTATAATCACAGCGTCGATTATACTAACGATCGTTACGATACATCGAGATTGATAATCGAAACGCGATCATTTTTACAAACCGAGCCAAAGGTTTCCATCGACAGAACGTAAACTTTTCCGGCCGTAAAATAACAAGGTTTGTTACTTCGCGCCAGAATTAGTATGAGAAGCTTTTGACTAATTACTGGCATATCCTGCCAGCCCAAATTGTAACTAACGGGTACAAAAGCGAATCGTATTATGACTTAGTAGACTTTTTCGCCAAGTAACTCGTTTATACACACGCAGTTGTGTGAATCTTTCTACTACAATTCATCAATTCCTGTCCGGGTATGCTAATTATATAAAGATGAAATACTTGACCAATTATCAAGGTTCCTTGTAGCATCAGCACTTCAGGATTTTCCAAATTAATTAAAGCCTGCAATGACAAACAATCATCAATCAACAATATTTTTTCTGCATTGCAAAATATGTTTTGATATTGAATTGTTTTTATTTACTTGTACTGCTGAGATGACTGTAACAATCGTAATAATGCCTAATGCCACTCCCATGACTCCGGATGATACGTCCTCGATCCGATCGGCAAAACTACGTTACACATAAATATACGGATCCACTTTGAACGCGGACAGCCTAGCTATGCACGGTAGTTCGTGTATCCCGCTTACCTTATCGCCTCTGCGTGAAGTATGATGCAGTCACAGATTTTTCTGTAATGCCAATCGTTGCGAAGAGTAATAGCGTTTTCCTTATTCACAGTGTATTCATTTGCGATCAGCTCTAAATTGAATCTGCATGGGCAATGGTAAAGCTATTATCAATTTATTAATAATCGAATAACATTATCCCTCTACTGACTGAAATAAATATTATGAGAAGCAGAGTCTGGACGAAATGGGGTTAATCAAGAACAGGGTCGTTTTCTTCGACTTTTCAATTTATTTCGACCACTAAGTCTTAGAGGAAATTGAATTTGGCTTCCGAAATTGTTCCGGGCTGGTCGAGGGTGATTCATAGTAAATACCCAGTTCAAAGACTGAACGGTTCTCCCCATTTTTAAAGGTTAATCGGCAGAGGTAGTTAACTTGAAAGATCTCCTCGCGGAATACCCGATCATAACTTTGGATTGGTTTAGGGTTGCTTCGATACAATAGACCCTACTAACCCAACCGACCGAGTTGTTACGCCAAACTAAGCGGCGCCTTAACCGCGCATTCGTTAATTATTACGGAAATCAATCGTACACCGCAAAAAGTATCACAAACGTTTAGAAATTCGTTCAAGTGTTTATCACAAATATCTGCCACTTGCTTAATTATTGGATCAACAACTGTACACCGCCATTTTCCTACACCACAAAAAGTTTACGTATTCAATGTATAACACATTTATAAGTTTACACCATTTCATCATTGTAACGCTCGCCATACGTTGCAACTTTAAAAAGTTGAAAATTGAAATTTTCATATGGCTTCCTCATAAAAGTTGAAAATTGAAAGTTAAAAGGTGAAAATTGAAAGATGAAAGTTGAAAGTTGACATTTTTATATCAATTCCTCATAATGTCCCTTTATTCGCAAAGCTTCTTCTATGAGGAAGCATGTACTACATTTTTGGCTTCCTCATAGAGGAAGCTTTGCGAATAACGGGACATTATGAGGAATTGATATAAAAATTTCAACTTTCAACTTTCAACTTTCAACTTTCATCTTTCAATTTTCACCTTTTAACTGTCACTTTTCAACTTTAATGAGGAAGCAGCCATATGAAAATTTCAATTTTCAACCTTTACGAGGAAGCCATATAAAAATTTCAATTTTCAACTTTATAAAAAATTTGGTTAAAATAACGTCGCTCTTCACTTTGTCGGATCTGTGCTTGGCGCGAAAAAATGCATGGAATTATGCGCTCCCGAATTTTTTTTTGCACTTTCGATTTTTACTCAAGAAATCCAAGTGATCCCTCTTTATCTAGCTTTTTTAACCCCGTCATATCCATCGTCTTGTATATGCCTTGCTGCAGATAACAATAGGCGCCTGGGTTTTTCTGCGATCCCATCGGAAAGCAAAAAAATCACTTTAAAAATACCCAAAATCACTCATTTTTGCAATTTTAGCTATAAAAATATCCAGTAAACTTTTTCGTCAGTTGTCGCTCCGGGACTGTAATTCCATGTAATTTATCACGCTGATCACGAATCGGACACTTTTTTTAATTCATAGATGAATATTTAATACGAAAAAATGTGGCGACAAAACAAATTGCATGAAATTCAAAAAATTCAAAATGTCATAGAATTTAAACGGTTCAACCGATTATTCCCAAATTCAATACCGATCGTTGGTTGATAACAGTCCATTTATGTGCAAGTTTTTAGTCCGATATGTCAAAAATTGAGGGCGCTAGAGCGCGCACAGACATTTGCGAAAAAATTCAAAACCGCGTAAAATCTGAACGACTGCATAGATTTGGCCAAAAATTGGAACGAATAATGAGGATCGACCCCTCAACTGTGTGATAAATTTCACCTCGATATCTCAAGCCGTTTTCAAATTATGAACGTTAAATGATTTGCACACATACGCACGCACGCACGCACGCACGCACATATATATAGACATTTTTTCTAAAGGTGTTTTTTGGATGTTTGGGAACATTCTGAACACGTTCACATAAAAATCTCGAAAACTAATTTTTTCACGAAAACAAAGCTTCCTCTATGAGGAAGTAAAAAACTCGACCTGCCCAGCGCAGTAGACTACGCTGAGTTGAAGCAGGAAATTAAGGAGCAAATACAAAATCTGCCAAGCGCAGCAGACTTTGCGGAACTCAAGGCCACAGTCGGCACGCTGAAACTGAATTACGAGGTGTTTTCGGCATCGGCGGATGTCTGTGAAGTTAGCATAATAACTATTAGCATCTCAATAAAAAACTTAAGATTTACTTGCATCCAGTATAGTTTTACAGTTCCTGATAGGTTTCAACAATAATTTCATTTATTTACCTTCAAAATCGCGATTTAAAGGAATGAGATGCCAACTTCGCATACGAAATCATAGCATCTCATCGCATTTGGAATATTTGAGCATGGAGAAGTTGTATTCAGCACAGTTCTACAGTCCCTGATAGATTTCAACAACAGTTCTGTAAAATATTCTTAAAATTGCGATTTGATGGTACACCAATTTTGCACACGAGTAGTTGTCGACCAGAACTCAGCTCAAAACATTTTAATCAGTCTTGAACTGCCATGGGTAACCGATACCAATACCCAAACTCTTGTTAAGAAAACACAATGCCGCTACAAAAACTGAAAATTATTTTTCATTCCATTTACTTTTTTCTCCGTTTTACAAGAAAATTATTATTGTTTTCCATAGAAAACTAAAGAGTTCATCGACATACACCAGATAAATTTTCTTTAATGACCTGCTAAGGGAGCTTGGCGGATTCAGCATTTTCCGAAGTCTGGTACAGAGATGAAATCGATAAAACTATCGTTAAAAAGTGTGGAGAACTACCGAACTTGAGTGTACGTGAAGGGAATTCCAATTTTTTTCGATCTGCTGGTAATAGGTATAACGTTTCATGCATATCACAGATACAAAATCGTGGTATGGTGTTTATCTAATGGCAGTTTTGGCCTCAATGGGAATCCAAATGAAAGTTTCAATCATATTACAATACTTTGAGCAGAGTTCTGGCCATTAGCTCACAGAGGAATAATTTTGAAAAATAATTTTCGGCATCTCAGATACAAAATCGTGACTTGCTGTTTATCTAACGGCAGTTCTGGCCTCAATGGTAGTTCCAAATGACAGTCTAGTCATACTTTAATGTTTTGAGCAGAGTTCTGGCCACCTGTTACGTCCGAGGTAGAGCATGGCTCGTTCTCGGGCGTAGCAAATCCTTTAATTTTTATTTTGCGCGGATCGCTTCGCTTCGTCCCGTACGGGCCCGGTTCCCGAATACCTGTAAGGGGGAAAATGGAAGGCTCTCGTGCAAATAATAATGCGATAATTAGAGTGAAAACAAGGATGAATAATATATATATTGCTAAATACTAGGTTACAACTCCGTTAATGGGGTTTCAATACTACCGGCGAATCCCACTCATTCTTCCACACAGTACTTACGTTAGTCGATGATTAATTTAAGATGATTACAATATTCCCCGGCGGGGTTCTTTGTCCTAACACTAATTAAGTTCCCGAACATGGGTCGTAGAACCTTATAGTCTCTAAAAGGTTTTTACACCTTCACAGGCAGATAAGCTAATACTAATATTTAACACAACACGTTTTAATGCCGCTACGGAACACACTCGGAAGTACAGACCGCGACCTCTTTGCACTCTAGCTTTGAGGCTAAGCTAGAGCGTGGCGTGGCGTGGTTTATTTCCGAGATTTATAGACCTGTGCGAGCCACGATTTGCGGAGATACTCCCGACCAATCTCGCTTTGATCGTTGCTGTCAGGAGACTGATTTCACTGCGCCGATCGGAGATCCTCTTCGGATCCGCGAGCGGTCGCAGCGAAGCTCGGTCTCCGCAATTTAGGAACAACGGGGTGTGAGTCTCCCGGCACGTACAGCGATTCAAAATCGCCACGCGTGTCACGAACTTCGGACCCGCTGGTCCGCGAAAACCCAGCTCGGCAGCGACACGTAATATTATAAAGGGCAGAAATTCATATCGGGTGATGCTGAGGATGCACCACGTGAGCACACCCGAGGTGTGAAATCACACCGCGGATGAGCTCAGCGGCGCAAACCAACACTCGGCGCGCCACGTCGCGACTCCGAGGCACTCACGAATCCCAGAGGGGATCGAAAATGACACGAAATCGGGACGTAACATACCAACTAACACAGGAATAATTTTAAAAAATAATTTTCAGCATCTCAGACACAAAATCGTGAGAAGCTGTTTATCTAACGGCATTTCTGGCCTCAATGGCAGTTCTGAATTAAAGTTCTAGTCATACTATAATGTTTGGAGCAGAGTTCTGGCCACCAACTAACAGAGTCTTACGTCCTGATCAGCTTTTTCCTGCATCTACGGTAAAGGAGATTTCTCTCCCTATTACGCGTTTATCGCATGTGACGCTTTATCAGAACAGTGCCCCTTTTGAATCTAACCTTTCGGAAATTTATTCAGGGATGTGCTGAGAATGCATGCGAAAAGAATATATGTCGATGATCACTATGTGGTGTTTACTATGGCTCGGTATTTAATTCTACTCGATGCATACTACGATGTTTACTACGTCGAACTGATATGACACTCCGCGTGGCCCTGACATACCGTAGTACCGTACTAAAATAAGATCCCTGATGGCTCGCGGTGCGCTGCGCGACACTGAGTCAAGGCTAACGTTATCGCGAACTGTCGGGTTCGTTACTCTACCTTGGATGGTGTGCCAGGAAATATAAAATCGAATCCCTTCCTCGACGTCGTGCGCTCGACCTGACTCCTCAAGGGCTATCGGTAGGGCAATCTCGCTAGAAAGGTCATCCCAATCTATCATCATATAATTTTAAGTTCATTTGTCGTCGTTAATAACTAATTATTAATCACTAAAATCTTAGAGATAATCGTCAAAATCATTGTGATCTGCCGAGCCTTGAAAGAAGGAGTAGCGACGCCACTTATATGAAATTTCGTCAAAAGTAAAAGCATCGAAACCTACGCCGCAGTCGCCGAAATATCGGTCTTCCATCGACCGGCGACCCTGGAGGGGAGAGCCGAATGTAGCGGGCAACAAGTGGGCCGGTACGGGCGCGAGCGAACGAGGGACTTCACTTGCTAACGGGTAGCGCGATAGTCAAGTCAGCCTTCGAGGAGTCTCGCCAGAAAATAATAAAGTCAAGTGTCAAAATAAGTTTGAATTGTCAAAATAGTGTCATTGTGAGCCGTAACAAATAGAGTGGAATAACTCACGTAAGTCGAAATAAATCTTTATTTCTCGCTCCGAACAATTCTCTTCGTTCTTTATTTCGGCAATTTCTTTCCCTTGGGTCCCCAACGAAATCCACCCTGTGCTGTCTCATTGAATAAGATTTACTATAATTACGAGGTTACTAGTTACCGAAGCTAGTTCGCGCCCAATCATTTGAGTCAAATTATTATTGTCAAAGAGCCCTGTCAGCCGACGGACCCCGGCCGCGGCAGGTGTAGGCTTTGAAAATTAGAGGCTTTCTCAATGGCCTCAATGAAAAATCGAGGAACTGAACTTTTAATTTCTAGGCAATCTTCCATTAATATAATCACCTCCCGGATCGAAGATTATTTATCTTTGAGTTATAAAAATAATTAATTAAAGGTTGGAAAAATAAGCAAAATAGAATATTCTTTGAAGATAGACGAGAATGGAAAAATTTAAAGTTCCAATGACTTACGATGATTCGAAAAATGAATCGATTGGTCGAATATGTCAGATGGGTTGAAATGGATGAATATGTCGAATTTAGAATTCCTCGTCCTTCCTTCCTTCAATATTTCAGAAGTAACCGTTGGAATCAACAATAGATGTTGAGGATGACGAGTAAATGTTGATGACGTTGTAATGTAGGTAGAGAAATAATTTATCGACGAAACTCCGGTATATTCGTTAAAAAAGCCGTTAAAATATTTGGAAATATTTATTTTTAAGTACTGAGCTTAAAATTCAAATTTTCGAACTTTAATTATTTTTAAAAATCAAGACTTCGGATGACAATTAGACGTGTATGTCTGTTTGCTCGCGATAATTAATAGTGACAATCCAAGGTGCTAATATCTTGATGAGTGAGCCATGCCACCCTCGGTGGAGCTTCTTTTATTGTCTTCTCCGGGGGGACCCCTTCTCACTCAGCTCCCCGTCGCATCCGTTGATGTCCAGTGAGCTATCGGCAGATCGGCTGAACCCCTTCCGTGAGGATTATCGATCGGTTTTGGGAGTCTTCCGCAGCTTACTTTTAATAACTTTACAATATTGACTTTTATAATAATTTCCCGAATTAACAATTTATTTTCTTAATTTTCATTTTAAATTAGAAGAATTTAGAAATTTGAACGGAATTTCTATGTTGTTTCTATCAAAAGTTATTCCCTTGATTAATTTAATTTGTTTGAATTTTCCTTCTAAATTTCGGAGTTTTAACGAATAATTATTTTACTTCTCCTAAACTATAATACACCGTAAACATTTACCTCGGATGATAATAACTAATTCCTCGCTATTAACTACTGTTTTATCTATTCTTTTGACAATAAAAACATAATTTTTATATATAAAGTAATTCCCCCGATTATAATATTAACGATTTATCCTTCGTTTATAATAATTAATATCGGCGATGTGACCCAAATCATTTACCAAACTTGATTCTACTGAGATCATTTTTAATTATTTATTTACTGGTCATTTCTCCTCAAATATTTAAATCGAATGAATTTATTATAAATAATTAATTATTATATTCTCTTCTAATGATTTGAATAATTATCCTCCGAGAGGTGCTGTACTCGCTAGCGCTGACGGTAATTCTCCCAATCAATCGCTTCGAGACAGTTACACCGATTCTTTGGCTGCACCGCTGTGTGCGTACGTGCATCGCCTCGCTCCGCATGTTAGAGCGATAAGGTGTCGTCTCTTTCATGTCGCCGGCGCATAAGAAAGATTCACATTACTTTTGCGTTTCGATTAAGACAATGGGTATGGACCCAAGGTATTCTCATTGTCGATGACCCTTGCTAGCGGGTCCAATAGCTTCATTGTTTTAATATTTTTACCCATCTGATTGTTCTTATGCCGATCACTGGATAGAATCATCCAGCGATTTAAATGGGCTCCCTGTCAGAAGTTGTCAAAGATGCGAAATTTCGCATCCTTGGTTTGGGCCGCATGCTTAAGGATGATTCAAGGATGGTTCGAGGATTCATAATGTTTCCGGTGTTAGAGGACTCACGGGTGCTTCAAGGCAGATACACGTGTGATTCAAGGATCGTTTCTTTTCGATTCCTAGAACATTGAATTGGTAGTTAACGAAGGATGGTTCGTGGATGATTGGAGGATTATTTTTTGATTCTTCAATCATTGAATCATTAGGCGATGCAAGGATGATACAAGGGTCTCAGCATTTTTTCCCCGAACAGATCATGGTTTATAAATTGGACTGAATAAAGAAAATATATAAACGTATGCGATAAAAATTAAGTTGCCATCGATAGGCTTAGGGTAGATTGGTTCGGTATAAGAACTTATGTGAACCGATCGATATCAAAAATAGATGATTTCACACCGTGAAGTGTACACTGTACAGCCGTCGTACGTCTACCTTATAAGCTAATCCGGTGACTGTTTCGCTTTCGAGAAACTCTGAGGTCATAAGCCATCTAGCGGCAGTAACAACACACTCGGGTGAGGTATTGCGCACGGTCGGTCTGCGTGTAGCAGGAGTTCCAACGAACTCACTAGATGGCTTACGAGCTCGACGTTTCTCGAAAACGAAACAGTCACCGAGTAGCTTATAAGGCAGACGCACGACGGCTGTACAGTGTACACTTCTCGGTGTGAAACCATTCTATTTTTTGAAACTCGATCGGTTCCCATAAGTTCTTATACCGAACCGTTCTACTCTAAGACTATCAATAGCAAATTAATTTTTATTGGAAACGTTTATATATTATTTTTTAATATTCAGTCAGATTTTATAAATCATGATCGGTTCATGGTTGGTTTGAGGTCTATCACTCGACCACAGTTACTTTGTGGAGCTCGAATGATCCTTGAATCATCCTTGGGAAATCGTTGCTTACGGATCAAGGAAAACCTTTCGGAGCCTCGAATCAACCTGGAATGATCCGTCAGAAATCATTATTTGGCGATCTGGGAAAAGCTCTCAGATCCACGAAACATCCTTGGTCTCCTACGGATTCAATGTTTTAGAACGCATCCAAGCATTTTTTTCCCTTTCAATAAAGGTAATTCACGGGTGATACAACAGCGATTCGTAGATTTTTTTTTTAATTGCATCCTCGAACAATCTTTGAATTATCCTTAAACATGTGGCCCAAATCAAGGATGCGATCCTTGAATCAGCCTCGAATTATCCTTATGACTTTTGATAGGGCTATTATTAATTATTTATCGTGCAATCACCTTCCAGTGGTTACTAAGTTAATATGATTTTTACTATGACTTGACTCGAAAATTGTCTCTAAATTCCTTGTAAATTTATTATTTTATTATCGAATATTTATCGATTTTTGACCAGTTGCGTCAGTGAATTTAACTAAAAATGCACAGGACGTAACAAGAGGAATAATTTTGCAAAATAATGTTCAGCATCTCAGACACAAAATCGTGAGAAGCTGTTTATCTAACAGTAGTTCTGGCCTCAATAGTAGTTCCAAATGAAAGTTCCGGTCATACTTTAATGTTTTGAGCAGTGTTCTGGCCACCAACTAACAGAGGAATAATTTTGAAAAATAATTTCCGGCATCTCAGATACAAAATCGTGAGCTGCTGTTTATCTAACGGCAGTTCCGGCCTCAAGGACAGTTCCAAATTAAAGTACTACTCATACTATAATGTTTTGAGCAGAGTTCTGGCCACCAACTAACAGAGGAATAATTTTGCAAAATAAATTTTGGCATCTCAGAAACAAAATCGTGAGATGCTGTTTATCTAACGGCAGTTCTGGCCTCAACGGTAGTTCCAAATTAAAGTTCTAGTTATACTATAATGTTTTGAGCAGAGTTCTGGCCACCAACTAACAGAGGAATAATTTTGAAAAATAATTTTCAGCATCTTAGACACAAAATCATGAGAAGCTGTTTATCTAACGGTAGTTCTGGCCTCGAAAGCAGTTCCAAATGACGGTGCTAGTCATATTACAATGCTTTGAGCAGAGTTTTGGCCACCAGCTCACAGAGGAATTATTTTGAAAACCTATTTTCGGCATCTCAGAGACAAAATCGTGAGATCATGTTTATCTAACAGCAATTCTGGCCTCAATGACATTTCAAAATTAAAGTTCTAATTATGCTTTAATGTTTTAAGCAGAGTTCTGGCCACCAGCTCACAGAGAAAACATTTTGAAAAATAATTTTCGGCATCTCAGACACAAAATCGTGGGCTGCTATTTATCTAACGGCAGTTTTGGCCTCAATAGTAGTTCCAAATGAAAGTTCTAGTCATACTATAATGTTTTGAGTAGAGTTCTGGCCACCATCTTACAGAGAAATAATTTTGAAAAATAATTTTCGGAACCTCAGAAATAAAATCGTGAGATGCTGATTATTTGACGGCAGTTCTGGCCTCAACAGCAGTTCCAAATGATAGTTGTAGTCATATTACAATGCTTTGAGCAGAGTTCTGGCCACCATCTCACAGAGAAATAATTTTGAAAATAATTTTCGGAACCTTGGACATAAAATCATGAGATGCTGATTATCTGACGTCAGTTCTTGCTTCGACAGCAGTTCCAAATGACAGTCCTAGTTATATTACAATGTTCCGTGGCTGGAGGCTGGAGCAAGATTTCCAGCCTTTAGTCACCTCTAAATAATCGTTAACGATGGTTTATCATGATCGCCGTTATATGATACTGGAATGCCGATACGAAGACACGAAGAAGTTAGAGCCTCCAACCGCCCCTAAACAATTGTCTATGACCATTTCTATGCGATATTGAAATGCTGATACTCGGGCGCGAGTTCTCGACTCTCGTCCGCAAACAGTATCTCACGATTTTATGTCTGAGATGCCGAAAATTATTTTTCAAAATTATTCCTCTGTGAGCTAGTGACCAGAAGTCTGCTCAAAGTATTGTAATATGATTGTAACTTTCATTTGGATTCCCATTGAGGCCAAAACTGCCATTAGATGAACAGCATACCATGATTTTGTATCTGACATATGCGTGAAAAGTTATACCTCTTTCCAGCAGATCGAAAATAAATTGGAATTCCCTTCACATACACCCAAGTTCTGTAGTTCTCCACACTTTTTAACGATAGTTTTTCGATTTCACCTCTGAATCAGACTTCGGAAAATGCTGAATCCGCCAAGCTCCCTTAGCAGATCATAAAAAAAAAAAAAAATTATCTGGTGTATTTCGATAAACTCTTTAGTTTTCTATGAAAAACAATAATAATTTTCTTGTAAAACGGTGAAAAAAGTGAATGGAATGAAAAATAATTTTCGGTTTTTGTAGCGGCATTTTGTTTTCTTAACAAGAGTTTGGCTATTGGTTTCGGTTACCCATGGCAGTTCAAGACTGATTAAAATGTTTTGAGCTGCGTTCTGGTCGACTACTCGTGTGCAAAATTGGTGTAGCTTCAAATCGCAATTTAAAAAATAATTCTACAGAACTGTTTTTGAAATCTATCAGGGACTGTAGAACTGTACTGAATGCAACTTCTCCATGTTCAAGTATTCCAAATACGATGAGATGCTATGATTTCGTATGCGAAGTTGGCATCTCATTCCTTTAAATCGCGATTTTGAGGGTAATAAATGGAACTATTGTTGAAACCTATCAGGAACTGTAAAACTATGCTGGATGCAAGTAAATTTGAAGTTTTTTTTTATTGAGATGCTAATAGTTGTTATGCTAACTTCACAGACATTGAAAGGAAGGGGAGATTGAGGGTGCGGTGTAGAGGGACGTTTGAAGTGCGGAAAGGAGCAGCTGAGGCTATGCGAAGGCATTTGTTTTGGATTACTTGGAGTTTATTAAGGTGCGTATTAGCAGCGTCATGCCATTTAGGGCACGCATAGGTGAGAGCTGGCCGAATGACCCCAGTAAAAATTCTCAATTTGACTTGAAAGCTTAGGGAGCTCGCCCTTAGGAGTAAATATAAGCGACTGAGAAAGATTTTGGCTTTGATGGTCGTTAAGTATATGTGAGGATTCCACAATAGTATTTTGTCGATCGTCAGACCTAAGTACTTAACATGAGGAGCTAACGGTATTTCTTTACCTCTAATCTTAAAAGTAAAAAGGCACGCCAAGTACTTAAAAATTGTATGGTCGTTCAGAAAATATGCTTATAAAAAAACCTCTTAAAAAGAAAAAGTCTGCAAAAACAGATGTTTATCAAACCAGTTTCTGAACAAAAAAAATCTTCCAAAAAGACGTTCATCAAAGCATTAAAAAAAATATATGTGTATCAAAATCTCAACAAAAAATAAAAATAAAAAATTGAAAAGAAATCAAATCAAACCAGCCAAGTAGTAGTACATACAAAAAAATTCTTCAAAAAATATGTTTATCAAAACAATCTAAAAAAAAATACAAGATGCAAAAAATCTTGACAAAAAAAAACTTGACGTGCCAGTTTTTTTTTCCAATAGCTGTTGTACATGGTTCATTCAAATAATCGAGGGAGAGGGAAAGTAACTGTAATAACTGCAGTAACTGCAATTGTAAAAAAAAACCTGGAGGATCAGAAGGTGGTTTTCATCCTGTGTAGCTGAAAAAAAACTTATCTCGCTTGCATAATGGATAAAGACATCTTTTGATTTTGACGCAGTGTGTCAGAGTGCGTCTGAAGTTCCAAAGCATCTAGGGCATCTGTATGTGGAGTTGTATATACCTTTCGCCCTATATGCAACAAGTATATATAAAAATATAAATAATTTAAATTTTCACTGCGAACCTTCAATTCTTAAAAAAAAAACATCGCTCTGTATTATTTGGACTTATCTCGAAGGCCATGGTTTGCCAGTTCCGTCAGTAAAAGATTTATTCCTCGGTTGAGATACCTATACAAACAGAGGTAAATAAGTTCATGTTTTCCTGACGGAGCGTAGATTCCATTTTAAAACCTGAACCATCTTTCTGTCAAATATATTTAAAAATATCAATTTTTGACAAAAGCAAAATTAAAACGAAACTTCAAAAATAGGTTAGTCATAAAAAGATCGAGGAATTAACTTTAAAAAAAGACACATCCAACACATTATTAATTATTTATTTTTTATAATATGAATCAATTTTTTTACACGAGTTATTTTTATTTTTCATTCACGATACGAGTGGACACATTCACCTTTTTTTCATTCCGAACCGAACATCCCATATATCACATATCACACTTATTTTCTTAGCAAAGAAGAATTTGTTTTGCCGAGCGATTAACCGAAGCGCGAAGTGCGCTGCGCTGATATAGGACAAAATCCAAGAGAGATGGTAAAACAGAGACGGGTAGAGAGAAAGTGCCGCGCTGATGCGAGCATCCGAGAGAGATGGAAGATGAGTCAGCTGGCGGACGGATGCGCAGTAGACGCGCGGACTCACATCACATCACAGGACATTTTTATAATATTTGCGGTTCTCGTGAGGGTCACGGTGCCCGTATCTCAGCATCTGTCTAACATGATCGTAACTAGGCGCGTTGGAAAGCTTGAGTCCTACATATATAATAAAAGTGTCGTTGGAATTCCGATTCGATGCTTCGTTTTCGAGAAAATGGAGGAGCAAAAATCCACTTCCGGTCTTTTGGAGTATATACACTTGGTAGCGTCTCGTCAACTCGCTTAAAATTTTTTTTTTAAGTACTTGGCGTCGAGACGCTACCGCATCTCTTGATATTAGGCGGAACGCCTTTTACAGAAGAGAAGAGTATAGCTTCGGTTTTCTCGGTGTTAACTTTGATGAGGCATTTTTCCAGTTCTTTAATGATATAACCCTGGTTGAAATTCCGGATAGATGCGAATAAAAGAAACTTTTATTCGTCGATGATGTATTTTCTGCACGTTTTCCCGGATTCAACGCGGATAGATACGGAAGGTATAATGTGAATTATATTTTGTGACGTGGCACGTCACAAGTCCCTTCCGCTGCCTGTCTCGAAGGCCCACCACTCACCTAGGGACAAACTAGAATTACGACTACAATTTAAGCAACGACATTAAACATTGTTAACCCCCTTCCCTTGACTGACCCTCATCCTTTGCCACCCCGTCAGCCCTCATACTCACTCACCGAAGTCATCGTCAGCCCTCCGAAGACCCACCGAAGACCCACCGAAGACCCATCGCAGCCACCGAAGACTCATCGCAGCCATCGAAGACCATCGAAGACCAACCTGGATGGGATTTAACCCCTGCGCAGCCTGACCGACCCCGAACAAACTAGACTGCCCAAAAAGTTAGACACCGGCAGACCTCCCTGGCACTAACCTGCAAACCCATGAGAGTCAAAAAAGCCAGTCCGACGTCGCCATCACCGGGAAAAATTCCGACGAGTCGGAGCATCCTTCCCGACTCGTCCACCGACACTGAAGAACCCGGCGACACCCTCTCGGCTCGAATTGCCGAGGGTAAACCGACGGGGTGTGTCGTACGGGCAAACACTAAAATTCGGCACGCGATCTGTCAGATGCGACATTTCGCCAACGCGCCGCATGGAACCGCCACCTCTCGACACCAAGAACTGCTCGTCGATCGATAGACGAATCGATGACGAGGATGCGCGCGCCGAACGTCACGACGAGTCTTCCGTCGCGACGAGATATTCACTCGATCGCGCGGCCAATCCCGACGCCCACCGACAGCCAGTCCCGAAATCAACCAATCGGAACCCGTCACCCGTACGCTTACTTGCAAGACCGACCCTAAGGTCGGAGAAGAAGCCGGAAGCAGCGAGGCTGGCTTCACTTCGAGCCCAGGCGTGTGAGATATTAGAGTGTGTGTGACAGGTGAGCGTGAAATTGAGAAATTATCAGGACTATTTAAGACGACTCGGCTATCCCCGTCGAGAGTAAGACTCCTTCCCGGAGAGTACAGACCAATAAGCCATTGCCCAAGGACACGATTTGGATTGAAAGGAATATTGTCGACCCGGCAAATCGAGACATATTGACGAGAGGAATATTGCGAGGAATATCGGAGGATTTGTAACCGATATTTTACGAGTCACCAGGTTGCGTGAGTAGCGCATAAGTTTTCCCCCGCCTGCCCTTTCTCGATTTTTCCCATCTTCCTGACCCCTGAAAATTTACCCGTGCCCCCTTTTTCGTAATTCTAAGCGTTTTTTATTGTGAAACTTTTCGACCGTCGAGTACCGGCCGCCACGTGCGCCGACATTCTTGAGTTATTCGAACACGTGCGCGTGAGTGGTGGTATTCGCGGAATTTTTTAGCGTGCGTTATCAATAATTTTCCCCCGTTCCCGAGACACGTTATCGAGACATTTATCGACATTATAATTGTAATTTTTACGAGTTTTTGTGTGTGCCGAGGTAATAGGTCAAGAAGCCCTGCAACAGTGTCCACGGCCTGAGAAGTCTCATCCCCCCCCCCCCCCCCCCGTTCCTTGCTAGCCGCGTGCCGCGCAAATTAGCCGATTTTCTTCCTTTTTTTTCTTATGAGTTACGGTGCTACACCGAGAAAGTAGCTGGCGCCCAAGTAGAGATTGACATTTTTATGAGTTTTTATTTTGCTTCCTCATAGAGGAAGCTTTGTGATGGTGAAAAAAAAAATTCGAGATTTTAATGAAAACGTGTTCAGAATGTTCCAAAACATCGAAAAATCACATTTAGAAAAAATGTCTGGACGTGTGCGTGTGCGTGTGCGTGTGCGTGTGCGTGTGCGTGTGCGTGTGCGTGTGCGTGTGCGTGTGCGTGTGCGTGTGCGTGTGCGTGTGCGTGTGCGTGTGCGTGTGCGTGTGCGTGTGCGTGTGCGTGTGCGTGTGCGTGTGCGTGTGCGTGTGCGTGTGCGTGTGCGTGTGCGTGTGCGTGTGCGTGTGCGTGTGCGTGTGCGTGTGCGTGTGCGTGTGCGTGTGCGTGTGCGTGTGCGTGTGCGTGTGCGTGTGCGTGTGCGTGTGCGTGTGCGTGTGCGTGTGCGTGTGCGTGTGCGTGTGCGTGTGCGTGTGCGTGTGCGTGTGCGTGTGCGTGTGCGTGTGCGTGTGCGTGTGCGTGTGCGTGTGCGTGTGCGTGTGCGTGTGCGTGTGCGTGTGCGTGTGCGTGTGCGTGTGCGTGTGCGTGTGCGTGTGCGTGTGCGTGTGCGTGTGCGTGTGCGTGTGCGTGTGCGTGTGCGTGTGCGTGTGCGTGTGCGTGTGCGTGTGCGTGTGCGTGTGCGTGTGCGTGTGCGTGTGCGTGTGCGTGTGCGTGTGCGTGTGCGTGTGCGTGTGCGTGTGCGTGTGCGTGTGCGTGTGCGTGTGCGTGTGCGTGTGCGTGTGCGTGCGCGTGCGCGTGCGCGTGCGCGTGCGCGTGCGCGTGCGCGTGCGCGTGCGCGTGCGCGTGCGCGTGCGCGTGCGCGTGCGCGTGCGCGTGCGCGTGCGCGTGCGCGTGCGCGTGCGCGTGCGCGTGTGTGTGTGTGTGCGTGTGTGAATCGGAAGCGAAAAATTCAAACCGCTATAACTCGAGAACGCCTCCACGAATCCGGCTGAAATTTTGCACATAGCTTGTGTGGTTAATACTCAATGTTTCTATAAAATTTTGTCCAAAAATTGTCAGTTGTGTTTTTTGTACGCCATTTTTAATTTCATCGAAAATGTCTTTACGCACTGTAGCGCTCGCAATTTTTTAGCTGTCGGGCTAAAAATGCGTACACAGATAGAATCTGATCACCCGAGGATCCCATTAAAATTTCAAGAAAATCGATCGAACCGTTTAAATTTTATGTCATTTTGAATTTTTTGAATTTCATTCCATTTTTTTTTTTTTTTTTAAGACGCATTTTTTTCGGATCAAATATTCATCTGTGAATAAAATAAGTGCCAGATTCGGGATCAGCGCGAAAAAATACATAGAATTACAGTCCCGGAGCGACAACTAACCAAAAAGTTTACCAGGCATTTTTATATCCAAAATTGCAAAAATGAATGATTTTGGGTATTTTTAAACAACGATTTCTTTGCTTTTCGATGGCATCGCGAAAAAACCCAGGTGCCTATCGTGATCTACAGCAAGACATACACAAGACGATAGATATGACGGAGTTGAAAAAGCTATATAAAGAGGTGTCACTTGGATTCCTTGAGTAAAAATTCACAAAAAAAATTCACGAGCGCTCACTTTCATGTATTTTTTCGCGTCAAGCGCAGATCCGACAAAGTGAAGCGTGACGATGGAGTTTTTTTTTCTCGCTGAATATGAATCGGTCAGCCATTTTGCATAAAAGTCTAACAAGACGTTGACGGTGAAAAAAGTTGAAAATTGAAATTTTCATAGCGCTTCCTCATAAAATTGGAAATTGACATTTTCATATCGCTTTCTCATAATGTTCCTTCATTCGCGAAGCTTCCTCTATGAGGAAGCCAAAAATACTGACAATGCTTCCTCATAGAAGAGGCTTCGCGAATGAAGGAACATTATGAGAAAGCGATATGAAAATGTCAATTTCCAATTTTTTGATTCCGATTTAGGCCGACCATTTTTTGTGTAGAGTTTTCACCGGCCAGCCCCCCCTTTCCGTGCGATTGACCCAGGCGAATGCCTTCCCAACCCTTATTATAGATTTCGTTTTTTCCATAAGTTTTCTTTAAGTTTATTTTTCTGTTATCTCGCGAACTATTCTTTGTTATTATTATCAGTATTTTATCGTGATTTTCGAACCTCTTCAACGTACCCGTACCGGCGTTGAAGCGGTTGTTATTTTCAAGTTCCTATTCTTTCTCTTTTGTTATTTCTTCGAGTTATTGAGCATTAAAGGTTAAAATATTATAGTTTTCTACACAAAACGTGGGTACGTTATTTCCCCCTTTTCCCCTACCGTATATTCCACGGATTGACCCGATTTTGGAAAATAAAAGAATACCGCAACATCACAATTTATGTATCAGTGTTGATCCGTATACACTTATGCAATTTGTATCGTTTTCTATCCGTTCATGCATGATTTCGTTACATATCGCCATCCGAATCTTTTAGTATGAACATTTTGTTCCGTTTCTATCGTTCTCTTTAAGTTCATGCATGGTTTCGTTAATTGTATATCGCTATCCGAATGTTTCCTCATCAATATTTCGTATAGTTTCAATCGGTCTCTATCCGTTCGTGTATGATTTCCGTATATATTGCTATCCGAATGTTTCCGCATCATATGTTCGTTCCGATTCTATCATTCTGTATCCGATCATGTATGTTTTCGTAATATATCGGTATCCGAACGTTTCCGCATCCATATTTCATTTCGTTTCGATCGTTCTCTATCCGTTCGTGTATGATTTCTGTATATATTGCTATTCGAATGTTTCCGCATCATATTTTCGATCCGATTCTATAGTTCTCTATACGTTCATGTATGGTTTCGATATATTTATTATTTCAGTAATTTTACATCGATTCGTTTCATGTCCAGCAAAACCCTGTCCTGCCGGAACCGGCCCTGCCTTAGCATTAGACATGTGCCATGACGGTCATTTTTTGTAAGCGTCAATTGTCCAAAAATGACCGTCTTTTTATTGCAGAAAATGTTAGTTGTGTCATGACCGTCATTTTTGTTCGGGGTCACAAATATGTGAAAAACCACGAAAAACATCTATCTATCCTATTGTTACGTCCCGATCAGCAATTTTCACTCCATCTCGGTCAAGGAGAATTTACACCCTCCCTTTACACGTTATTCGGAGATGACGCTTTGACGAGGTTTTGGCCCTGTTTTGAACCTAACCTTTCGGAAAATAATTCGGGATAGGGCCTAGAGTGTATATATTTGATATTGAGGAAATTTTATTCGCGGTTAAAATTTGGAATTTACTAGGTTTTAAGTGACGATTTTAAACTGGAAATGAAAATTCTGGATGCTAACTCTTTCTATAGAATGGAACACGATACGCGGCTATCTCACTGTCTCGTGCGTCACCCTCGACGCACGATTCGCGACGATTCGCTATCACGCTCACTCACTGTTTTCTCCCGACCTATCCTAATATTTTAACGCGCACTGATATAGCTGAAATAAAATTGACCAACACGACTATATATTGTCCAAGGAAATATTCTAACCTTCCAGGAGAACGAACAAACGTTGATAGCTAAACATTGACAATTGAACATCCAGAAGAAATGAATGTTTGAGATGTAGATGATAAATTTTCCCAACTTACGATGTAATTTAAATGGTTTTACCTCGGAATGAATGGTCAAATGAATCGATTGATGAATGATGAATGTCGATATTGGAATAGAACGTCCTTCCCAATCTGGATGAATATTCGAATCAGAATCGAATGATGACGATCGACTCCAGAAATGAACGTCCTTCCCAGATTTCAACGATGTAGATTGATGATTTCGATGATTAAATGATTTCCAGGAGGAGTATACTCAAATTCGATGGAATGATTTGGAAAGATATGAATGATTTATTGAACCAAGTTAAACTGAATACTGATTTCAAAAGTTTTACAAGTCGATAATTCGCTAATTCCTTTGTCAACGATTGTAATTACAAAACAAGATTGAGGTCTGTGCCCCGGTCGCGAAGAAGTGCCGAATGGGCGGTGGGCGCGCGAATAAATAACCTCGGTGCCGGACACCCCCGCGTCACCGCTGTCACACCCGCGCCTCGTCTCCCCACTCTCATCACCTGATTCCTTTCTTTGATTCACTAATTAAATATTACTAATTTCGTAGTTTCACAATAATTTTGAAATCTTAATTTGTTATTACTTAAATTTTATCGCGGATTTTATGAACATACAAATTTGAATAAAAGCTGTACGACCTTTCATTTCGAAGTTAACATTAGTTGACACAAATTATTATCTCTAATTATTTTCCTGAATTTCGGCGTTAATGGTTTTACATTTCTTCCCTATTTTTCGTAATTTTCTATATTTTTCCTCATTATTTGTTATGTGATTATTTATTGATTATTTATTGTTTTTATATTTATTCCTTTTCCTTATTATTTTATTTAACTTCTATATTGAATGTTATCATGACGATATGACTTAATTTTCTTCCCGTACTTCTTGACTCTATTTTATTTCCCGAATCTATTATCAATTATTTCCAAAAATGCTATGTCAATCCCGTGCATTCGTCCCTTAAACTTGATTTCCATTTATTCTTGCCTTTATTATTTCAATTATGATACTCCTGGACTGTAACGATGATCTAGCATTCATAGATCTTCGCTGTCCAGGAGGTGCTGCACTCCTTACGCCCGACGGTCGCTCTCAGCATCGTGCCCATCGTGACACGCGCCGTACAAGCAGGCCTATGTTCGACAACTGTGAGGAGCACTCCGCCGATATCCTTATCTGCATTTTTGCGCCTCAGGTTACCGACTCTCATACGGTTGACTTGCTTCGTACAGTCACCTCTGTACATCAACCTATCTCACCTGAAGACTAATTATTTTTACCAAATGGATGATTTCTCCATTTGGTATTTTATTTATTTATTGATACTTTGAAATCGACAAATTAAACAATGGCAATTTTTTCCAATGTTTATTTTTAGCGACTTAATATATCCCAATTATTGGTTAATTAACCAACTTCCTGTCATAAATGTCCAAAATATACTGGGAAAATTCACAGGACGTAACACTAGCATATATGTTCGGCCGCCGTGGAAAGCCACGGAGGTAACTACCAAATACATTACCACACACTCACCACATTACATTAAACACCAAAGTGATTTATTGTCAAAATGCAACCGCACAAACTGCTGTGAAAACCACAGGCTGAGCGGGCCTGTGGCCAAATTCGGAGGAGCGCTTGCAACCTAGTGGCTTTTAAAATCACCACCATCCAGACCACCGTATAAACCACCGTCGGATTAAATTCGGATAATGTTGCAATACGGTGGTTTTCGTCGAAGAAACTATCGCTGCAACCACTACCTAAGTAAACTGTAGGGAACTTGTGGAACGGTTGTTTTACTGTCGGAATCACCGTACAACGGCTATTCGGGTGAGTTCAAAGCAGAGCTGGGCAGTACTGGAACTACCCGGTACTTGTTCATGGTGTCCAGTAAACCGTCCGTACGAAATTCAAGGACATTCAAGGACAATTTCCAGGACGTTTCCAGGACATTTCCAGGACATTTCCTGGTTGTGTCGGCACATTAATAAAAAATGAACATAAACACAATAAACAGACACAATGTTTATAAACAGTATATATTTATCTTTTATAACATAAGCAATGAATAATACGATTTGCTTAACCTGAGCATCACAGTTTCGTCATAAATAACAGTTTTTTTGGCAACAAATATTTAGTATAAGCGATTTGTTTCTTAAATTAACGCTTTGCATTCTTTTCTTTAATTATTTCTTCTTCGATCCGGCCCGATTCTTTTAAGGCTTCGTCCATGATCTTCGCTCTCTTCGTCTCCAGTTCTGTAATAACAGCTGCAGATCGTTTTTTTGCTGCGTGAGCCTTGTCCATGTCATCTTTATCTTTTTTCCGCTGGATGCAAGCTTCTTTGTACCGCGAATGGGCATTTCGCGCGTATTGTATCAACCGTTTTGTTACTGAGAAGATTTTGAAACCTCCTGTGTTAATAATTGCATCAATAATAGTTTTCTGAGCTATCAAAGACTCTTCGTGCTGGTTATCAACCAAGCACTCCTTATTGACGGAGAAACCTCGTTCTAAAGCTGCATTACCGTGCGATAAAATAAGTATTTTTTTGACAATCAGTAACAAATTGCGATAGTTCTCCGAACCGTGAGCAGAAATTTGTTTCATCCAGAAATGATCTAAGCGCTCTGACGTTCGTTTGAACGACCTCATTTGCTCTTTCGTCGATTCTTTCGAACAAATCCGTTGGAATTCAAGTTCTACTTGATCCGCGACAGAACCTGAAACTTGTTTGTTTTCTACAAGTTTACGTAGAACGATTGTGAGCCTCTCCTGTGCGTTATCTTTTTCAAAAAGGATAGTCGAGGGACTCAAGCATGAAAGACCTTTCACCAACGAAAATTTGAGTGGCGACCTTTTGAGCAACTTAACCGCTTGGTAACACTAACGACATTGGTTTTTGAATTTCAATTTCTCGAGGCTCTACAGATCCTTTAAACCATTGAGAGCATCCTCCTTAGCATACCCGATCTTGACGTGTTGCGGTGATAGAAGATTATTTTTGTAATTCAAGTCCAGAATCGTAACGCTGTGTTTGCTTAACATTTCTGGCTTGACAAAGTTCTGTGTAATATTGTGCATGAGCGACAATAGATCTTCATACAGAAAAGGCGTCAAAGGATCATTAGATTGAAATTCTTTTAAAAACGGTTCAAACTGGATCGCTAGTGATTTGAAGAGGCCAGTTTTGCAGGCAGGAGCTTGTCATTGATTAAATCAGCAACAATTTTAAAGCTGCTGCACGTTGGTACCGTTTTACCTTTCTTCGCGCTATAAACGTATTTTTGCAGGTTTGGCAAATACGACGTGCAGTTTCTACCAGTGGAACGTTTTCGAGCCACCATATAGCACAAAACTTTTTTGGAAATCTTGTGGAACCTGATGCAGCGGTGTAATCGGCTCTACGAGATGGAACGTCTTTGAATACATTGTACGAAGATCGCAAGAAATCAATGACTTTCCACTCTGTCTTTTGAAAACCGGTTTTGAAAGCTCCATGCACGGTGTGCAAGCCACACGACCCGAGATCGAGCACCGTTTTGTTTTTCTACACTTTGTTTAAATCGGATTGAAAATCGTTGGCGAAATTTATGTTAACGTTTGGGCCGTCCATCGAGATTTGTATCACTTTTGCCAATATCTGTAGACACGCTGCTCTTCACTGCTTCGAGTAGATCAAGGGCTGACGATTTCCCCAATAACGCGGATGTATAATATCGAGCAGCGACTTCGTTTTTAGTTTTGTCCCAAAACCGGAATACGATGTCCATCTGTTTCTTTTGGCTGGTTTTATTGAGACTCTCATCGAATCCTAATACAACCTTTGTAGTGGTCGCCATCAAGTTCGCCATTTCGTTTTCAAAGTACTTGGCTATGCCATATACACTTGTAAAGGCTACGTTCGTTTTATCCAGATTCATTTTGGCCGCGATTTGGCTATCCAAAAATGCCACTTTGGAAATCAAGATGTTCTCTTCGATATCGCGCAGAGAATGGTGCCGCAAAACGCCTTGAATGCACCATATCAATTCAGCCTTACTAATTTCGTAGTTTACGAGATACTCATGAAGATTCGTTTTCTTCAGTACACTGGCCGCGTGGGTTGATGTATCGACTGCTGCGTTAGTTTTAGTGCAATGTTTCGCACAAGTCCTTAAGCAGACGACCGAAGACGAGTTTTCTTTGTTTTTTTTTCTCTTCAGCCAAAGTTTCTTGAACTGCAAGACCTTTGTCCACGTTCTTCGCATCCTTGAACATCGGATCAGATATCCGTATAGCATGTACAGCTTACATGTGTTTTTTTTATTGTTCGTGGCTACTCAGAGCACTAATACCCATGTTTTGTACCGAACATGTGAGGCGGCACAGCTTACAGAATGCTGACGACACATAATTTGTAGCCGATTCCACCCATGATACATACTTGGCATCACCACGCCAGATCGCGTTGAATTTACATTTTCCTTTAACAGGTCTGCGATCGCCCATGATCAATCTAAGATTAGAAAAACACATACAGATTTGTTGAAAAAGTATATAATAAAATGGGATTGTGATTCTAAATAGTGATAATAAATGCAAAGTAATATATTCACTGGCATATCGGAAGTAAATAGCCTGAGTGTATGTGCATTTTCATTAACGAAGATAAACACTATCAAATTACTTTGACAAAACTTTTTATCCAAGAATCTATGTCAATTGTCATTTGTTTACACGGTTATCACTATTTAGAATATACTAATATCTTGTTGAACTTTGCTTACCTCGTAATATTTTTGATCCGAAGGTTGAATATCTAAATATTACATTTCGTAATTGATATTCCACTATATAAAATCTCGCGGCCTTCCAATCTCTCGAAAAAAAAGAATAATTTTGTAGGCAGAGGTACTGACTACACATATCTGCTTTGTGGTTGGACAAAGTATTGTTACGTCCTGTGAATTTTTAGTCAAATTCACTGACGCAACCGGTCGAAAATCGATAAATATTCGATAATAAAATAATAAATTTACAAAGGACTTACAGACAATTTTCGCGTCAAATCATAGTAACAAGTAACCGATGAAAGGTGATTGCACGATAAATAATTAACAGTAGCGCATTTAAATCGCCGGATGATTCTATCCAGTGATCGGCAAAAGAACAATCAGATGGATAAAAATATTAAAACAATGTGGCTATTCGACACGTTCTCGAAGGTCATCGACAGCGAGAATACCTCGGGTCCATACCCATTGTCTTAATCAAAGCGCAAAAGTAATACGAATCTTTCCCACATGCGGCGGCGACATAAAAGAGACGACACCTTATCGCTCTAACACGCGGAGCGAGGCGATGCACGTATGCACACAGCGGTGCAGCCAAAGAATCGGTGTAACTGTCTCGAAGCGACTGATTGGGAAATTTACCGTCGGCGCTAACGAGTGCAGCACCTCTCAGAGGATAATTATTCAAACCAAGTTGAAAACAAATAATAATTAATTATTAATAGTAGGCTCATTTGAGTCGAATATTTATGGGAAAAGACCAGTAAACAAATAACCAAATATTTGTGAAATAGAGTCAAACTTGATAATTTGTTTGGGTCAATTCGTCTGTATAAATTATTGTAAACAAATTATAAAATGTTATCATAATGGGGGAATTTACAATTTATAAATTAAAAATTATGGTTTGTTATAGTTTAAACGAAGTAAGATAATTATCCTTTAAAAATCCGGAATATTTAAACAAATTTCATTTAACTAAAAAGATAACTTGGGATAGAAACATCATAGAAATTTCGTTCAAATTTCTATATTCTTCTAATTTAAAATGAAAATTAAGAGTGTAAATTGTTAAATCGGAAAATTATTATAAAAAGTAAATATTGTAAAATTATTAAAATAAGCAATGTAAGATGTCAAGACCGATCGATAATGACCGAGGAAGGGGACCAACCGATCAGCCGGTAGCTTACTGGACATCAGTGGTTGCGATCTGGAGCTTGGTGGCGAGGGTACCCCCCGATCGAAACGATAAAAGAAGCTCTTCAAGGGCGGAACATCATTCTCTTCCCGGAAGTTCTAACGGTCAAGAAGTTATTACTCTTGAACCATTTTGAAAGACTTACTTTTTCGAACAACTGTCAATCATTTTAATTCTTGGAATGTACGATTAAAAATTGGATATTAACTTTCAATCACCGGTAAATAAACAACTTGAACATTTATACCAACAATTGAAACAATTCGGAGTAATTATTTACGCTGTGGCTATTGGCACAGAAGAGTGTCTTTAATAGAGACACGCTAGATACACTCTAAATACACGTAACATTTTATTGATATTAATTTAACGTATATTTATTTGGCGTGACTTTAGGTGTTTCTGGAAAATTTGAGTGACTACAGTTGTTTCTGGAAAATTTGAGTGACTGTAAGTGTATTTTGAAGATTGGAGTGAATTTAGCTTACACTGAGAAGTTACTCCAAGTTTGCGTATCTTTTGCGTAAATTTCGCGTGCCTTTGATAGAGTCCCAAATGATTTTGGTACATGATGATGCGATCAAAGCCACTCCAAACTTGCGTGTATTTTGCGTAATATTTAGCGTGCCTGTGATACATACTCTATGGACACTGTACGATAGCTGAAACTCACGGCAATTTTGCGTAAATTCAGCGTGCCTCTGATATATCCACAGCAGACCGAAAAGTTACTCCAAGCGTGCGTGTCTTGCGTAAATTTAGCGTGCGTCTGATACATCCACGGCAGACATATTGCAACCAAAAGTCACTCCAAGCGTGCGTGTCTTTTGCGTAAATTGATCGTACCGGTGAAACATCCTCTAGGGACACTGTACGATAGCTGAAACGTACGTCAAATTTGCGTAAATTTAGCGAGCGTTTGATACATCTACAGCAGACATATTGCAACCAAAAGTCACTCCAAGCGTACGTGCCTTTTGCGTAAGTTTAGCGTGCCCGTGAAACATCACCTATGGACACTGTACGATAGGTGAAACGTACGTCAAATTTGCGTAAATTTAGCGTGCTTCTGATACATCCACGGCAGACATATTGCAACCAAAAGTCACTCCAAGCGTGCGTGCCTTTTGCGTAAGTTTAGCGTGCCGGTGAAACATGCTCTATGGACACTGTACGATAGTTGAAACGTACGTCAAATTTGCGTAAATTTAGCGTGCGTTTGATACATCCACGGCAGATATATTGCAACCAAAAGTCACTCCAAGCGTACGTGCCTTTTGCGTAAGTTTAGCGTGCCCGTGAAACATCCTCTATGGACACTGTACGATAGCTGAAACGTACGTCAAATTTGCGTAAATTTAGCGTGCTTCTGATACATCCACGGCAGACATATTGCAACCAAAAGTCACTCCAAGCGTGCGTGCCTTTTGCGTAAGTTTAGCGTGCCGGTGAAACATGCTCTATGGACACTGTACGATAGTTGAAACGTACGTCAAATTTGCGTAAATTTAGCGTGCGTTTGATACATTCACGGCAGATATATTGCAACCAAAAGTCACTCCAAGCGTACGTGCCTTTTGCGTAAGTTTAGCGTGCCCGTCAAACATCCTCTATGGACACTGTACGATAGCTGAAACGTACGTCAAATTTGCGTAAATTTAGCGTGCTTCTGATACATCCACGGCAGACATATTGCAACCAAAAGTCACTCCAAGCGTGCGTGCCTTTTGCGTAAGTTTAGCGTGCCGGTGAAACATGCTCTATGGACACTGTACGATAGTTGAAACGTACGTCAAATTTGCGTAAATTTAGCGTGCGTTTGATACATCCACGGCAGATATATTGCAACCACAAGTCACTCCAAGCGTACGTGCCTTTTGCGTAAGTTTAGCGTGCCCGTCAAACATCCTCTATGGACACTGTACGATAGCTGAAACGTACGTCAAATTTGCGTAAATTTAGCGTGCTTCTGATAAATCCACGGCAGACATATTGTAACCAAAAGTCAGTCCAAGCGTGCGTGCCTTTTGCGTAAGTTTAGCGTGCCCGTGAAACATCCTCTATGGACACTGTACGATAGCTGAAACGTACGTCAAATTTGCATAAATTTAGCGTGCTTCTGATACATCCACGGCAGACATATTGCAACCAAAAGTCACTCCAAGCGTGCGTGCCTTTTGCGTAAGTTTAGCGTGCCCGTGAAACATCACCTATGGACACTGTACGATAGCTGAAACGTACGTCAAATTTGCGTAAATTTAGCGTGCTTCTGATACATCCACGGCAGACATATTGCAACCAAAAGTCACTCCAAGCGTGCGTGCCTTTTGCGTAAGTTTATCGTGCCGGTGAAACATGCTCTATGGACACTGTACGATAGCTGAAGCGTACGTCAAATTTGCGTAAATTTAGCGTGCGTTTGATACATCCACAGCAGATATATTGCAACCAAAAGTCACTCCAAGCGTACGTGCCTTTTGCGTAAGTTTAGCGTGCCCGTGAAACATCCTCTATGGACACTGTACGATAGCTGAAACGTACGTCAAATTTGCGTAAATTTAGCGTGCTTCTGATACATCCACGGCAGACATATTGCAACCAAAAGTCACTCCAAGCGTGCGTGCCTTTTGCGTAAGTTTAGCGTGCCGGTGAAACATGCTCTATGGACACTGTACGATAGTTGAAACGTACGTCAAAAAGTTTACTCTAGTAATGAACAGACCTCATGTCGCCGTTGACGCAATGCGGTCGTTTCCAGACCCGTCAACTGACGATCACGTGACAGTCAATTTAAAAAAAAAAAAAAATTACCATTGACAAAGTGGGTCCCCATCTCTACTTATGATAGTCACGACACAGTTCGACTATCGATAGTTCGAGCTCAAAGTAGCCCGCGAGGCGGCGGCAAATTTAAAAATCGGTCACAAGTAAAACCGTTATTTTTGGGTGGGTCAATTGATAAATGACCTGTTTTGCGCCGTCGTCGCATCACTACACACAGTGCATCAACCGAAGCAGCTAATCGGACGCAGAGAACAAAAAAAAAAGAGAACGAAAACTTCGCACCGCAACCGCAAATACTTTACATAACCTTAAGGGGCTGCTGGAGATATTTTTTTTTGCTTCCTCATAGAGGAAGCTGCTATGGTGAACATTTTTTTCCGAGATTTTAATGAAAAGGTGTTCAGAATGTTCCAAAACGTCGAAAAACCACATTTGGAAAAAATGTCCGGATGTGCGTGCGTGCGTGCGTGTCAATCGGACGTGAAAAATTCAAACGGCTATAACTCGAGAACGCCTCGACCTATCAGGCTGAAATTTAGCAGACAGCATGAGTGGTTAATAGTCAATGTTTCTGCCAAATTTCGTCCAAAAATGTTTAGTTGTTTTTTTTTTGTACGCCATTTTTTATTTCTTCGAAAATGTCTGTACGCACTGTAGCGCTCGCAATTTTTTAGCTATCGGGCTAAAAACGCGTATACAGGTAGAATATCATCACCCGATGATCCCATTCAAATTTCAGGAAAATCGATCGAAGTGCTTAGATTTTATGTCAATTTGAATTTTTTGAATTTCATAATTTTTTTTAATAGACGCATTTTTTCCGTATCAAATATTCATCTACGAATAAAATAAGTGTCAGATTCGTGATCAGCGTGAAAAAATACATGGAATTACAGTTCCGAAGCGACAACTAACGAAACAGTTTACCAGGCATTTGTATAGCCAAAATTGCAAAAATTAATGATTTTAAGTATTTTTAAACGATTTCTTTGTTTTCCGATGGCATCGCGGAAAAACTCAGGTGCCTATCGCGATCGACAGCAAGACATACACAAGACGATAGATATGACGGGATTACAAAGCTAGATAAAGAGGTATCACTAGGACTTCTGGAATAAAAATCGAAAGGGCAAAAAAAAATCAGGAGTGCCGTATTCATGGACTCTGCATCGTGCCCTACATCGGGTGATCAGAGCCGTATTCATCGGCTCTGATCACCCGTCGCAATTCGATAGACTAAATGATCGCAATTTACACTATGCGTGATTATCTTTTGAATAAGCAACTTTCGAGGGAACTTCACAGAATCGGCATGCACGCTCTATTGACGTATGCAAGATCTAGAATTTTTATATCCAACAGAATGGTGCTGTAAACATTTCAGGGACCATGTTGGTTTCCGCGACAGTTTATAATATTCAATTTTCTTTATTTCTCGGAAGATTTCGACCGAAATTCGAGTGCACGCCGAATCGTTTATGTTATTCATACAGATTTGTACGAATAGACCTGCAATTGTAGACCTGCAAGATTTGAAGCATACGCGCCGCATAGTAACAATGAATAGTGAAAACTAAGAAATCGCTCATTTTCGTCGGTAAAACAGGAAGGTCCAGCAGCCCCTTAACTGGTGCCCACAGTTCATGTATCAGATACACGCCGAACTTATGTAAAATGGGAGCGACTTTCAACTGTAGTATGGTGTCCGCAGTGGATGCATCAGATACACGCTACAGTAACGCAAAAAACACGCACGCTTGGAGTGACTTTTGGTTGCAATATCTCCACCGTGGATTTATCAGAGGCACGCTAAATTTACGCAAATTTGACGTACGTTTCAACTATCGTACAGTGTCCATAGAGCATGTTTCACCGGCACGCTAAACTTACGCAAAAGGCACGTACGCTTGGAGTGACTTTTGGTTGCAATATATCTGACGTGGATGTATCAAACGCACGCTAAATTTACGCAAATTTGACGTACGTTTCAACTATCGTACAGTGTCCATAGAGCATGTTTCACCGGCACGCTAAACTTACGCAAAAGGCACGCACGCTTGGAGTGACTTTTGGTTGCAATATGTCTGCCGTGGATGTATCAGAAGCACGCTAAATTTACGCAAATTTGACGTACGTTTCAGCTATCGTACAGTGTCCATAGAGGATGTTTCACGGGCACGCTAAACTTACGCAAAAGGCACGTACGCTTGGAGTGACTTTTGGTTGCAATATATCTGCCGTGGATGTATCAAACGCACGCTAAATTTACGCAAATTTGACGTACGCTTCAGCTATCGTACAGTGTCCATAGAGCATGTTTCACCGGCACGATAAACTTACGCAAAAGGCACGCACGCTTGGAGTGACTTTTGGTTGCAATATGTCTGCCGTGGATGTATCAGAAGCACGCTAAATTTACGCAAATTTGACGTACGTTTCAGCTATCGTACAGTGTCCATAGGTGATGTTTCACGGGCACGCTAAACTTACGCAAAAGGCACGCACGCTTGGAGTGACTTTTGGTTGCAATATGTCTGCCGTGGATGTATCAGAAGCACGCTAAATTTACGCAAATTTGACGTACGTTTCAGCTATCGTACAGTGTCCATAGAGGATGTTTCACGGGCACGCTAAACTTACGCAAAAGGCACGCACGCTTGGAGTGACTTTTGGTTGCAATATGTCTGCCGTGGATGTATCAAACGCACGCTAAATTTACGAAAATTTGACGTACGTTTCAGCTATCGTACAGTGTCCATAGAGCATGTTTCACCGGCACGATAAACTTACGCAAAAGGCACGCACGCTTGGAGTGACTTTTGGTTGCAATATGTCTGCCGTGGATGTATCAGAAGCACGCTAAATTTACGCAAATTTGACGTACGTTTCAGCTATCGTACAGTGTCCATAGAGGATGTTTCACGGGCACGCTAAACGTACGCAAAAGGCACGCACGCTTGGAGTGACTTTTGGTTGCAATATGTCTGCCGTGGATGTATCAAACGCACGCTAAATTTACGCAAATTTGACGTACGTTTCAGCTATCGTACAGTGTCCATAGAGCATGTTTCACCGGCACGCTAAACTTACGCAAAAGGCACGCACGCTTGGAGTGACTTTTGGTTGCAATATGTCTGCCGTGGATGTATCAGAAGCACGCTAAATTTACGCAAATTTGACGTACGTTTCAGCTATCGTACAGTGTCCATAGAGGATGTTTGACGGGCACGCTAAACTTACGCAAAAGGCACGTACGCTTGGAGTGACTTTTGGTTGCAATATATCTGCCGTGGATGTATCAAACGCACGCTAAATTTACGCAAATTTGACGTACGCTTCAGCTATCGTACAGTGTCCATAGAGCATGTTTCACCGGCACGATAAACTTACGCAAAAGGCACGCACGCTTGGAGTGACTTTTGGTTGCAATATGTCTGCCGTGGATGTATCAGAAGCACGCTAAATTTACGCAAATTTGACGTACGTTTCAGCTATCGTATAGTGTCCATAGGTGATGTTTCACGGGCACGCTAAACTTACGCAAAAGGCACGCACGCTTGGAGTGACTTTTGGTTGCAATATGTCTGCCGTGGATGTATCAGAAGCACGCTAAATTTACGCAAATTTGACGTACGTTTCAGCTATCGTACAGTGTCCATAGAGCATGTTTCACCGGCACGCTAAACTTACGCAAAAGGCACGCACGCTTGGAGTGACTTTTGGTTGCAATATGTCTGCCGTGGATGTATCAGAAGCACGCTAAATTTACGCAAATTTGACGTACGTTTCAGCTATCGTACAGTGTCCATAGAGGATGTTTGACGGGCACGCTAAACTTACGCAAAAGGCACGTACGCTTGGAGTGACTTTTGGTTGCAATATATCTGCCGTGGATGTATCAAACGCACGCTAAATTTACGCAAATTTGACGTACGCTTCAGCTATCGTACAGTGTCCATAGAGCATGTTTCACCGGCACGATAAACTTACGCAAAAGGCACGCACGCTTGGAGTGACTTTTGGTTGCAATATGTCTGCCGTGGATGTATCAGAAGCACGCTAAATTTACGCAAATTTGACGTACGTTTCAGCTATCGTACAGTGTCCATAGGTGATGTTTCACGGGCACGCTAAACTTACGCAAAAGGCACGCACGCTTGGAGTGACTTTTGGTTGCAATATGTCTGCCGTGGATGTATCAGAAGCACGCTAAATTTACGCAAATTTGACGTACGTTTCAGCTATCGTACAGTGTCCATAGAGGATGTTTGACGGGCACGCTAAACTTACGCAAAAGGCACGTACGCTTAGAGTGACTTTTGGTTGCAATATATCTGCCGTGGATGTATCAAACGCACGCTAAATTTACGCAAATTTGACGTACGTTTCAGCTATCGTACAGTGTCCATAGAGGATGTTTCACGGGCACGCTAAACTTACGCAAAAGGCACGCACGCTTGGAGTGACTTTTGGTTGCAATATGTCTGCCGTGGATGTATCAAACGCACGCTAAATTTACGCAAATTTGACGTACGTTTCAGCTATCGTACAGTGTCCATAGAGCATGTTTCACCGGCACGATAAACTTACGCAAAAGGCACGCACGCTTGGAGTGACTTTTGGTTGCAATATGTCTGCCGTGGATGTATCAGAAGCACGCTAAATTTACGCAAATTTGACGTACGTTTCAGCTATCGTACAGTGTCCATAGAGGATGTTTCACGGGCACGCTAAACGTACGCAAAAGGCACGCACGCTTGGAGTGACTTTTGGTTGCAATATGTCTGCCGTGGATGTATCAAACGCACGCTAAATTTACGCAAATTTGACGTACGTTTCAGCTATCGTACAGTGTCCATAGAGCATGTTTCACCGGCACGCTAAACTTACGCAAAAGGCACGCACGCTTGGAGTGACTTTTGGTTGCAATATGTCTGCCGTGGATGTATCAGAAGCACGCTAAATTTACGCAAATTTGACGTACGTTTCAGCTATCGTACAGTGTCCATAGAGGATGTTTGACGGGCACGCTAAACTTACGCAAAAGGCACGTACGCTTGGAGTGACTTTTGGTTGCAATATATCTGCCGTGGATGTATCAAACGCACGCTAAATTTACGCAAATTTGACGTACGCTTCAGCTATCGTACAGTGTCCATAGAGCATGTTTCACCGGCACGATAAACTTACGCAAAAGGCACGCACGCTTGGAGTGACTTTTGGTTGCAATATGTCTGCCGTGGATGTATCAGAAGCACGCTAAATTTACGCAAATTTGACGTACGTTTCAGCTATCGTATAGTGTCCATAGGTGATGTTTCACGGGCACGCTAAACTTACGCAAAAGGCACGCACGCTTGGAGTGACTTTTGGTTGCAATATGTCTGCCGTGGATGTATCAGAAGCACGCTAAATTTACGCAAATTTGACGTACGTTTCAGCTATCGTACAGTGTCCATAGAGCATGTTTCACCGGCACGCTAAACTTACGCAAAAGGCACGCACGCTTGGAGTGACTTTTGGTTGCAATATGTCTGCCGTGGATGTATCAGAAGCACGCTAAATTTACGCAAATTTGACGTACGTTTCAGCTATCGTACAGTGTCCATAGAGGATGTTTGACGGGCACGCTAAACTTACGCAAAAGGCACGTACGCTTGGAGTGACTTTTGGTTGCAATATATCTGCCGTGGATGTATCAAACGCACGCTAAATTTACGCAAATTTGACGTACGCTTCAGCTATCGTACAGTGTCCATAGAGCATGTTTCACCGGCACGATAAACTTACGCAAAAGGCACGCACGCTTGGAGTGACTTTTGGTTGCAATATGTCTGCCGTGGATGTATCAGAAGCACGCTAAATTTACGCAAATTTGACGTACGTTTCAGCTATCGTACAGTGTCCATAGGTGATGTTTCACGGGCACGCTAAACTTACGCAAAAGGCACGCACGCTTGGAGTGACTTTTGGTTGCAATATGTCTGCCGTGGATGTATCAGAAGCACGCTAAATTTACGCAAATTTGACGTACGTTTCAGCTATCGTACAGTGTCCATAGAGGATGTTTGACGGGCACGCTAAACTTACGCAAAAGGCACGTACGCTTAGAGTGACTTTTGGTTGCAATATATCTGCCGTGGATGTATCAAACGCACGCTAAATTTACGCAAATTTGACGTACGTTTCAACTATCGTACAGTGTCCATAGAGCATGTTTCACCGGCACGCTAAACTTACGCAAAAGGCACGCACGCTTGGAGTGACTTTTGGTTGCAATATGTCTGCCGTGGATGTATCAGAAGCACGCTAAATTTACGAAAATTTGACGTACGTTTCAGCTATCGTACAGTGTCCATAGAGGATGTTTCACGGGCACGCTAAACTTACGCAAAAGGCACGTACGCTTGGAGTGACTTTTGGTTGCAATATATCTGCCGTGGATGTATCAAACGCACGCTAAATTTACGCAAATTTGACGTACGCTTCAGCTATCGTACAGTGTCCATAGAGCATGTTTCACCGGCACGATAAACTTACGCAAAAGGCACGCACGCTTGGAGTGACTTTTGGTTGCAATATGTCTGCCGTGGATGTATCAGAAGCACGCTAAATTTACGCAAATTTGACGTACGTTTCAGCTATCGTACAGTGTCCATAGGTGATGTTTCACGGGCACGCTAAACTTACGCAAAAGGCACGCACGCTTGGAGTGACTTTTGGTTGCAATATGTCTGCCGTGGATGTATCAGAAGCACGCTAAATTTACGCAAATTTGACGTACGTTTCAGCTATCGTACAGTGTCCATAGAGGATGTTTGACGGGCACGCTAAACTTACGCAAAAGGCACGTACGCTTGGAGTGACTTTTGGTTGCAATATATCTGCCGTGGATGTACCAAACGCACGCTAAATTTACGCAAATTTGACGTACGTTTCAACTATCGTACAGTGTCCATAGAGCATGTTTCACCGGCACGCTAAACTTACGCAAAAGGCACGCACGCTTGGAGTGACTTTTGGTTGCAATATGTCTGCCGTGGATGTATCAGAAGCACGCTAAATTTACGCAAATTTGACGTACGTTTCAGCTATCGTACAGTGTCCATAGAGGATGTTTGACGGGCACGCTAAACTTACGCAAAAGGCACGTACGCTTGGAGTGACTTTTGGTTGCAATATATCTGCCGTGGATGTATCAAACGCACGCTAAATTTACGCAAATTTGACGTACGTTTCAACTATCGTACAGTGTCCATAGAGCATGTTTCACCGGCACGCTAAACGTACGCAAAAGGCACGCACGCTTGGAGTGACTTTTGGTTGCAATATGTCTGCCGTGGATGTATCAGAAGCACGCTAAATTTACGCAAATTTGACGTACGTTTCAGCTATCTTACAGTGTCCATAGAGCATGTTTCACCGGCACGATAAACTTACGCAAAAGGCACGCACGCTTGGAGTGACTTTTGGTTGCAATATGTCTTCCGTGGATGTATCAGAAGCACGCTAAATTTACGCAAATTTGACGTACGTTTCAGCTATCGTACAGTGTCCATAGGTGATGTTTCACGGGCACGCTAAACTTACGCAAAAGGCACGTACGCTTGGAGTGACTTTTGGTTGCAATATGTCTGCTGTAGATGTATCAAACGCACGCTAAATTTACGCAAATTTGACGTACGTTTCAGCTATCGTACAGTGTACCTAGAGGATGTTTCACCGGTACGATCAATTTACGCAAAAGACACACACGCTTGGAGTGACTTTTGGTTGCAATATGTCTGCCGTGGATGTATCAGACGCACGCTAAATTTACGCAAGACACGCACGCTTGGAGTAACTTTTCGGTCTGCTGTGGATATATCAGAGGCACGCTGTGGATATATCAGAGGCACGCAAAATACACGCAAGTTTGGAGTGGCTTTGATCGCATCATCATGTACCAAAATCATTTGGGACTCTATCAAAGGCACGCGAAATTTACGCAAAAGATACGCAAACTTGGAGTAACTTCTCAGTGTAAGCTAAATTCACTCCAATCTTCAAAATACACTTACAGTCACTCAAATTTTCCAGAAACAACTGTAGTCACTCAAATTTTCCAGAAACAACTGTAGTCACTCAAATTTTCCAGAAACACCTAAAGTCACGCCAAATAAATATACGTTAAATTAATATCAATAAAATGTTACGTGTATTTAGAGTGTATCTAGCGTGTCTCTATTAAAGACACTCTTCTGTGCCAATAGCCACAGCGAATTATTTATCATCATCTTCATCGTTGATACTGGTAATCCATTCCAACGTTTACTTCTGAAATATCGAAGGAAGGAAGGAAGGAAGAGGAAATCCGAATCCAACTTTCGATAACTCCAACTGACCCAAAATTTAAATTGAACTATCGTAAGTCATCAGAATATTGCATCTTCATTAATTTTGTTTTAATTTCATCCTTCTCTGACGAATGTTTAATTTTGTTTGTTACCTTCACTTAACAGAATATTTTAAATAATTCGGGGTATTTAATATTCAATCCGTGATTTGGATAACTTAATGAGAGATAGATTAAACTAAGGAGCTTCATCGATTTATTTCTTCAAGGACGTCTGTCCAGTGTGTTAGAGCATCGAACCCACCAGTCCGCGATAACGCTAGCCTTGGCTTGCCGTCGGCCATCGTGGCGGACCACGCGTCATCGGGAGTTTTGTTTCACGGCCTTGCTATGGTATGCGAGGTCCACGCGGAGCGTCATATCAGTTCGACCTAGTAAACAACGTAGTACGAGCCGAGTAGAATTAAATACCGAGCCATAGTAAACACCGTATGGTTTCTTTCGACCTATATTCTTTCGGCATGCATCTCAGCCCATCCCTGAATAAATTTGCGAAAGGTTAGATTCAAAAGGGCACTGTTTTGATAAAGCGTCACATGCGATAAACGCGTAAAAGGGAGAGAAATCTCCTTTACCGTAGATGCAGGAAAATGCTGATCAGGACGTAACAGTATAACAATGTACGGATCACCTCACTAGTCCGTGCTCGAGCTTGAGTGCGGCACGTTGAAGCGTACAGCCCAAGTAAAGAGTTGGTGTCTGCAGCGCCGGCAGAGGGCACCATGAATATCGCGCGCGATGTACGAAATAACATTTAATTCGATAACCGTTTTCGTTTACGTTGCAATCGGTTCAGAAAAAAAACAACTCACTATGCACGAATGTATATATGTATAATTCTCAGCGAAACTGATACACATTTTTTTTTTTTGATGATCGCTAGTAATGAAAATTTTGAAAAATATCAAATTTCTGGTGAAATAAAAAATTCAAGGACATTAGGTGAAATTCAAGGACATTCCAGGACATTTTCAAGGACAGGCAAAATTCAAAGACAATTCCAGGACAGCAAGGACTTCAAGGCCCGCTGGACACCATGTTGTTTCGTACTTGCAGTACGGTACTTCAAGTACATTTGTACTTCAAGTACATTTGTACTTCAAGTACATTTGTACTTCAAGTACATTTGTACTTCAAGTACATGTATTTTTTCGAGTACTTGAAGTACTTATACTTGAAGTACTCATATACTTCAAGTACCTAATCAGGTACTAAGTAACTACAAACTACTGGATGTACGGTCCGGCCGGCCAAGCCGGCTGATGGATGGATGGATGGATGGGTAGATGGATGCGTGGATGCATGTCTAGATCCATGAACCCATGAACCCGTGGACTCATGGAACCATGGAAAAATTCTAATTTTTTTTAAGTGCAAAAAAATTTGAAAAAGAAATTGAAAGAATAAAAAAAAAGTCAAAAAATATCTATAAAAAGTAAAAAAAAAAAAAAAAAAATGAAAAAAACCAAAGAAATTTGAAAAAAAATTGCAAAAATAAAAAAAGTCAAACATTTTTTCTTTTTAATAAAAAAAGTCAATTTTTGCTTCCTCATAGAGGAAGCTTTGTTTTCGTGAAAAAAAATGATTTCGAGATTTTAGTGTCACAGTACTTAAAATAGTCCGAAACGTCGAGAAATGTGATTTTTAGCTGGCGTCCGGACGTATGTGTGTGTGTGTGTGTGTGTGTGTGTGTGTATGTATGTGTGCGACAGACTTGCGTCGTTTAAAACGACTATAACTCGGAAACGGTTCGAGATAGCCAGTTGAAATTTGGTGAACTAGTAGAGTGGTCATGTCTCTTCCCTCCGTGCAATTTTCATGAAGATTGAGGCCCGTTTCGAAATTTTACGCGATTTTGAAATTTTTGAAAAAAGGTTGTTGTAGCTCTAACTTGCGTAAAATTAGAGCAATCGTCCTAAAACTGCCCACAAATATACTATTTTAATCAAAGACCTTTGGTATTGAATTTGGTCAAAATTCATTGAAAGGGTAAGATTATATGGGATTTTGAGTTTATCTGAGTTTTCTGAAAAATGACTAAAAACGGTTTAATTCGAGTAAATATGGAGGTATCGATAGGAAATTTGACATGGGAATGGAGTAACACTGTACAATGTTTCGTATTAAATTTGGCAAAAATGGATCGAAACGTTAAAATTTTATGGGATTTTGAAATTTTTGAATTTTTTTGAAAAGTTGTATTTTTTGTCCGACACGAGTTTATGTATCAAGTGTCGCCCTAGGAGTAAAATAATTCGGAGACTCGTCATCGGTGGGTGAATAATACATTAGACGTGGCCACAAAACGGTGAATATTGGATAAGTGACTTAATAATTTGAAATTTTTTTTTTCCAAAACCCTGTATTTTCGTTAATTGGAGTAGGTGCACGGATCTAACAAAGCAAAGACATCGGTGTATTTTTTCGCGCTGAACCTGAATCGGCCAGTCATATGCATAAAAGGCAAACACGTCGTTGACGTTAAAACAAGTTGAAAATTTTTTCATATCGCTTTCTCATAAACGTTGAAAATTGAAATCTTCATATGGCTTCTTCATAAACGTTGAAAATTGAAATCTTCATATGGCTTCTTCATAAAAGTTGAAAATTGAAATTTTCATATGGCTTCCTCATATAAGTTGCAAATGGAAATTTTCATATGGCCTTCTCATAATGTTCCTTTGTTTGCGGAGCTTCCTCTATGAGGAAGCCAACAATACAGAAAATGCTTCCTCGTAGAAGAAGCTTCGCAAATAAAGGAACATTATGAGAAGGCCATATGAAAATTTAAATTTTCAACTTTTTACTATTTTTTAAAACCGAAACCGAGATCAATAGATTATCCTTGTCAGTAAAATATTTTTTATATCCAAAGAAAATCCAAAAATTGCAAAAAGGTGAAAAAATCTAGAAAATTGAAAAAAATAAAATAAATTAGAGCTTTTTTGTGAGGAAGCTATAAAATGGTACATTGCGATACTCGTGCCGTAAAGAGAACTTCGTACGCACGCTGTAACAAATGCAGAAAAAGTGCACTCATGACCATTTGGGGTCCAAGGGCGACACCCGGTGGAGTCCTGGCCAGGAGGTGTAGAGGGAGCACCAAAAAAATTACAAAAAACTTTAGAAAAGAAATAAACAATTACAAAAAATATGTTCTTACGTCACAACTTTTTAGATTTTTTTTTTATTTTGGTCGTTTTTTTATTTGTTGGAATTTTTTTTTGATTTTTTAAAATCTTTTAAACTTTTTTTTTTAATTTTTGAGATTAAAAAAAATGTAGGTGTTTGAGAATTGCCGGGATGAGTTATAGCAGAACGGGGATAAATAAATTAGCACTGACGATGTTAACAGTGAAAATAAACTATTTATTCAGTAACAACAAAGATGTTAAAAAGCGCGCGAAAAACACTGTACAATGAGTAGGTCGAAAGCGAGCGGTAACGAATAACAATGATAAGAATAACGAGCCGTTCGTGTTGAGCACATCCCGATGAGCCCGTTGAATTATATTAATCGCCTGAGTCGATCGAGAGAGAACCTGCGGCTTACTGTAACGCCGCAAGGTGACCGTTGAGAACGCGAGTCGTTCCAATGTACCGACGTGTGTCGCGTAACTGACCTTACACTCGCGCTATGCTCCGGATGAACCGAACGATATCTCGAAACCGATGATACGTAGTTCCCGTGTTGATGTACCAATAAACTGAGCAGACCCGTGAGCTGAACAATGATAAGAAACTGAACAAATCGGCGATCTACCCGAGCGCATGGTGACCCGTGTCAGCCATTACGCGTAGATGGGCGCGAAACCTGTTTCACGCGGCACATAACCCGTGCCGCGGCGGATGAGCGCCGGTGCGCCCGCGTCGGCGGCGCGCGTCGGCCTCGCCGGACTCGGCCGGGAGGTGCTGCCGAACAGCGGCCGCTCGAGCTGTGCACGTAACCGCGCTGATTCTCGAACAGTTAGACTTTTTTCGATTTTTTGTTTCCTCATAGAGGAAGCTATGTTTTCGTGAAAAATTTTGTTTTCGAGATTTTATTGTCAGTGTACTAGAAATGGTCGAAAACGTCGAGAAATGTGATTTTTAGCTGGCGTGTCGCGTCGGTGCGTCGGTGCGTCGGTGCGTCGGTGCGTCGGTGCGTCGGTGCGTCGGTGCGTCGGTGCGTCGGTGCGTCGGTGCGTCAGACATGCATATGCGCATATGCGCATGCGCGCATGTGCGCATGTGTGCATGTGTGTGACAGCGTGCATCGCTTAGAACGACTATAACTCGGAAACGGCTTGAGATAGTGGGTTGAAATGTTGTACACAAGTAGAGTGGTCACGTCTTTTCCTTCGATACAATTTTCATGAAGATTGAGGCCCGTTTCGAGATTTTACGAGAATTCGAAATTTTTCAAAAAACGTCTGTGGTAGCTCTTCCACAGACTGAGAATTTACTTTCGTAAATTTTGAGCTAGCGTCCTAAAAATACATATAAATACAATACTATAAACAAAGACCTTTGGTATTGAATCTGGCCAATCTACCTAAGGGATCAGATTTTATCGAATTTTGATTTTTTTTGAAAAATTACTAAAAATTGTCCAATTTGAGTAAACATGGAGGTATCGAGCTTAAAATTGATACAATAATGGACTAACACTGTTTCGCACAATGTTTCGTATTAAATTTGGCAAAAATTAATCCAACCGTTTAAATGTTATGGAATCTTGAAAATTTGGAATTTTTCAAATTTTTTTGACAGGAGTTTCTGAATTAAACATCACGCAAAGAGTAAAATGAGTTATAGTTTCGTTATCAGCGCTCTGAAGATTACATTACAAATTACCTTAAAACTTTTTTCATTGTGTTTTAAGTATAGCTTCCTCTATGAGGAAGCTAAAATGGCACAACGGAATTATCATAGAGGAAGTTATGAGAAAAACCGTAAAATATGAGGAAATAATTGTGCAAATCACTTTGCACGCTTTTTTCAAACTTTATTTTGAATTTTTTAAAACGTTTTTTTTGTTTTTTAAAACTATTTTTGAATTTATTCGGGTTTAAAAAAAAAAATTTAATTTTTTAAAAATATTTGTTGACTTTTTTTAGTTAAAAAAATAATGTCAACTTTTTTGGATTTTTATTGTTGTTTAAAAATATTTTTTTCGATTTTTTCAAATTTTTTTTCGATTTCATTTTTAATTTTTTTAAATTTTGTGAGTCCATGGGTTCATGGGTTCATGGGTTCATGGGTTCATGGGTTCATGGGTTCATGGGTTCATGGGTTCATGGGTTCATGGGTTCATGGGTTCATGGGTTCATGGGTTCATGGGTTCATGGGTTCATGGGTTCATGGGTTCATGGGTCTATCGTCCATAATCCACCGTCCATGGTCCATCGTCCGTGGTCCATCGTCCATCGTCCATCGTCCATCGTCCATCGTCCATCGTCCATCGTCCATCGTCCATCGTCCATCGTCCATCGTCCATCGTCCATCGTCCATCGTCCATCGTCCATCGTCCATCGTCCATCGTCCATCGTCCATCGTCCATCGTCCATCGTCCATCGTCCATCGTCCATCGTCCATCGTCCATCGTCCATCGTCCATCGTCCATCGTCCATCGTCCATCGTCCATCGTCCATCGTCCATCGTCCATCGTCCATCGTCCATCGTCCATCGTCCATCGTCCATCGTCCATCGTCCATCGTCCATCGTCCATCGTCCATCGTCCATCGTCCATCGTCCATCGTCCATCGTCCATCGTCCATCGTCCATCGTCCATCGTCCATCGTCCATCGTCCATCGTCCATCGTCCATCGTCCATCGTCCATCGTCCATCGTCCATCGTCCATCGTCCATCGTCCATCGTCCATCGTCCATCGTCCATCGTCCATCGTCCATCGTCCATCGTCCATCGTCCATCGTCCATCGTCCATCGTCCATCGTCCATCGTCCATCGTCCATCGTCCATCGTCCATCGTCCATCGTCCATCGTCCATCGTCCATCGTCTATCGTCCATCGTCCATCGTCCGAAAATGTACTTCAAGTACTTGTACTTGCATAAAGTACTTGCATAAAGTACTTGCATAAAGTACTTGCATAAAGTACTTGCATAAAGTACTTGCATAAAGTACTTGCATAAAGTACTTGCATAAAGTACTTGCATAAAGTACTTGCATAAAGTACTTGCATAAAGTACTTGCATAAAGTACTTGCATAAAGTACTTGCATAAAGTACTTGCATAAAGTACTTGCATAAAGTACTTGCATAAAGTACTTGCATAAAGTACTTGCATAAAGTACTTGCATAAAGTACTTGCATAAAGTACTTGCATAAAGTACTTGCATAAAGTACTTGCATAAAGTACTTGCATAAAGTACTTGCATAAAGTACTTGCATAAAGTACTTGCATAAAGTACTTGCATAAAGTACTTGCATAAAGTACTTGCATAAAGTACTTGCATAAAGTACTTGCATAAAGTACTTGCATAAAGTACTTGCATAAAGTACTTGCATAAAGTACTTGCATAAAGTACTTGCATAAAGTACTTGCATAAAGTACTTGCATAAAGTACTTGCATAAAGTACTTGCATAAAGTACTTGCATAAAGTACTTGCATAAAGTACTTGCATAAAGTACTTGCATAAAGTACTTGCATAAAGTACTTGCATAAAGTACTTGCATAAAGTACTTGCATAAAGTACTTGCATAAAGTACTTGCATAAAGTACTTGAAGTACTAGGTATTTGAAGTACATGTATTGTAAGTACTAGGTACTTGAAGTACGTGTACTGAAGTACTAGGTACTTGAAGTACACGCACCGTAAGGTACTAGGTACTTGATGTACACGCACCGTAAGTTACTAGGTACTTGAAGTACACGTAATGTAAGTACTTTTTACATATTTGTACTTGAAGTACATTTACTTCAAGTACTTTGCCCGGCTCTGGTTCAAAGTTCGGTTTCAAGCGGATAAGATCAAAGTCGGTTTCACTTTGAAATCATTGTTGAATTTTTCGTTGAGAGCGCCGTGGAAATTGTCGTTGGAATTTGGGCTGTCTCGCAAATTGAAATTTCCGATGCGACATGTTAGAAGACAGAGTTATTTTCAAATGCCTGTATCTCTTATCATTTCCGATCGGTTATTTCAAGCCCAACCAATCTCAGGAGGTAACAAAATGATTCGTCATTAAGTTTTGACGACAATCCCACCGTTGTAAGATTAATCGAGGGTTTATATGGTGGTTTCTGTAGTAGTTTTGATGACAATACTACCGTTGTAAGCACACTCAATGGTTTGTATGGTGGTTTCAGTGGTAGTTTTGATGACAATAGCACCGTGTTGCAAGCTCGCTAGAGTTTATTCGGACGGTGGTTTATACGTTGGTTTGAATGGTGGTTATTTTAAAACCCACCACATTATAAGCTTTCCTCGGAACTTTTGGGTCCGCTGGGACCGTGGTTTGCACAGTCGGTCTTACTGTCGGTTACGTTTTGACAATAAACCACTGTGGATTTTTCACTGGGTTGGTCGGTGGCTGAGTCCGTTAGGGTCATGGTGGGTTACTATTATCATGCGATAAAAAGTCTATTGACGGTTGACTGTTGCCGTGATCGAAAAAAAACTCATACAGGACGTCGGTTCTGCACGAGTGACTTATTTATCTACGATGGTGCTTACGAGAATTCGACGATTATCATTTTTTGTTGTTAATGACAGAGGGTCGTCCCCAGGATGAAGCCTAGGCCATTCGATTCGTAAGATCGTACAGAATATTCATGTAAACTTGCAAGTCGGTGCCGTCGGTCCTGTAGAAGTGACTGGTGTTGTGAATTTACTGATTTATAATGTTCGTAACCATTTTTACCGGAACAGTTACCGGTTATTTAAGTAACGACGTGCTACTAACAAGCGCACTCCAACTTTTAATTTTTATTTGATAAGATGTCTACGTTATTGCGAATGACTTAATCAACGTTTTATTTCTTCAATCAAATATTCCTGGTGACTATTAAATAATCCTTATTCCTCGGAAGCTATTAAGAATGGGTTCATTTTTTATTCACCAAAAATAATGTAATATGTTCAACCGTTAAATATAGCGTTTGCGCTGCTTATAGCAACGATGTTATGGAGAACGAACGGGTTAAATCAAAATACATGTATAGGGTGTCGAGTAAAGATGCGTGATTGAAGCTGGAACAGCGTAAGAAAGAATCTTGCACATGCAATTTTCGCCGGGTTCGGCAGTGTCAACCACAGAGTAAGTTACCGTCGGTAAAATACGTTAGTAGCCGCGGTTAAAATACGTTAGTAGCCGCGGTTAAAATACGTTAGTAGCCGCGGTTAAAATACGTTAGTAGCCGCGGTTAAAATAGGTTAGTAGCCGCACTTTGGTGGGACTGCCGTAAGCCAGTTCCCCCAAAGTGCGGCCGTATCAGTTTTTCCCCACCGAATCGCATTTGCTATGGCATATTTACCACGGGCATAGGAAAATTGCGGAAAACCATATGCCGGTACGATCGGTCCCAAGTTCGCGTCACGGCGCCGGAGCTACGTCATGCCCAAGCCGAGAATGTAAACATGGACTACAGCAACATATACGTGACGTGTACACGTACAGGTACGTGTCTATGACTCGTATATATATCTGGAGCTTTGTCTCGCCTATATTTTCATTTTTCGACTAAGCGAGGCACCGGCATTCGTATCCACACCGTGCCATTCTCGAGGCAAGCACGCTATCCGCTAGGCCACCGCACCGGTTTATTTGCCGGGTTATATAAGGGGCTGCTGAAGCTGTTTTTTTCTTTTTTAACTTGCTTTACCTGTTTTACCGACGGGACCCAGACAATTTTCTAGTTCCGACTTAGCATTGTTAATATGCTACACATATGCGTCAAATCATGCAGGATTATGATATTGACATAAACGCTTCGGTGTGCAGTCGAATTTTGATTGAAAACTTACCAGGAATTAAGAAAACCGAATATTATAGCTTGCGAAAGTGCGTGAACGTAGTGTCACGATTGACGTACAGGTGGCTCTGCATCGTGCCCTACACTACACTACATCCGTGCCGTTTTCATCGGCTGTGATCACCCGTCACAAGTCGATAGACTAAATTATCGCAGTTTACACTATCCGTGATTATCTTTTGAGTGAGAAACTTTCCGACGGATTTGGAATATTCGGAGAATTTGACAGAATTGGCATGCACGCCCTTTCGACGTATGCAAGATCTAGAACTTTTCATATGCAATGGAACAGATGCTGTAAACATTTCAGCGGCCATGTTGGTTTCCGCGACAGTTTGTAATATTCGATTTTCTTTATTTTTCGGAAGATTTCGACCAAAATTCGATTGCACACCGAATCGTTTATGTTATTAATACAGTCCTGCAAGATTTGAAGCATACGCGTCGCATAGTTACGATGAATAGTGAAAATTAAAAAATCGCCTCATTTCGTCGGTAAAACAGGAAGGTTTTACCGAAGCAGCCCCTTAACCGGTTATTTACTGACTCACATGCCTAAGAGTGACACCGTAGAAACGACACAGTACGAGTGACGTAGTAGCAATTTGTTTGCGAAAACGCTATAATACGTCCTGGGCTCGTTGCCGCCGCTAATGTCAACGATGCGAGCGCTGGCGCGTACAATTACGTCCGGAACATACTCCCGCTGGTGCGCTCTGCCCGCTAGATTCAGCGTCATAAAAATCCGTCGGTTCGTGGTCGATTTGCCCGTCGGTTCAGCGGCACACACCCGCGCAATTATTTTCCATCCGTTTGTCAGTCAATATTTTTGCCAAGGGGTTTAGGACAACAGCTAGTTTGGTGCACCGATTGACCGGTGGGTTTTCAGGTTGTCTCTGGATTAGGTAGAAATCCAGGGGGAAAGCATTGGTCTGGATCGATCAAATTATTCAAGACACAATTATACGTACCTAACAACTTCAAAAAGTTTAAAAGTATGAATGACTCCTACAATATACATTGATACAATGCCAATCAGAACGACCATCTCCGTCGTCACCACGATATATGTATGACTGATTATGAACCAATAGTATTTATCTGCATCCACACCGTACTCTGCTTCGACAGGATAAATTTTCGGCCGGGATCCATTGCCAGGAGCAACAAAGTCACATATTGTCGGTGATAAACATGAGACGTAGCAGAGTGTCATGGCAACATACATACATGCTGGTAAATTAAAAGCAAAATCTGAACAATAATAAATTTAAGCTGATGTTGTGCAGTGTAAAAAAATAAAAATAATTATTTACTCGAGTAAAGTACGGTGATGTAGTGTCCTTGTTCGGCGTACTTATGAAGGATTATCACTGCAGGTGTACTTTCAAACCTTTCCCAATGCTCTTCTATATTCTTCACCGACGCGCGAATCTGAAAATTTTTCGATTAAACATGAACAGGTTCGTAAAACATATATATACCGGAACCGTACACTGTCAATACGTTGAATACTTCTGAACAGCATGAAGAAAATTCCTATTGCGATCAGAAAGATTGTTGTGGTACGTGCCAGAATGTCTATATCGCGCCAAGCGTCATGCAATCGAATAAGCTGTTAAAAGTAGTAAATTTCTTTTTAGTTTGAAAAATCTTTTAAATTCACTCAGATAACGACTGTTACCATAGGTACGACGAGTGTTAATGTTATGGCGAACATCGTCAAAGGCAGAATAATTCTCACGTATTTGGATTGTTCCGGCCAAATGCCTATTCGGGACATATGAGCCTTGGTTAAGGCGTAGAACGGCCGATCGAAGAGACTCATGGCTACAGCTCACTATTTCTACTATCCTGCTGGCTCCTTCAAAAAAGTTTTCAGGATAGAAAACTCTGACAAATGCTTGAGAATGGCGAATGAGCCAAGATAGAAACCTGCCTCTAGTTTCTTTGCCAACAGTGGTGGTGATGGACCCTTGCATTTTCATGTAATATGTATCGCTAGCGTACAATGAATGACGCGGCTGCAATTATGACGCCTATCATACTCACCACCACCCGCGCGAGATCCCATGGTTGTCGTGCATATTTCATGAACACTTTTTCGCTACATTCGGTTTCTACAACACTCCGGCCGGCGGCGTTCTGATGACGCTGCGCGTGCCTGACTATAAGTAAAACAGCCATGTGTATCACTTCGAAGCATACACTTGTATTATGTTTGCGAATACCCGTGAATCTAAAGTACAACTCAACATCGAACTCCCGCTGTTCTCGAGAAAGGGATTATAGCGTTCAGTTTCTTTTGTCTGTGGCAGAATACAACAAATGCGCCACACTGAACAATTTCTACCTCAGTGGACAAAGTTGACAGAATCGACTGCGGTTCAATATGAAAAGAAATTAAATATACTTACGTCCACCGAGCGTACTAATCTGCATACCGTATCCATGCAGTGTTTCTTGTGTGGGGTCACCATCAATCGGATGAATCACAACGTAAACTTTTCTGTACACAATTTTTTTAACATCACTATGAGGTAAAATATATTTTCGCTATTGCTACGAAGATGCGCGACTAAGTCTTTGGCTAACGTGTTGCCTTCAGATATTGTTATTCTATTTTTTTTATTTGCAGAATAACCGTTTTCATTACATTACAAATGTGTATGAGGCATTTCACCCCGTTTCGAACGGTCAAAAAGTTGAACATTAAACTCCCGAAAAATTTAAATTTTGTCAAATTATTTAATCATATAAAAAGGTTTAGTGTACATTTTTTCAGAATTTTTGGTTCGCAGTTTTTTGACGATTAATTAATTATGTTATCATTCTTTATTGTTAGTTACTGCTATTATTGTTTATTGACAATAGTGGTTAGTGTTATAGCATTCATTATTTCATCCTTTTTTGAAGTTACATTTTTATTAACCATTTTTTTAAACGTTAATTATTTTTGTATTTTTTTTTATAGTCGTTTCCATTTTTATCTTTATTAAACATTTTTTTGTACTTTTTTTACGAATATTTTTTAATAATAACGAGTAATTTGCAGTCGGGAGTTTTTTAAAAATTTTAATTTTTTTAATTTTATGCTTTTTGAATTCTACCGTCTATACAATTCTACCCTTATAGAATTTCCTAAGTTCCATTCCTCTCCGATTTAATTTTCTGAATCATGTATGTCTCCAATACTATTATCTATGTGTCTTTCTTCGTCGATGAAAGTTTTTATGTGTCGTTTCTATCGGATACAGTTTTCTATGTGTTCGTCCTCTGCGATATAATTTTCTAAATGTTCTATCTCTACAATACGATTTTTAATGTATCGTTCCTCTCCGATGGAACATTTGAAAAGTAGAACGAAGAGTAACAACATATAGAAAATTGTATCGGAGAGGAACGATAGATTAAAAATCGTATCGTAGAGATACATTTAGATAATTATATCGGAGTGGACGAACACATAAATAATTGTATCGTAGAGGAGTGAAATATAAAAAAAAGTTAACGCAGAAGAACAATATATAGAAAATTGTATCGAAGAGGAACAACACATAGAAACTAGTAACGAAGAGCAACGACACATACAAAATCTTATCGGAGAAACACAACATTAGAAAATTGTATCTGAGATATAATATTTATGAAATTATATTGCTGACATATATCACTTTGCAAATATCACAATACACTGCGATGATTGAGTTAGAACTGTAGAACCGTATAATTAAATTCGTTTATTAAACTCTTTTTGCAATTGGGAGTTTTTAAATTTTAGTAACATTTTTTTTCATCCTCTTTAAAGTATAATAAATAGTATAACCAACACGTGAAAACACTAGGATTATAAATAAATAAATCAAAACTAATAATAATTTAACCGACAGCGGTGGATGCGCGGTTGGCGCACGGCTCCGGTGGTCTCCCAAGTCAAGCAAGATCGGTCGTGGTCAGTGCTTGGATGGTTGACCGCTTAGCCGTGCGCTAGCTGGCGCATCAACCGTTGAGCGGGAGGCGCTTTCTTCTGAAACTTTGGTGTTTCTGCACTTTACTCAAAGTGCAAAAATACCGGAGGATCAGTAGAATATGGCCGTCTGTTCCGGCACGGGTTTTCCGTAGTTTCCCCATGTCCCCGGCAACTGCGGTACAGTGTAGCTAAGTCGGCTACGGACGCACTGGAAGTTAGGTAGCTTAGCTGAGTGCGAGTAGGGAGTGCTAGGGGGGAATAGGGATGGGGTTCCGTAAAAACGCAGAAAGATATACGGTGGAAAAATGGAACAAATATATTTTAAAAAAACTAATAATAATTTTTTAAAGCACGTATAAACAACTTATATATATATATATGTTGTGATGTTGCGGTATTCTTTTATTTTCCGAAAATCGGGTCAATCCGGGGAATATACGGTAGGGGGAAAAGGGGGAAATAACGTACCCACGTTTTGTGTAGAAAACTATAATATTATAACCTTTAATATTCCGTCGTATGATAAGTAACAAATAACAAAGAAAAATGAAAATGACTGCCGCTTCGACGCCGGTACGGGTACGTTGAAGGGATTCGAAAATCACAGGGAAAAATACTGATTATGATAATCAAGAAAAGTTCGCGAGATAACAGAAAAATAAACTTAAAGAAACTTATGGAAAGAACGGGGTCTATAATAAGGGTTGGGAAGGCATTCGCCTGGGTCTATCGCACGGAAAGGGGGGGGGGGGGGGGGCTGGCCGGTGAAAACTCTACACAAAAAATGGTCGGACTAAATCGGAATCAAAAAGAATAAAAACTCATAAAAATGTCGATCTCTACTTGGGCGCCAGCTACTTTCTCGGTGTAGCACCGTAACTCAAAAAAGGGAGAAAAACGAAAAGAAATCTATTAGTTTGCGCGGCACACGGCTAGCAGGGAAAAGGGGGAAGGGAAGAGGGATGAGACTTCTCAGGCCGCGGGTACTGTCCAGGGCTTCTTGATAAATTACCTCGGCACACAAAAAAAACTGGTAACAATTACAATAATCAAAATGGAAAATAGTCGCAAAAATGAGCCTCGGGGAACAGGGAAGAATAATAATAACTTAAATGAACGCACGCTGAAAAATCCCGCGAATACCACCACTCACGCGCACGTGTTCGAATAACTCAGAAATGTCGGCGCACGTGGTGGCCGGTACTCAACGGTCGAAAAATTATACAAAGAAAAACGATTAGAATTACCAAAAGGGGGCACGGGTAAATTTTCAGGGGTCTGGAAGATGGGAAAAATCGAGAAAGGGCAGGCGGGGGAAAACTTATGCGCTACTCACGCAACCTGGTCACTCGTAAAATATCGGTTACAAATCCGTCCGATATTTCGCTCAATATTTCTCTCGATAAATTGTCTCGATTTGCCGGGTCGTCGATATTCCTTTCAATCCAAATCGTGTCCTTGGGCAATGGCTTATTGGTCTGTACTCTCCGGGAAGGAGTCTTACTCTCGACGGGGATAGCCGAGTCGTCTTAAATATTCCTTATAATCCTTAAAACTTTCGCTCTTTCGTCACACACTCTCGTCTTTCACACGCCTGGGCTCGAAGTGAAGACAGCCTCGCTTCTTCCGGCTTCTTCTCCGACCTTAGGGTCGGTCTTGCAAGTGAGCGTACGGGTGACGAATTCTGATTGGTTGATTTCGGGACTGGCTGTCGGTGGACGTCGGGATTGGCCGCGCGATCGTGCGAATATCTCGTCGCGACGGAAGACTCGTCGCGACGTTCGGCGCGCGCATCCTCGTCATCGATTCGTCCATCGATCGACGAGCAACTCTAGATGTCGAGAGGTGGCGGTTCCATGCTGCGCGTTGGCGAAATGCCGCATCTGACAGATCGCGTGCCGGATTTCAGTGTTTGCCCGTACGACACACCTCGTCGGTTTACACTCGGCAATTCGAGCCGAGAGGGTGTCGCCGGGTTCTTCAGTGTCGGTGGACGAGTCGGGAAGGATGCTCCGACTCGTCGGAATTTTTCCCGGTGGTGGCGTCGTCGGACTGGCATTTTGGACTGTCATGGGTTTGCAGGTTAGTGCCAGGGAGGTCTGCCGGTGTCTCAAATTTTGGGCTGTCTAGGTTGTTCGGGGTCGGTCAGGCTGCGCAGGGGTTCAATCCCATCCAGGTTGGTCTTCGATGGTCTTCGATGGTCTTCGGTGGCTGCGATGAGTCTTCGGTGGGTCTTCGGTGGGTGCGTCGGAGGGGTGGCGATGGCTTCGGTGAGTGAGTATGAGGACTGACGGGGTGGCAGGGGATGATGGTCAGTCAAGGGAAGGGAGTTAACAATGTTACTAATCGTTGCTTAAATTGTAGTCCTAATTCCAGTTTATTCCCTAGGTGAGTGGTGGGCCTTCGAGCCAGGCAGCGGAAGGGACTTGTGACGTGCCACGTCACAATGTATATATATATATATATATATATATATATATATATATATATATATATATATATATATATATTGTGACGTGATTTTTCGATCACCGTCACAAAAACACAAATAAATTAAAGTTTTACGGATACGGCTATCGATTTAGTTCGGTTAGCCCGTTACAGTTCCCGATTTACTGCTCCTCGGCTGTCCAGTTACCGTCCAGCTCTCGTCTAAGTAAAGTTCGTGAAGGTCACGATCCAGTTTAGACTTTACTAATGAGCTTGGGTGTGTGGTAAGCTTGGAGATAAGATCAAAAGATTCAGTTCAGGTCGGAATCCTCGAATCTATTCGGTGGAGAGAATCTCGAAGCAACGAGAAACACGAATAGAGGAGAGACCGACGAGATCTCGTCGCGAATACGTCAAAGTCCGGTGCAAACCCGGCACTCTGTTTAGGTGATAACGCAGGACGTTGGAGAACAGGCGGAGGTTTAAGTACGGTCCGGGCAAGGTCGGAACACCTTGTGCTGTGTTTTAGTTAAGAGAGAGAGAGCCTTGTTTTCACGTCCTGAGTTTGGAGTAACGATCGCGACGAATCTCAAAAATTACCGCGTTACAGTTTCGGTTCCCGCTTAAGTGACGCTCTGGAAATAGTTTGAGAGGGCAGTAGCTATCGGCTAAGGATCTCGCGATAATCATAACGCTTCCTTAGAATATCGTCGTAGGCTAATCAGTCTGCCGAGAGTCGTCCTCGAGGCAGCTCGGACCTCTCGCGCGACCGGTGTTTACGTTTGGGCTATTGTCTCGCGCGCTGAGTCGTTCGCTCTCGCTCGCGCTGCCGTAGACTCCGGCTATCGCTCTCGCTTCGGTTCGCGTATCTCGCTCACGCTACCTGTCACTTTGCGCGTTCCCTAGTTGACTCGTATGTGCGGTGTTTCGTGCGGATTCGGTTCCGATTTTACTACCGATTTTTCTGTGCTCGAGATGCGTTCTGAGGAATGCTTTTGAGGTGCAGTGATTGTGTTGGAGTTCTCGAGGCATCGTGAGATGCAGTTCCTCCCCATTATTGGATTAGAATACGCTGATTCGGTGAGTTTATCGTTTCGGTAATTATTTGATCGCGTATCGATCCGCTCTCGTTACGCTCGCTCCGACCCCCCGGTCAGCTGAGCGCTCCCGATGCACGAGTGTGCGATCCCGTGGCTTAGCAGCCAATAAATAATTGTTCCCGTTATTTAAAGTTGAGATTCCGGTTTCGATTTCGTGTTACTTTGTTGGCCAAGGATCGCGACCCTTCTACCCGCATCCTGAGCAACCGTGCATTTCCGCAACCGTTCGCTTTCGCGAATGCATCGGCGTTAGTTCTCGTACCGTTCAGTTCTCGTTTGTGTGATCTCGTTATCTTTTGTTCTGTTTTCGTGTATTTCCGTTGCGGAGGTCGACCGTTCCATCGACCTCCAGATTAGTCCGGCTTGGCGATTCCGGCGAAACAAAAATCGACCCTGCGGAGGTCGACCGTTCCATCGGCCTCCAGATTAGTCCGGCTTGGCGATTCCGGCGAAACAAAAATCGACCCTGCGGAGGTCGACCGTTCCATCGACCACCAGATTAGTCCGGCTTGGCGATTCCGGCGAAACAAAGATCGGCCCTTCGGAGGTCGGCCGTTCCACCGACCTCCAGTTTAGCCCGGTTGTTAATACCGGCGAAACAAAAATTAACTAGCGCCCACCGGGACGTCGATGCATCCGTGGAGGCGGGCGGCCGAAGGTGACGTTTTCTGAGTTCTCGACTTCGCGCTCCGCTCCCGTTCGGTTTGAGCTTCGGTTTTCGCGTTTTCGGTTTCGTTTTTTTGTGTTTCTTTTTTCGCGTTGAGATCCAGGAAAATACGTCACAATATATATAACAAATTAGCATAGACGCTGTTACGTTTCGGCCTATTTGTGGGCCGCCGATGCCCAGCGATCTTCCCCTGTTGGTGGCTGGGCGTTGTAGTTGTCGTGGATGCCGGTTCCGAGTCTCCGAGGAAACGATGTGCCGAGGAGGGCAGAAGGAGTAAATTAATTAATTCGTTTGCTGGAGTTGAATTAATGTCTTTTTCTTTTTATTTAGATAAGTAACCCTACTGAAGACTAATAGAAGAGTTTGTTTTCATCTTTTATTTTTGTTTGAACAACTATCTGATTTTTCTTATGTACATGTTTTTCTTCGGTAGGTTTCGCAATTGTTCGATGGATACTTTTATCTCGCCGTCTGTTCCTGTGCTGTTGTTCTGGGTTCGTGTGGTATATGCGCCGCTGCCGCTCGCGTCCCAGTAGGTGGCCGCCTATCGCTGATAAGCGCCGGGTCTCGATCCCCGATCGATGCCGTTCGACCCTTGTCGGGCGCTCTCGCCGGGGTCCCGTTACGCGCTCCCGTGCGGGACGGTGTGTGCTGCGCTCAGTGTGCGGGCCTCCGGCGAGTGTCTCGAGTGTCGTCACGTACGGTGATGTGCCGCGTGTGTGTGTGTTGGTGTTGGTGTCGGGAGTCTAGTGCGCCGTAGTGGACGCGCTCGGATGTTAATATTGCATTTTTCTCCAGGAACTCGTGTCCCGTGTGCTGGAGGTCCGCTTGCCAAGGGGTTCGGTCCCCTGGTGGCTGCCGTGAGTGTCGTCCGCCGTCGAGGCTTCCTTGATGTCCGTGGCGACGTTGAGGCTCTTCGGCGCGGTGCAGCTGACGTCGTCTCTCGATCCGGAATGCGTGTGGTGCGTTCAGTCGGATTTTTATACCCGTCGGTGCACTCGCTGTCTCGCTCGCACCGCACTTATGACGTTGGTGGCGCCCGAGGCGCCCTCGTTGCGTTTCCCGCGCGTGCATCGCTGGTGATTGTCTTTCATGCGGTGCCGCGCATCTTTTTGAATTTGGTTGATCTGATAATTTTTCTGTTGCAGGTGGGTCGCTCCGTCGCAACGCAGCTCGACACGTATTCGAGGTTATACTACACGTTGAGTGAATTCAATGCACTGTAGAATAGCACACAGCTACGGCATTTTTATAGCAGACGACAAATAATCGCAAAGGCAATAGTAGATAATGGCAGGCGCCTGTCGATATATCTGAATAGGGTTTTGGCCCGTTTTTTCGAAGTTAATTATCTCTGCCATTTCACATTTATTTTCTTATTCCTTTGCTACGAACACACTTCCCCATACACAGAACTAGTGTGCCAAATTCTGTCAAGAGACATTGCGCCGCTCCGACAAACACTGGAGACAACGAAAACAGCAAAATCGGGGAGCCTCAGTGAAACGCATAACTCCCGTCTTTTTGCTTTTTGAGTTAAAAAAAAATACCGCTTTCCGTTCCTGCGAAGTGTGCGCAGAAAGGCACTTTTTCGCATCGCGTGCGGAAAAAATACTGCGCATGCGTACAAACGCAATATGGTCTTTTTTCCCGCACTACAACGGAAAAGTGCCTTTCTACGCACACTTCATGGGAACGGAAAGCGTGATTTTTGTGAATTTATTAATAATAACTATCATTTTAGATGGCTCAATTACTTATTCGGAAGCTATGCTTCGTTTCATTATCATCGCTTTTTAAAGAAAAATCAATTATTATGGAAATTATACTCTTCCAAATTTTTCTCTCACATTTTTAGGTAAGAAACATCTATAACAGTAATAATGTTATGAAGCTTAATCATACATTATCAGTAAGATAGATGTGTGTACAAAATTAACTCTGTGATATAAAGTATCATTCATCGCCCAAGTGAAAATTGTTATACAAAGTAACATTCACCGTCCAATGCATCCTACATCCTTGAGTTTGTCAACATTCTCCCTCCATGCCAAAATACTACTGTAGTTCTCATCGTGTTTAGAGTTTTTCACACTAAACACGATGAGCCAAGCAGAAAAGTCGTGCTTCCTTTGAGTTTTCTTGATGGTTTCTGGAGTGCATTATTCAAAATTAATTAATGATTAATTATTTTGATGATGGCATCAACGAATAAAGTGACGGCGGAATTAAATTGTTACATAAATTGGTCATAAAAGTCGCTCGTCGTGTACGTTTTGTAAGTTGGAGCGAAAACGAATTTTGTATCACAACATTGAAAGCACCATAAAATTTGAACTCCTCAACGGATTCTTTTCCGATCTAATCCCATCCATTGTCATGGATCACTTTCCTCAACGTTTCGGAACATTCCGAACATGTTTTCAGTGAAATTTGAAACTGAAATTGTCATATCGTTTTCTCATGACGTTCCGTTATTCGCGAAGCTTCGTATATGAGGATCGCACGCGAAAAGTTCAAACCGCTATAACTCGAGAACGCCTCGACCGATCAAGCTCAAATTTCACACACGGCATGTGTGGGGTTAATAGTCAATGTTTCTGCACAATTTCATCCAAAAATGTTGCGTCATTTTTTTTGTACGCAATTTTTAATTTCTTCAAAAATGTCTGTACGCACTGTAGTGCTCGCAATTTGTTAATTATTTGCGCTAAAAACGCGTACACAGATACAATATGATCACCCGATGATCCCATTAAAATTCCACGAAAATCGATCAAAGCGTTTAAATTTTATGTCATTTTGAATTTTTTGAATTTCATGCATTTTTTTTCGCGGCGCATTTTTCCGTATTTAATGTTCATCTATGCATAAAAAAGTGTCAGATCAGCGTGAAAAAATACATGGGATTACACTTTCGGGGCGACAACAAACGAAAAAGTTTACCGAGCCTTTTTATAGCCAAAATTGCCAAAATGAGTGATTTTAGGTATTTTTAATAGCGATTCTTTGCTTTCAGATGGCATCGCGGAAAAACCTAGGTGCCTATCGTGATCTACAGCAAGGCATACACAAGACGATGGATATGACGGAGTTGAAAAAGCGAGATTAAGAGGAATCACTTGGATTTCTTTAGTAAAAATCAAAAGTGTAAAAAAAAGAAAAAATTCACGAGCGCTTACTTCCACGTATTTTTTCACGCCAAGCGCAGATCCGACAAAGTGAAGCGTGAAGTTGGAGTATTTTTTACTCGCTGAACCTGCATCGGCCAGCCGTTTTGCATAAAAGACTGACAAGATGTTGACGTTGTAAAAACTTGAAAATTTAAATTTTCATATCACTTCCTAATAAAAGTTGGAAATTGAAATTTTCATATCGTTTCTCATAGTGTTCCTTTATTCGCAAAGCTTCCTCTATGAGGAAGCCAAAAATACAGACAATGCTTCATAATTTGACCAAATTTCAATTTTTTTGAGAGTGGATAAATTTTTGACCGTTCAAAACCGAATGGGATAGTGCATACGGGATGCCTCATATGCACTAACAGTGATCCCTCGCTTCGCGCTCCCCAGATCGTATCCCCAGATCTCGGTACCTTGTTTTTAATCTTTTTATTTTAATAGATTAAATGTTATTTTCTATGAAAAAAATTAAAATTTTGATAGCGCTTCCTCATAAAGTTGAAAATTGAAATTTTCATATCGCTTTCTCATAAAAGTTGGAAATTGAAATTGTCATATCGTTTTCTCATGAGGTTCCTTTATTCTCGAAGCTTCGTCTATGAGAAAGCATTTTCTTTATTTTTGGCTTCCTCATAGAGGAAGCTTCGCGAATAAAGGAACATCATGAGAAAACGATATGCCAATTTCAATTTTCAACTTTTGGCCGACTGGCCGATTCAGTTCCAGCGCGTGAAAATACTCCATCGTCACGCTTCATTTTGTCGGATCTGCGCTTGGCGCGAAAAAATGCATGGAAGTATGTGCTCGTGACTTTTTTTGGACTTTCGATTTATACTCAAGAAATCCAAGTGATACCTCTTTATCTAGCTTTTGCAACCCCATCATATCAATAGTCTTGTGTATGTCTTGCTGTAGATCAAAATAGGCACCTGGGTTTCTCCGCGAGGCCATCGGAAAGCAAAGAAATCGCCGTTTAAAAATTACCAAAATCACTCATTTTTGCAATTTTTTCTATAAAAATGCCCGATAAACTTTTTCGCTAGTTGTCGCTCCGGCACTGTAATTCCACGAATTTTTTCACGCTGATCACGACTTTGACACTTTTTTTATTCATAGATGAATATTTAATACAGAAAAATGCGTCTCGAAAAAAAGAAAAAATTGCATGAAACTCAAACATTCAAAAAGACATAAAATTTGAACGGTTCGACCGATTTTTGTGAAATTTTAATGGGATCATCGGGTGATCATATTCCATCTGTGTACATTAGGATCCCGATTTTTCATCGTTGCCACACAATTTTCCGACTGGAATTCTCTGACGTTTCCCGGTTTTCCAGACCAACATTTTTATTTTTCCAGTCTATCGATCAAGGTAGGGAAAGATAATTAAAAATAACGTAAAATATAATATATGATCATTATTGATAAATTAAACACGGTTTACAATATTAAGAGTTTCCAACGAAAATATTATGACGACATATATGCTCTATATAATCAAACAGCTCGTATATAATATGGATTGTGCTGACTTGTATCACATCACATATTCAGACACAAGAGTTTACAGTTCTTTAATTTGCAGCAGCCGAACGTATTTGCTCATCAAGCAGCTCCGTTTCTTTTTGTGTATTTTTCATTACTTAAAATTATCTACCTGAGTCTTATATACATTTATTCTGCCCAATTCGGATATTGTTGTCGAGCTAGCTATGACAATTATTACTGTTAAAATTTTGTAACGAGACGAGTTTTTGTTATTTTGAAATTTTATAAGACTTCTTATATTGTTATTCCTTCACTTTGTTCGGCAAGTATATTTACTCATTTCTATGGCGTACTCTCTCAATCTGCTATTGTCCGTTTGGCAGTACGTTTACGTATTGCGCCTGTAATTGGGCCCAGCCCGCAATAAATAAATAAATGAATAAATGACTCGCCTTTTCTTCTCAGTAAGTTCTCGTATCACTTCCGCTTTCCTTTTTCGTCGCAACATCTCGTTGTTCTCGTTCAATTGCTCGTTGTTCTGGCGTTCCAACGCTTCCATATACTAAGAGCGAGCATTACGCGCAGCGTGGATCATCTTCGTATCGATTTCAATGTTCTCTATACCTCCGGCATTGTTCAAAGCATCGCAGGTATACCGTTGAGAAATTAAAGATTGTTCCAGTTGATGTGTTTTCGGCACCCTAATTCCATGAACCAGGGTCGTTTTCGGCGGCGCGCTACCACACCCACAATTATTAATAGAAAAATCTGAATAAATGCATGGTTAATCCTTAGAATGTCCTTTTGAAGTGCGAACAGGAATTTTTCGGATATTGTTATTTAAACAAAAAATATTTTATCAAATATTAAGGAAAAAACGCTTTTCGGGTTTTTTGGCCAGGACAAAAATGACCCCCCTACATGGAGTGAGGGTTAATAATGGAAAAGCCGCGCTCAACGCTTGCATTTCCATGAGAGAGAACGAAAATGATTTTAAGGAATTCCAATAATTCTCCAATATCGCCGGTCGACGTTTGGACTTTCCAGAAATCATCTAGTCTCCATTTAGCATGCATGAAATCTTTTAGACATTCAATAGTCGCCGGAGTGGTGCAGACCGCTTTGAATTGCCGATCGATCTTAACTGCGCGTTGGCCGGTTATCCACTTGTTATTGAAAAAAATGTCCAATGTGGATTTCAACCTACTTACAGTCTGGGTTTTGACAATAACGAAAGGATCGCAAAAACGAAATTCCTTTCGTCAATTTGTGCTGTACAGCAGATTTCTCAATAATTCTGGAGCACAAAATTTGCAGCGATTTTTGACACTCTCGCTTGAAAAGCATCTTATCTTTTTCCGAAACTCCGGTTAGTTATCGCAACGCGTCATGTGCCCCGTACCCAATATCAACATCCTTTGTGTAAACAATGTTGTCTGACTTGTTGACGTCGATTTTCATGAGCACCGCGACTTTTTCCAGAACGTCCTTTTTGACCAATTTTTCAGCATGTAGACGTGTAGGATGTTCGTGAGATCCGTGTAAATGAACGGTGCCATTGGGGCCTCTGATTGGAAGTCCGTCAAAAAAGGCTCCACTTCACTTGCAATGGATAGAAAGAAGGCTAGTTTGGTACCAATAAGTTTGTCATTAATGCCATCGGCCATGGTCTGCAAACTCGCAGAAATCAATTTTTTTCCAGTGACGAACTTTTCAGCATACTTCTTTAAGTTTGGTAAAATCTCGATTGCTCTCTGCGCGACGTCTACGTTTTACAACGACCGAATAGCGCAGAACTTCTTTGGCAGCAGAGTAGATCCAGAACACGCGAAATAGTCCGCTCTTCTCGCTGGAACGTCCTTGAACACGTTATAAATCGCTCTTAGAAATTTGACGATCTTCCAGAGGGTCGATTGCATTGCGTATTTGAAGGCGTTATAAAGTTTGTGAAGGCCGTAACTTCCCATGTCAAACATGACCGGACCAAGCGGATTTTCTCCCAAAAGTTATTCGTTTAATGTTCTTTAAAATTTCATATTGCCATTGAGTCCGTCCATCGATATTGCGAGCATTTTTTTCAAATCGAGTGCCGCCAACGCCTTTTTGAAAGCCAAGAGTAAATCATCAACAGTTGTGTGGCCGAGAAACGCAGAACCGAAGTATCTGCACACGACTTGGTCGTTCGAGTTGCTCCAAAACCTCATCATAATATCCAGTTGTTCTTTCTGGCTGATTTTATTGAGTGACTCAGCGAACGGAACTAAGACAAACTGGCACTGCAGGATCTCGTGCTCCAGCGCTGCTCGGAAGTATGGGCCTAACCCGTGAACGATCATATAGGAGATCTTCATACGTTGAAGTTTCATGTCCGCAGCAATTGCACTATCGCCAAACGTCCACTTCATGGCGTTGACACATTTACCTGCTGCCTATATCGACAGATGCGCGTGCACGGTGGTAAGACATCAGATTATCTCGGCTCTCGTAACATCGGCTTTGACGATGAAATTTCCCAAGTTCGCCAACGATTTTTTTTAATTTTCTGAGAGAGGAACCGGGGGATTTGATTTTACCGTCTCCAAACCATCAGGATTGTTTTTTGTCGACATAGCCTTGACATGTTTCTTTCCTTTCATGTGGCTGGCCAATGCCTGTTTGTCCATGTTACTCAAAGAAAAGGTTTTCTGTAGATCGAGCAATAGCATAAAAGAATATCCTTTTCGACTTTCGATGCCCAATAAAAATCGGGATCGTTTGACCAACTGTCTTGGTATGAGGTTTTCTTATGTTTCAACATAGTAACATATTATCTGGAATTTTTTTTTTTTTTAATAAAATAATGAATGGGCCTAATGATATTTCCGTGACGAGTATTGTCCGACCCGTTTGGAATACTACAGCTATATACATACATACATACATCATATACATTTGTACAACTTTGTATGAATTTATAAAAATCATACAATTATCGCTTGGGATGTTAATCGAAAAACATAAGCATATTCAATGCAGATTACTCTACTTAGAACATTTTTTAATTTTTTTTCCGTGGTAAAAAAAGTCGTAATAAAGCAGTATATTCGTTTCTTTATAATATAATTTTAAAAGTGTTTCTCAAAAGTCAATATAAATAGAAAACTTTCTAATATTACCTGAATGCTCAGAGTTGAGACATTAATGTGACCGGAATATAATATTATTAAAAACTACGTTCGTAAATGAAGCGCACGCAGATTCTCTGTTGTATTCCCTGGCAAGTTCTGCGACTTGAAAAACCACCACCAAACTACCTTCTACCAGTCAAATCTAGCGCGTAAATGTTTGCCAAAAAAAAATTAATCGACTTTGAAAATCTTATGGAAACCGCAGCACCATCGTTATTGGCTCCTAGAAAGTTTTCCGCACGACAGACTCGCATAATACTTGGTCAATATTTTCGAGGATGTTCAACAATAATTATCGAGTCGATTCCAGCTCGTAAATGTTTGCCAAAAAAAAATTAAGGGGCTTTGAAAATCCGCTGAGACCGCAAGTCCAGGTTGTGGTTCCATGTATTTGTATGGAACCACAACCATTTGTATGGAACCAGTTGTGAATTGCTTAGGATGCTTAATAATTGTTTGGAGCATGCACACGGCTTGTAACTACATCCATTTCTATTCATATTAAAATACCAGGTCAGTTTGTAGGTTATCTACATTGAATATACGAATGACAGTTGAGGTCATTTCGTTGCTAAAACGTTGCGAACTTCAGTTACATATACGCCATAATAAAATTATAGTTGTTCTGTTTGAACAATCCACGATACGCGAGCGCAAAATGCTGCGGGCAGCGGTGGGTTCACGGTGGGTTCACGGTGGGTTCACGGTGGGTTCACGGTGGGTTCACGGTGGGTTCACGGTGGGTTCACGGTGGGTTCACGGTGGGTTCACGGTGGGTTCACGGTGGGTTCGCGGTGGGTCCGTTCGGAATCCACTGTCAATAAGTGTGGCTCGGGTGGATACTGCGTTGGTTGCAGTGGGTTCCGAAGGAACCGACTGCTCGCAGATGGTAGGCTTGGGTGGGTTCACGGTGGGTCCGTTCAGAATCCACTGTTAATAAGTGGTATGACTCGGGTGGATATTACGTTGGTTGCACAGTGGGTTTCTTCGAAACGCACTGTTCAAACATCGTAGGTTTGAGGTGGGTTCACGGTAGGTTCCTTCGGAACCCACTGTTCGGACATCGTAGGTTTGGGGTGGGTTCACGGTGGGCTCGCGGTGGGTCCGTTCGGAACCCGCTGTTAATAAGTGGTATGGCCCGGTGGATATTGCGGTGGTTGCACAGTGGGTTCCCTCGGAACCCACTGTCAATAAAAGTTATGGACATTGTAGGTTTGCGGTGGGAGCACGGTGGGTTCACGTTACAAACCCACTGTCAATAGCGAGCCATACCTCTGTGGGATTCACGGTGGGCCCGCAAAATTGACGGTGGGTATCGGGGCAGAATCCCACCGTGAACCCTCCGTAAAACCCACCAGTGGGATTCTGCCGCGAGACTCACCGTCGATTTTCGTGGAACCACCGTGAAACCCACCGCGGTATGGCTCGTTAATGACAGTCGTCATTAACCCACTGTCAATCGTGAGCCATACCCCCGTGGATTTCACGGTGGGTCTGCCAAAATCAACGGTGGGTCTCGCGGCAGAATCCCACTGGTGGGCTTCACGGTGGTTTCACGGTGTGCAGGTCCGCGAGGGTTCTATTATCGACTGAGCGAGGGTTTGGCGAGAGTAAATCTTCACATAAACTTTAGTACGAACAAACTCATAGTCAGAGTAAAGAGTCAAATGAATCGTATCCAGGGAAACAAAATAACAATTTAAGGCTTTAAGCTTCCTGGTAACACCTATTATATCGTGTTCCGGTTATTATATTGCAATCGGAGAAACCTTAATGCGGTAAGAAGTTTGTCCTTGAAAAAGGTATAGTTATAAAATACGAGCTCGACTATGGAATCTTCGTTATCGGTTTGCGGCCTAATCTCGCAGGTCAATTTCTCCCTGACATCATTTTTGTTACAGGCAACATATGTGTACGGAGCGCCTGCAGTTTTACGGTACTCTTTGAGAGATGCGGTATTTGCCATTTCAGACGAGATTTCATGCCACACATCGTGGAATTTAGAAATGACTTTGCTATTCTCTTGAAATATTTTATGTTTATACTTTCGCAGTAACTCAAGCATATCGCTCGGGTCTAATCGAGGTGGCCGCCCAGGTATTTTGTCACGAAATCACAATATTTTTTTGAAAAAGTATATCGATGCCTTGAAAAAGTATCAAGAGACGCGGTAGCGTCTCGACGCCAAGTACTTAAAAAAAAAAAATTTAAGCGAGCGAAGGACGCTACCAAGTAGTTATACTCCAAAATGCCGGAAGTATATTTTTGCACTACGTTACCTCTTAAATAAATCATCGGATCGAAATGATATTAAAATTTTAACATAGAATGTCTATCCAAGCTTTACAGTTTGCTTAATTCCGAACACATTCGTTCGGTGGATTCTTGTGTACGATGATCGCGATCAGCAATGGATCCAAAATTTTTCGATTGTGCGTGAGTTCACGCGATAATTTTCGGTCGGCTCGATCTCGGCAACGAAGCATCAGATCGAATTTTCAAGGACACTTTTTTGATATAATTCGGACCCAATCTTTCCAATGGACCTAATTACGATCATAATCGTCCAGCGGTTCCCGAGATATGATGAAGTGAACGTGAAATACGGGTGTGAGGAGATCGATTGTGCGTGAGTTTACGCGAAATAATTTTCGGACGGCTCGATTTCGGCAACGAAGACCCGGTGAGTTATATATTTTATCGTCTCATATTTTTTAAATTTATTTTGGTTTTTTGGTTGGGCTTAACCTCAATTATTTCATTTTTTGTTATTAATCAAATTAAAAAACTTAATTAAAAAATTAATTAAGTTTTTTTAAAATAATTTTTGTGTGAACTACGTACGACAGCGATTGGAAAAAACACTGGCACGCCAAGTTTTTTTTGTTCAAGATTTTTAAATCTTGTATTTTTTTTTAGATTTTTGTAATACTGCTTGGCTGGTTTGATTTGATTTTTTACATTTTGATACACATATATTTTTTTTTATTGTTCGGATAAACATCTGTTTTGGTAGATGTTTTAATTTTAAGAGGTTTTTTTCATAAACATATTTTCTGAACGTTTTAAGTACTTGGCGTACCATTTTTACTTTTTTGAGAAAAAAAAAGTATTTTGTGTTTTATCGTATACGGTGAAACCGGTCGGTAGCTTTCATCCGCAACAATGACTTACCCACAATAGAAATATGATAAATAAAGGAAACGGATGTGGAAGACGGAACGAGCAAATGTAGTCTTACCAACCTATCGCCAATCCACTACAACGCATAACGTCGCAAAGCGATTCATGAGAATGTAGCACCTTTCGGTTTGCAATCCGCTACAACGCATAACGTCGCAAAACGATTTATGAGAATGTAGCGCCTTTCGGTTTGCCGCTCACGCGCGAGCTTGTCCACACCGCGACCAATAGGAAGCAAGTATCGATTCCCTACTAGCTTAGCGTAGCGTCGCAGCGGCTATTACCCCCTATACTGTATCGCATTTGCATGAGGGCGCAGGGAAACTGCGGAAAACCTGCACCGATACAGCTGGTCATTCCAACTGAGTCTTGATGTTTGTATTCGATACTTTGAGTACGAACACCAATCCTCAAAATTCGACCTCCCGGTCCGTATCCAACACCCATCCATCCAAGTACTCATCGCGAACGATTCTGCTTGACTCTGGGGACCACCAAAGCCGCACACCAACCGCAATTTCGTAACGGAGTTAGCATCTAGCGACATCGCTCGCCGAATAATTGTACCTTTAGAAAAAGCCGGTATCTGCATGGCCGACGGTTCGTATTTCCCAGGGTCGGTAATTTGAAATGAAAAAAAAAACTCCTTTTTTTCAATCGGCTTGCGGCGGAGATTTTAAACGATTTGTATAGTATTCAGCTGGGACGCGTCGCTGGGAGTAAGTATTGAAACGTTTCTTTGACGGAATTATTTCTTACCGTGAAGAAATGGGACTATATTTTTCTTTAATCGTGTGGGTATATGTCGGCTTGCGGATTTCAAAGATAAGTTCGCCGGACATTAAACCTATTGGAAGCCAATGCATTGGGAGCTGCAGTGCGCTGGGGAATCTCGTGCAGCTGTCCACCTGTCTGTCACCCGGTGGAAACTCGTACTGAGTTTCCACCGGGACTGAGAACGGACTGAAACGAGCCTGAACTAGTGATGTAAGCTCGGTTAATAACCGGTTAAGTAGCCGGATATTTAACCGGTAAATAACCACGGTTATTTATAATATTTTACCGCATGCTATTTATTCGCCGGTTGGCATCATTGCGTGCGACCATTTTGCGCTAACGACGCCGACCGCTGAAACCTCCTTTTCGGAACGATATTCGCAACGAACGGATGTTTTTCTGTGTCGACTTCGGCGTAGACGACCCGATAAAGTTTTTTGTAACAAGAGAACAGGAGGCAATTAACATGATTACCACGCAAGCGCAACTGTTGAATTTGGACTGCAGCAAAGTGATCGTTGACTTAGGTGAATTGATTAGCGTTTTTATAAGATTATTCTTCTAACTTTTGCACGGTATATATTCTTTATATCATATTGTTTGTGTGATCTTTCAGGCGAGTTCTTAGGAAAATCATCGATCTGGGCAACCGAGTCTATTTGGACAGCTGCTAAGAACATGACTCCAGTCTCGTGGTGGAAAGGTTTCTGTGCCCGTCGAGAGCTGACGAAGTTGGCTGTAATCATCCTGAATCTGCCTACAACTGCTGCTGCCTTTTAACGCAATTGGAGTACCTACGTGAATATTAAAACTGTCAAACGAAACCGACTCACTCAATATCGAACGAAAAAGTTGGTCCCAATCAAGTTCAACCTTGATTTACTGAAGAAAAAAACCGACGGCTCGGAATCTCACCGTAAAGTTGATCAGACGGAACGAAACGGGAACGAGATTGGCTTAGATGACCTTGAGGTCGATGAAGAGCTTGATGAGCTACTTCTACATCGACGAAACGATTGACGTCGAAGAAACGATTGACGTCGGAGAGGAGCTCGACATTGAAAAGGAGCACGAAGATGATGAAGAGTGGCTCAATTATAACCTTCTGAACGATAACGCATAAATTCTATTTTTTAAGTCAAAACACGCATCCGTGTATATTTTTTTATGTGATTATCAATGTGATAGCCTACATTCTACGATAAAGCTGACTGAATTAGTCGATAGTACCTGATGCCCGACGTAGATGTATGACATGGTTACGAAACATAATATAAAAAAAGCGTTGAATACATAAATAAGTTTATTACAATAAAGTACAATTGTCATAAAACGTTTTCTTATTCCATGCCATTTCCAGAATCTTACCTCCTTTGGGTCAAGTAATTTGCTAAATATTTTTGTTCTTTCATTGTCCATAATGCTTTATTACCTTCTCACGAAAATGTGCGCATTTGATAAGCAATTTCCAATGTCTTATGCAAATTTGAATATTTTTTAGTTTTCAGGGTTAGCAGCACGTTCTTAACCAAAAATAACCGGTAACGTATCCGGCTACATTACCGGCTATTTTAGTAACTAACATAAATAGCCGGTTATTTCACAACACTAGCCTGAACTAGTGGCAAGATTCTAGTTAATTCTAAACTTTCTAGTCAACAGCTCATACCATAAGTGAATTTTGAGTCTACTAGAATTTTTCCACTAGTTCAGAGTAGATCTCGGCCCGATCTCACTCACGGTGGAAACTCGGTATCGGTAAGTAAACTTTCACTTCACTTTAAGAAGAAGAACTGTCAGGGAAAGTTCCGAATTTGTATACATATTTTGTCGCCGTTTCCGTTAATTATACCGATGTGTGAAGAGTACAATTCAGGTGAAAATACGATACGTCATGGAAATCAACGAATATCAATTGAATATTTCATTCATTTATATATATAAAAAGAAAATTGCGATAAAAAAATCACATCTAACCTAACCTCAAAATCAAACTCGTCAAACTTTATTACCCTACAGGGTAATTGTGATTATTATTGATGATATTTGAACGTTGTAATTTGTCAAAATGTGAATCGTGCATTCTGATTACTAAAATTCGCGAAATAGTTTGCAAGAACAAAGGTCTATACCCTTTATTTTGCTGCTTTGAATTAGCTAAAAAGTGTATGTTTTTTAATTTAAAAAAAAATTCATTGAAATTAATTTTGTGCATAGCGACTGAATGTTAAATATGGATATAAGGGCGGTCGTTGTGCCCGGTGAAGCTCCGGAGTCAGATGACGATACGGCTGGCATCAGCACTGTACGTTACATTATTTTATTGAATTTCATTAGGAAGTTGCCGGGTTGTATGAAAGTTGATATTTTTCAGGGAAGCAGATTTGCTATAGCCCAGGAACGACAGACCGCGGGCACTATTATTTCCGGCGAGGCAACCGAATCTGATGACGGTGAGTTCTCGTTTGACCCCAAACGGACTCAGCCACCGAACAAACCGCTGAAAAAGCTACAGTGGTTTATTGTTGAAACGTAACTGACCAAACCACTATAAAAACCGCAGGCCCAGCGGACCCAAAAGTTTCGAGGAACCCTTATTATGTGGTGGTTTTTAAAATAACCACCATTCAAACCACTGTACGAACCACCTTCCAGATAAACTCTAGCGAGTTTACAATGGTGGTATTGTCGTCAAAACTTCATGATGAATCACTTTGTTACTTCCTAAGACTGGTCAGACTTGAAATACTCCATAAGAAATTGTAAGAGTCAGTAATTTGAAAATAGTTTTGTCTTCTAACATTTTGCATAGGAAGTTTGAAGTTGCAGGAAACAGCCCAAATTCGACGACGGTTTCCATGGCGCCCGTAACGAAAAATTCAACAGTGGTTTCAAAGTGAAAGCAACTTCGGCCTCATTCATTTGAAACCATACTTTGAGCTCATCCGGATCCTAGTTTTTACGGAGATTTCGACAGTAAAACGACCGTCCTGCAGGCTCCCTTTAGTTTACTCGAACGGTGGTTTCCGTGTTGCAAGCTTATTTAAATTTAATCTGACGGTCGTCTGGATGGTGGTTATTTTAAACAGTTTAAACGGTCGTCTGGATGGTGGTTATTTTAAAAGCCACCAGGGCGCAAGCTCTCCATCGAACTTTTGGGCCCGCTGGGCCTGTAGTTTTCACAGTGGTTTATACGGTTACGTTTTGACATTAACCCACTGTGGTGTTCTTGGTGGCAACTACCGTGGCTTTTCACGGTGGCCGAACCTGCTAGGGTATGAAATTTCAATGAACACAGTGATGCGTTTGTTACAACTCGCAGATGGAACGAGTTGGAGCAGTGCGAGCGCAGCTATTGACCCAACAGCTTGTCCGCCTTACACAGACGCAAGGCGCTCACAGTCAAAAAGAAATTTCATCAAGTACAACAGTTTGCTGCACAAGAAATTACGTGAGTCAATGGAAATAATTCTATACTTCGATTGTGGAAGTATCGGTATTTTTTTAATATTTAAAATTTACTTTACTTGGCGACTTTCTCCTTTTAAAGCCAATTCGTAGTAAATCCTAATTTAGAGCTCAAAATAATAAATTATATAACGATAACAATATTTACTTATTTATATATTTTCTTCGTTTATTTATACTATTGTCTTTAATTGTATTTATCTGCGGGCCGGGTACCCGCAGAAAATGTTATAAGTGCACAAGCCTTGACGCCTACGGACTCACTAACAGCCAGATATAAACCGACGCGGTGAGATACGGTCTATTATCATTTTCATGCAATAAATCTGCATCTGAATCTGAACAAACGATAAATTAGGATAAAGTTAATAAAGACCCCGGGAATTTTTCAAATTCGAACTATTGAAATTAACAACTTAGATATGTGCCATTTGCGTAACATCTAATGATATGACAATATATACGATTTAAACGATTTAATTAAAGTTTAACGCGTAACATCAGACTGGACTTGACTTTTCTCTCCTGTTTACTACCATAGTTTACTCATATTTAAATACCACTGTATTAGCTATCTTTTTAAAGGTCTCAAAGGATGAACCAAACAAAAATTGGTTATCAAAAAGTGATTTCAACAGGTTCCATATGTCCGTCTGGACCGTCCAAAAAGTTAACTTTTGGGGGTCGTATAACTTATAATTACCATCCAAACGGGCATATGTAACTCCTTTAAATTACTTTTTCATCACTCGGTGCGGAAATGGCCACTTTTCCGCCCGCTTTGCACGCGTACGACCGCCATTTTCGCACCTTGTGATGAAAAATTTCGTACATCCCTCGTGCGAAACACTTTTTCTAACTCGTGTGATTACAGCACTCGTTAGAAAAACGTTTTTCGCTCTCGTGGAGTAATGTACTATTTCAAACCAGATGTCTTTTCGCTACCTTTTTCATACCGACATTTTTTTCATGTTAGTTCACCTCTGTAGAAAAATTTGCGAATGTTGAAGCACGAACACAGTTTTTTCAAAAAATGTACAATTTGAAAAAATTAAACGAGTGTTTCAATTGTTGCGTAAGTAAGAGAAGCCTAACAGCTCCACTTGCGTGCCAAATTTCACCTCGATTAGTACACCTGTACTTGAGTTGTAATCGTGTGGAGTTTACAAGCCTGACACACATATGCACACATACACATACAAGTCCGTCCAGCCATTTTAATACAATTTTTCTCTCTCTTGGAAATTCTGAACACGTTTGCATGAAAATATCAATAAAAATGAAAACAAAGCTTCCTCTGTGAGGAAACAAAATGCCAGACAATCTGTATAGCCATTTAAAAACCTGATCGATATTGTAAATCATGTTAGTCACGCTTAGCTAAACCGGTGAAAGTTTGGAAAAGAAAATATTCAGAAAATTAGGGAAACCTCAGGGAACTTCAAAATTATGCAGCAAAAAAGAAAATGTGACCGAACAGTTTACAAATACTAGCAGTTATCGCGCGCTTCGCTCGCGTATCCCAATCGCGATAGTTACAAGACATCCACACATTTTTATTATTATAAAATACTTTAATAATTATTAAATTAATTACTCATTACGCGCGCGTAATTATTAAATTAGTATGAGAGAAAGACCTGGACAAAGGCTCTGACAGGTATATTTAAAAATAAATACATTTTTAATCCAGACGGTGTTCAGACGGTGTCGTCTATCAGATATTTCCAAAAAAAAACGTCCTAATCCTTGGCGTTTGCATTATGGCGTTCACGTTACCCAGATAGAAAACTGCCGGCACGGAATCTATTCGGTACTAACACGAGAACGCTTGCCATGCCGGTACAATGCAAACATGTCTGTCCGCATGTGACGATACTGTGACGGCACGGCGTTTTGATACTAGACTGCTGCTTGCACAGTCCAGCTCGCCATGTAGCTTCACAATCTCTGCGTGAAGCTCCACAGCGAGCTGGAACTGTACAAGCAGGTTCCGGTATCAAAGTGCCGTGCCGATACAATATCGTCACCTGCGGACATACATGTCTGCATTGTGCCGGCACGGCATCTCGAATGTTACTGAACATTTGTATTTCTGGGTAATTTGCAATGTAACCTTAACCACACAATTGTCGAACACATTGTCCGGTTTATTTGACTGAAATTGGTCATCGAAAGACTCCAGCTTCAGGCTCATACGACAGCCAATCAGGGAGCATTTCTTGGGCGACAACAATACATGCCGAAAATGCGAGTTATTGTGGCCACTGATTTTTTGAAAAGGGAAAAAAAAGTTGTTTAAGAAAGAAACTTTTTGTGATTGAAGGCTAATTATCGAAATTGTTACATTGCTACACTTGAACATAATATTTTCACCCAAGACTACCCCAATAGACAAATGACTGCTTAAGGGGCTGCTGGAGCTGTTTTTTTTTCTTTTTTAACTTGCTTTACCTGTTTTACCGACGGGACCTAGACAATTTTTTAATTCCTACTTTGCATTGTTAATATGCTACACATATGCGTCAAATCATGCAGGATTATGATATTGACATAAACGCTTCGGTGTGCAGTCGAATTTTGATTGAAAACTTACCAGGAATTAAGAAAACCGTATATTATAGTTTGCGAAAGTGCGTGAACGTAGTGTCACGATTGACGTACAGGTGGCCCTGCATCGTGCCCTGCACTACATTCGTGCCGTGTTCATCGGCTCTGATCACCCGTCGCAAGTCGATAGACTAAATTATCGCAGTTTACACTATGCGTGATTATCTTTTGAGTGAGAAACTTTCCGACGGTTGTGGAATATTCGGAGAACTTCACAGAATTGGCATGCACGGCCTTTTGACGTATGCAAGGTCTAGAACTTTTTATATCCAACAGAACAGATGCTGTAAACATTTCAGCGGCCATGTTGGTTTCCGCGACAGTTTGTAATATTCGATTTTCTTTATTTTTCGGAAGATTTCGACCAAAATTCGAGTGCACGCCGAATCGTTTATGTTATTGATACAGTCCTGCAAGATTTGAAGCATACGCGTCGCATAGTTACGATGAATAGTGAAAACTAAGAAATCGCCTATTTTCGTCGGTAAAACAGGAAGGTCCAGCAGCCCCTTAACGGCAGCCGAACCGTGTCACGCAGCGGCACGTTGTGACAGCACAAGCGAAGTGATGTATGGCCACATTAAATTTTTGGCGTCACGTCTTGGCGATTGTCTCGGCACGCCCTTGCGTTTTGCCCAACCTGAACCCATCTTGAAAACCAACGGGTCGACTGGTGCATCAAACCAACTCTGATTCCAACCTTGAAGAGGTTGATTTGGCGGCGATATTATAAAACCAACCGTAATATCAACCGTTATGTGTGTTGGATACGAAGTTGGTTTACGGTTGAATTTTCCTAAAACAACCCGATTTCCAACTCTGAGGCGAGAGCTATCGGTGCTCTCGACATAAAGTTGGAAATTGGGTTATTTTGGGAAAGTCCAACTGTAAACCAACTTTCAATACGACACATAATGGTTGATATTACGGTTGGTTTTGAGGTATCAACCAAAAAGCTACCTCCAGAAGGTTGGAATCAGAGTCGGTTTGGCGCACCAATCGACTGGTTGAGTTGTAGTAGTTTATTAGAAAACAACCCAAGTCCAACGCAGAGTTTTACGGTTGGTTGGTCTGCGGGGGCACGATGGTGTCATTGTCGGGGCACAATTGACACACCGTGAATGGCGTTGCGATCGAATGATGACATGACGCCGCCATAATTACTGCACAACGTGTCGCCGTGAGTGTGAGGGCGCACGTAGTGACGACATATTTCCGTCATAATGGCTGCATCGTTCAGACTGAAATGACATTACATGATGGCTTTATAACGTCTTCATTGCAGCATAATATGCCATTGCGTTTTATGACAATGCAACATTTTTAAAAATTAGTAATCTTCACCTATAATCATATATACGAACTTACTCTAGTTATTCAACATAAAAGTGAAGTTAATTACAATAGTTTACGTTTCGCATGCATTTTCTATTGTGGTAGTAGAATTTAGAATTCGGGAGCATTAATAGCCCTAATAAACACATTAAGAATTTTTGTTAGCAAAAATTGATTAATCGATCATAAAGTGGCCATCATGAATAAATAGCCTATTAAATAAATAACCATTCATGATTTAATTGAAAAAAAAAATGAAGCGTCGATTTAACAAAGATCTTGTTACGCGGACACTTGCATGAGGTATACTTTTTTTCAGACCCTTTCTTTTAATTGACGATTAATATTCATACTTGATTTGTTCTACTTACTGTAACGTAAATTCAATTCTTCCCAATTTCTGCTTTATTTTGTTCGGTTTGATAGTAATTTTTTTAATTACGTTTCGTTATTCTAAAACCTTTGAAGCATATTTTTTTTCTTAAGAAATAGTCATTTTGACTACAGTGAAAAAAGATGGTTATTTTTTATTAGTGAGTGAGGAGAGAAAGATGTGTTGAGAAACGACTCAGCATGCTTAAAAGGGTTAACGGTTAAGGATTAGACGGTTCCGGCAGCGCGTTTAAAAAAAAAAGTCAGTTTCAGGTTTCAATGTCAAGAATTTTTATTGACAGAGTGTATTTTCTTCCCCGTTGGGGATACGACGAATAACAAGAACTTTAATGAATAAGAATATTTATAATGTAAATCGAGATATAGAATATTTTTCCATTACATATCTATAGTACCAAAGACGATGAACGTATCGCTGACTTGGTCATCGATGTCCAATCGTTCCATTCGGTTTGTCAACATTTTCTCTCGTTTTCGATATATATGTTTCTTCTAATTGTAAATAAAACGCATCACTTATGCCGACACGGCGTTGAGTATTCCTTTATTTATTCATTAATTTTTTTATTAATTTTTTCATCTTTTTTCAAATATTCGAATCACAAATTAATTGATAAATTCTATGATTAACCTGACCTCAATTTATAGAAGCACCTGTCCTGTATCCGCACTTCTCTACCTGTAGATATTAACAGTAGTATATGATAACTTAATTGAAAAATCGAATTCTTCTCTATTTTCACCTATCTTGATTAAAAATTAGTAGCTGCGAAATAGTTTACGAAAAAAAAAAGTTCGACAAGCCAAATTTAACAAATTACCAATCGAATGATACTTTATTGCATAAACAGACGAGCGCAACGAGTCCTTGAGCAGAAACGTCGATCGTCTCAGCGAGGGAACTATAACCCACGCTATAGAAGAGTTGACATCGGTTAATCGGAATTTGGTGAAGAGCGAATCAACGGTTCAAGAAGCAGCTTGCCAATTGAGAAACGCGTCGAATCAATGGCGCAACGCTTCGAACGCTCTGTTCCAATTGATGGATGGGAATTTTTTGAATTCCGTTAAAATTTGAATTACATCGCTTTCGAAAAATCGGTTCGCGAGTATTTACGCAAGGGCCAATAGTTTGAAGATGTTCTTTCTTTTTTTTTCTTGCTTATAATGTAAAACGTACGGCAAGTTTAAAAACTATTAAGTAATGGTAATAATAATAATAACAATAATGATAATATTGCATCGTTTATAGATACACATGTAATGTTGAACGCTGTTATTGAAGACATGGTGAAACAATTTTCCACACGACGTTGTTTGAGCATTAATTGATTTCTCATCTGGCAGTTCTATTCGATACTTCAGTTATTGACTAAAACACCACGTATCTTTCGTCCTTGATTTCATAATTATATTACCATATATTACTCTCCCGCATTTCTTTCGGCTTAAATACATACTTGTAGCGTTTAATCATTACTTACTAATCTTCATCTAATATTCGTAGCGTAATAAATTAATGTTTTTTTTTATTTCGGCAATTATTAATATGTTATCGGATTACCATTGTTAGCGTACCGAGTATTCTTGCTACTGGTCGTTGCATACTTCTCTCATCTGATTTTACCTTTCTTTTTTTTTGCTTTCTTTTCTCTCTTTTAGTAGTACACGGAATCAAATTTGAGTGCCACACTATTTTCTATCGTTATTATTAATTTCGTTATTTATTATAACCGTTACCATTACGTATTCAGAGTTTCACCAATATAGCGATATCAAATAAATTCACTGCGATTTTTTTTCTTATTGGTGATAAGGGAGTGGGGCCTCTGCGAATGAGCGGTTTAAGACGAATTTAGTTACGAATTTGGTAAGTAATAGCTAATTAATTACTCAGTAATTCAATTTGTAATGTTCGTTATTCAAATTTGGACAAAATTTCTAACTATTAATTTACGGCCCGTTAACTTTATATTCAAACGATTTCGCCCGGAGTACAATTTCAAACAGTTACAGTATCATTTTATCCCTTAAAGTTTATCCGATTTTTATGAACGATGTAGAATTTTCTTCGTTGAAAGATGTTCCATGAATTTACGGCATCAAATGTTATGCTTTGCCCGACAGTGAGTAGAGAAAGCAAAAATATTGTTTTCACTTTTTTTTAATGTCGATACATGAACAATTGGATATCACTTTTAATCCACAAAACTGTTATTGAAAATCAAAGTACTGTTTTCATAGAATAACATTCCATTTAACAAAGCGGGCGAGAATTTGCAAAAAAATCTGATATATTTTTCGGGAATGAAGTAACAGCGAAATAACCCGAATTTTTGCTACGCACGTAATCACACAAATAAAGTAACTTATTTATATATGTATTGTTATTCTTTTTTTTCATGTCGAAAGCATATTTTCCAAATACAACAATATCAATGTCGCTCATCCTGTAGAAACTTGTAAACGAAATTTTCCAATTTAATATTCTTATTTGACGAGAATGCGCAGTTCTATTTTCTCCTTTAACGAACTGTAATTAAAATTTCTTGTTTTCCTATCATTTTCCCTTCCATTTTCTTTTTTTTACATCGCTTCGATGGATATTTCAACGTTCTCTCGTAACCATCGTCACGCGTATAAAAAACAAACAAATCTTACCAAAATTTAGATGTGCAAAAAACCTTACTCAGTAAGGGGCAACATGTATGAACGTACTTTTAGTGTCAGAAGCCCCGGGAAACACTTGGGTATTACATTAGTATACTAGAGGATATTCTTCGTTTTTGTTTGCTTTTTTTTTATCAAACGCATAACTTCGCTTGGTATCAAAGGGCTGATATTTTTTTTTGTTTCAATTACTTTGCTAGTTTTTTTTTGTTTTTCTTTTTTTGTGCAATGAGTTGGTGATCTAAATGGGTATGATAATCGTTCATCTATAAATTCAGTCTTAAATCATTTTTACACGTCTTTAAACTAAAATTAGTGTTTTTTTTCTTCTTTTCTCGTTTTCTTTAAACATACCAACTACGTACAAAGTGTATCACCTCAACGGATCACCTTGATCTCTCTCCCTTCCTTTTTTCACCTTATCGCAGCGCTAATACCTGTATACAACGATATCAATTACGATCGTTACGGACTTCTCGAAGCTTTTTTAAATAATTTCTCTATACTTTCCGCAAATACAATTCTACCTGTTCCTTTGCTTCTTACGAGTATACATACGTTAATTTTTTTTTCTTGTTTCTTTCTGATTACTTCACGCGTATAATTACGACAAGCTTATTTCACTATTACCGTCTTAACTGTGAGCATTTATGCAATTCCGTGTGTACACTATGAGGCAACTCACGTGAATTATAATTTTTAAACACGACGGAAGGTTCGACTTGCGACTACACATACCGAAAGTATTTTTTTTTTTAGACACCATACGACGGAACTTCGGGACAGCTGCGAGAGCTGCTTCAACTTCTCTAACACGGGAAGCGTCAAAACTTATATTCCTGATTACTTTTCCATCGAAATATTATTTTCGATTATCGAATTCTTATGCAAACGCTTTTTCAGACATTATTACGAATCTTCGCAGATAATTGTATATTATATCTTTATATAATTTATAATTATAATTGCAAAGTTTCAATCGGTGCAAAATTTCGAAAAGAGATTTTGACAATTCCCGCCTCGATGTTCGTCAGCATAGACGACGATATGGTCGACGTTCAATCGTGTAATATTTTCAACATTCTCTCACTTGATGTAGTCAAGTGAGTTACAATCCAAGGCCTTTCTCGAAATCGTACACAACAAGTCTATCGAATTTTTATGATTTTTTTTTTTTTTTTAAGGACGCGATTTTTTACGCGATTTCAATCGCTCACAGTACTATCGGCCACTGAGTACATGGAATTTCATACGTTGGTGTTTGCGTGCACACAAGAGTGCTTATATTTCACAAAGTTCTACGCTCGTTCGAGTGATCAACAATGACGAGCCGTTTTTTTTTTTTTCATATCATTATAAGGGCTCAATTCCAGAAGAGGATCAGCGTTTGTTGCAACTGACGACCCTTGTAGAAGATTCGACGTCGCACGCGATACATGTTGGCCAGTGTGAGGGCGCCCACCCCCCACATGGCCTACGCTCGCTCCATCTCACCGCCACCTGCGTACATCTGGAGCAATGCCATCGACTCCTGGGCTTGTCGCTTTTCTGCCAAGAATCTTCCCGATGCCTCCTTCAGTTGCTCGAGAAATAGTCTGCACAGAATAATAAAATTAATCGTCAATTCTTTACAAAAAATATTCGACAACGTGACAATGAGAATTGCATTGTGATCCCTACGAAGCTGGGATATAATTTGCTAATAGAGAAAAAATGTAATAACATTTTACTCGGCTGCGTAAAATAATTGAATATATTGACAGACGTGAAAAATAAAATTCAGCCGATCCATCAAGGATCAGAATTCGGCAATGTTTAATTCTTGACCTCAAAATAATATGGATACACTTTTTTGACCTTAAACCATCGGTACATAAAACATCTTCAGTTGCTTGAGGAATAGTCTGTACATGATAACAAAAACAATCGTCTAATTTTCATGAAATATTCGACAAGACGGTTGCACAATTTCCCCTGCGAAACTGGGAGATAATTTCCCAATCGAGATAATTTTTAAAAAATATTAAATTAATAATATATAAAAAATAAAAAATTAAATATAGTGAGACGAGAAAAAAAATTTAACCGATTCATCAACGATCCGGAGTACGGAAATTTTCAATTTTTGACCTCAAAATATATCGATGCACTTTTTCCTTCCTTTGAGCGATCGGTATGTAAAACTCAAACAAGGTACTAAGAAAAAAATATCGCTCTCTGCCGTATCAACCACAGATCTATCAAGATTTTCACGATTGAAGTGCAAAATGTAACAAATCTAAGGATTGGCATGTTTAAAAAAAATATTTTCACCCACCTATCCGGAATAATATCCGCCAAACTGTCTGGATTCATATCGCTGAGCAGTTCCAAATCGTGACCTCCGAGCAAAGAGATATGTGACGGATCACCGTGAAGCGTCGAGACTAATGGCTCGATTGGTGTTCTGTGCCGTCTCGGGCTGCCGCACGAGCTATCCGCGACACTGTCGACATTGTCAACGACAATGTAACGCGATGCGGTCTTCAAACTTCCAGCTACATTCCACTTCTGATCACCCTGGAGCACCATGAGACTCGTGTTTCTTTCCAGGGTTGCAAAATATTCCTCGTCGTCGACTTCGGTACCTAAAAACAATTTTTTTAAATAAAATAAAATCGACCACTTTTTTGGAATCCAAAAATTGTCGAACATAATTAAAATAAAATAAAAAATCATTCAACATAAAATATAGATAGATTTTTATGGATTTTTTTATGACCTTTTTATTAATATTAAAAATAAATTATATTAATACTGTATCAAGAATTTTTGCTCGAAAAAATCCTGAAAGGTACTAATTTTTTTTCCCTGATTTTCAAAAAATGTCTCGTACAATCAAAAATAAATGTAAACATTTTTTAAAATTGTCAAAAATCAAATTAGCCTATGTGGAAAAATAGATTAGGAAAATATATATTGTTTTTACCATCTTGTTCCAAAACGATGGTCAAGTCAGCATCGGCGGAGAGGGCAAGTCTGCACCGAGCTACGTTGGTCAATTCTTCAAGCGACGAGGCCGTTATACCCTTGCGTTTTTCTCTCGTGTAATCGACGATTTTGTAAGGATTTCCCGAGGTCAGCGCAACTTCCGTGCTCTCAGACATTTTTTTTTTTTATTTCGAAAAAAATATCTCCTCGACACACTTCAGCGAAATAGTCGAAATATTAAAAGTCCGTTATCACGTTGTTTTTTTCTCTTCCTTTCCCCAACTTGGACGAAATTGTCGGTGCCGAGCGATCGACGATTATGTACTGTAATATCACCAACAGAGAACAGAAATTGTCAATATACGCGAAAAATGCACCAGATAAAAAATAATTCTACACAAATCAATTTCGTTTTTTTTTTTGTCTCACCACCAGAACATTTTTCAATAAATTTTCATTATGTTCGCATATGTTTTCGAAATGTTTTTATGTAATTTTTAAAATTTTCTGGATAGTTTAGAATTCACTCAATTAGGCATGTGGTCGATGGTTTAACGTATAAAACTCGAAAGAGCATACGAAAAAAAAGTGGGCAGTGTCTTCGTGATTGTACTATGTTCACTTTGGGGGTTGAAGTACTGGAGAGAATTTTTTTTTCTCGTTCGTGCGACGCGATGTAATTTGGCCGGGAATTTAATTGTAAATGGCGAAAGATAGCTTTTAGATTAAACGCGATAATAAAACGGGAAGGCTTGTTAGGGTGTAAAAGTGCGGTGCTGACGACCTGGCTGGCCGTCCGAAAATCCAACTAGCACTGGGTCAATGGTGCAACCACCCTTCCTATTTATACTGGCCGAAGACTGCTGTGTGTGTATATATACAGTCATGTGACACCCCCAACATGGCATCCACGAGGAAATCAATAACCTACCCCACTCCCGTACATTTTTTTTTCCTCAACCCACATCGACGATGAATTTATTTCACTTTGTGCAGTCGTGAGACAAATTCTTTTTGTTGTTTATTTTGATTTTTCATTTTTCTTCTTCGAATCGACGAAATTAATTTTATAAATATTACGCTGGGGAGGGCATTTTTTTTTTTTTTTTGCAAGTTCTATGTGGCTTTATTGCTGATGGGGGAATAAGGATCTCTCCCATCGAAGGAATTTTTTCTTTTAGTTTATTTGCTTGGGAAAGCAGATTTTTTATTTTCTCTTTTGAGATATAAATTAAATACGGGCTCGAGTACGGTTAGGATTGTTGTTTTAGGAAATTTTATATCTGGAGCCTTTGTCGTTAACGACAGAATATAAAAATTTCTCTACGCCCAAAAAGCTCGTTCAAGCTTATTTTATACTTATTTTAAACGCCCCGGGGATGCATTCAATTATTAAATTTAATTTTTTAAGCCTTCCGGGAATTCTCGGCTTGCATTGCGTCTCGGGATCTATGAAAATATTAAGATTATCTGAATTTGCATTACCGTTATTTTGCGTAGAATCGAATCGAGGACATTGTCAATTACTTAGCCCGATCCTAAGTGCTGCCGGAGTTACGTGACCGCCATCAGAGGAGACCAGTTATGGGACAAATGTCGAGAATTAATTCGTTGGCGGTGGAAATATTCGTTGTAATTTTGAGTATTAATATTTTGAAATTTTAGTATGCCTTACGAGGGGGTACGAGCGTGAGTCATCCAACTTAGTTGGAGCTCTTCAGAACTCGATGACGGCGTATGCATGCACTATTTATCTTCGAAAAACGATAATATTTTTATGCTCGGTTTTATAGAGTTTATATCATTTCGTCCCGATGTAAAAAATTTGCCACGCTCTGATGGAGCTGAACCCCTTCATGGGTCGCCCTGAAACTTTTTCACATTTTTAGAGACTGTAATATACATATCTATGTGATATATCTGTGTGTTAAGTTGACAATCCATGGGTCCATGGATTAAAAAGATGTATGTATACGTATATATATTTTTGAGAACATAATGACGCATCCAGGAAAAATTACCATACATGAATAATTTTTAATCGATATATAATTAATATGATAATTATATATGATTTTATATTAATGGATATGAATCATATTTATACACAGAGAAAAAAAATCAATTGACTCAACAAAATGTGCGCTTACGGATGGCGAAACAAATGTTTGGTTGATCGAAAGGAATACCTCGTTGATCGAACTAACAGGCCGTCGATTCAAATTTTCAATACAACAATTATTTCGTTCGATCAACCAAAAATTTGTTTCGCCACCCGTAAGCGCTCATTCTGTTGACTCAATCGATTTTTTTTCTCAGTGTATGGTCATGTATGTAATGATATATAAATTTTTGTTAGATATGGCCATGGGTGAAATAGATATGTAATCAACTAATCATATATGACTATATATGGAAATTTGAAAAAAATTAAGTTCATCTTCCCTTAATAATAATCAAAAAAGCTTGTGGGAGTGATTACGTCATTTCACTGCGCTCGGGCTGTATACAAAAACTGTTCCAATCACAGCAATCCTTTAAATATACGAATATTGAGTGAACGCATTTCGCCGGCACTTTTTTGAATGGAGTTACAAACCATGGAATTATTTTTTACATTTAAATTTCTATATTTTCGTGTGATTTTTAAACAATTGTTACAACTATGGTTTATTCAATGTTACGCACTGACGAAAAAGGTTGTTCAATGGAAAAAATATACTGTATAACACAATATAGTTATTGATTTTTTTTTTTTCGATGAAGCGAGCACTATAGAGTATTGGAGGCCAAAGGGGACCTCTATGAATTATAAAGATCGTAAAAACTTGGTTCCGTCACAGCTACTCTTTTAGTATTTGTTTTCCTTCGCTAAGAGCGAGAAAGCATGGTAAACAATTTTCTTTTTTTAGTAGTCTTAGGCTACTTCGAAATACATAAAACACTTATAGGCTTAGAGAGTATTCGCCGCATAGCGCTCATTTTCGTTTTTTTACCTATACATATGAACGAAGTTTCTGCGAACAAAATAATGAATCAGTTTTAGAAAAGTTCCATTTTTTATTGAATTATATTGTATATAGTCTTTATTTCATGTATGCCTTCACTGTAACAAAAATTCTTATGAAATTAAAAATAACGACTGGACGTTTTTATGTAAAAACTGGTATATCAAATGTCGTGTGCAATTGTAATTAAAAACTAATGTTCAGTGTATTAAAAACATTGGAAATAATTAACTTTAATTTTAGTATAAAAGTAGTTTCATTTTAATAATTTACTTTCGTTTCAATGAAAAAGTATATTAATTTTTCATCACAATTGTACATTATATCATTATATGTAATGTCCCAGTCTTTGCATAAACCTTCCAGTCCGGTACATTAAATTTAAAATTTTGTTTTACAGAGCTTGTATGCATGAACGCATGACAGTGCCTGTACGCATGAAAAAGGTCAGCAAAGGGCTACCATCATATATGCATATGATGATAGCCCTTTGCTGACGTTTTGCCGACTGGCGCACTGACAATCGGCAAAACAGAACTATCGGCAAAAGATTATTTACGTAGTTTGGACAAGACATTCATTTTTTGCTGGGACGCTTGAATTCCATATGAGATATTTGCATCTTCCTGATGAGACAGTAATAAATCATATAATTGAGTGCAACGAAACAACCCAGATAGAAAACCGTGCCGTCAAATGGCTATCTTACCATTGGTACCGCCTCCGTTCCGTCTCCGTGCCGTCATTTTTTCTATCTGGGAAGCTCGCTCAGATTTTTTTTGCACCTATCACCAGTGGGACGAAAATATATCTTGTGCGTACAAAAGTTTACTTGAAAACTTAATCAACATCGTTTGAATTATCGGAATAAGTGATGTATAAAAATATTTACCGAATCGAGGGACAATGCTTGCATTTTTTAAATAATTTTTTTATAAATTTGAAGTAACGTTTTTTTCCGAAATATAATCGCAGCTTATATCGATCGTGAACAAAGAATACATCCGATTAAAAAAAATTACGTCATGAACAAGAAATGGTATCTACAAATTTTTAAAAAATCTATCGGCAAAAATGTCGATACACCGCGGCAATGATATGCACGTGTTAACGTCAAAAATTAGAATTTTTAAAGATCGGGAAAACGAAGTTTTACACATTCTACACGATTTCACAACAAAAATGCGTGATAAATAATTACTTACGAATTATCACGCGTTAGATGTTAAGTAATTAATCGTGTATCTATTGGAGACTTAATCTAAATTTTTTTGCAGTATATTTCCACGTTCTTTAAGTGCAAGCTACTTCACGATATTTGACCTTAGTCAAACACATTTTTCCACAATGTTGCATTCTTTATTCAAACATTTTTCACATTTTTTAAATAAGAATATTTTTACGTTCCTCAATCACAATTTGTTTACGTTATTGGATAAAAAAAAAAGATTACGTCAGTCGATAAAAATGTTTCCGTTAGTTATCATTCCCGTCTAACCTCGGCAGTCAACAGATGAACCGCCCACACTGCCGAGCGCATGCGTAGTAGATACGGCGGCTTCACGAGGCATCACGGCACCGAACACTTTTATCCTAAAATTCGATTTTAACGGACACGATGCCCATGGCATCGTGCATGGCTCAGCATGGACTGAATGGTTCTTAACGCGTCTAGATGCATTAGAGTCTGCTCGAGTTACATCGTAGAAGTGCCTTCAACATTCCGATCTGATGTTTAGTCTTCAAGAATCATCGATCGAAAAATTTCACTTCACTTGACCCCGATGTCTTGTTCACATCATTTATGCGTATTGACGTTATCAAGACACGATACGACTTTATCAAGTGGGTTTTTTTTTTTTTTTTGAGTATTCATTTTTTCGTCATATTTAACACTGTGCATCTCTCTATAATATATCAAAGTCTCGCCACAGTTGCTTTAATGAGGAACGAATTTGCAAATTCATTGGCAACTTTTAACCTTTTTATCGCGTCACAAAAGCTTGTTGCCAATTGTAAACTAACGTGATTCGTTACATGTTGCCTAGTCTAGCTAGGCGTAATATAGTGCCAAGCTGGCTCCGTGTAGTCCAGTTGTGGATGATGTTCATTTGATGTTTGGAATACGTTTAACTTCACCAAACTAATAAAAATAACGTTATTATTGGAACCAATGGCTTATAATTAATAACTATTGTCATAAAAAAAAAATCTCTCTCCGGCGGGGACTCGAACCCCGGTCTCCCGCGTGACAGGCGGGGATACTGACCCCTATACTACCGAAGATTCGATGTCTTGTCCATATTATCTATGCCTATTCACTCACAATACGACCTCATCGAATAAATTGTAATGTCATTCTTGAGAAAGCATTTTTTTTTAGAATACCTTTTTTTTAGAAAAAAAACCCTCATTAACACTCACTGACACTCACCTACACTCACCGACACTCACCGACACTCACCGACACTCACCGACACTCACCGACACTCACCGACACTCACCGACACTCACCGACACTCACCGACACTCACCGACACTCACCGACACTCACCGACACTCGCCGACACTCGCCGACACTCGCCGACACTCGCCGACACTCGCCGACACTCGCCGACACTCGCCGACACTCGCCGACACTCGCCGACACTCGCCGACACTCGCCGACACTCGCCGACACTCGCCGACACTCGCCGACACTCGCCGACACTCGCCGACACTCGCCGACACTCGCCGACACTCGCCGACACTCGCCGACACTCGCCGACACTCACCGACACTCACCGACACTCACCGACACTCACCGACACTCACCGACACTCACCGACACTCACCGACACTCACCGACACTCACCGACACTCACCGACACTCACCGACACTCACCGACACTCACCGACACTCACCGACACTCACGAACGCTCACGAACGCTCACGAACGCTCACGAACGCTCACGAACACTCACGAACACTCACGAACACTCACGAACACTCACGAACACTCACGAACACTCACGAACACTCACGAACACTCACGAACACTCACGAACACTCACGAACACTCACGAACACTCACGAACACTCACGAACACTCACGAACACTCACGAACACTCACGAACACTCACGAACACTCACGAACACTCACGAACACTCACGAACACTCACGAACACGCACGAACACGCACGAACACGCACGAACACGCACGAACACTCGCGAACACTCGCGAACACTCGCGAACACTCGCGAACACTCGCGAACACTCGCGAACACTCGCGAACACTCGCGAACACTCGCGAACACTCGCGAACACTCGCGAACACTCGCGAACACTCGCGAACACTCGCGAACACTCGCGAACACTCGCGAACACTCGCGAACACTCGCGAACACTCGCGAACACTCGCGAACACTCGCGAACACTCGCGAACACTCGCGAACACTCGCGAACACTCGCGAACACTCGCGAACACTCGCGAACACTCGCGAACACTCGCGAACACTCGCGAACACTCGCGAACACTCGCGAACACTCGCGAACACTCGCGAACACTCGCGAACACTCGCGAACACTCGCGAACACTCGCGAACACTCGCGAACACTCGCGAACACTCACGAACACTCGCGAACACTCACGAACACTCACGAACACTCACGAACACTCACGAACACTCACGAACACTCACGAACACTCACGAACACTCACGCCCCGCTTATACACAGCCTGTACGCTCTTATAGAATGAGCCCATCGATAACTTTCGTAAAATCGCTTCCCTCCATTTTTGGCTCAAAGAGATAAAAACGACAAAAGTAAGTATTTTGTAAAAATTGTATGCATCTAAAGCCGTCCAAATTTTTAAAAAACTTTCTAATGTATCTACGTTTTGTTATTTGAAAAAAAATTAATGTCGCAGTACTTGAAATGGCCTAAAACATCAGGAAATACAGGAAAGCAAAATTGATTATCGAATGACCGTAGCAAATTAGGTCGCAATGTCCACACTTCAACTGCACTTATTTCATACCTATCCTGACAGATTGCTCTGTTCTCTGTTCTCTGTTCTCTGTTCTCTGTTCTCTGTTCTCTGTTCTCTGTTCTCTGTTCTCTGTTCTCTGTTCTCTGTTCTCTGTTCTCTGTTCTCTGTTCTCTGTTCTCTGTTCTCTGTTCTCTGTTCTCTGTTCTCTGTTCTCTGTTCTCTGTTCTCTGTTCTCTGTTCTCTGTTCTCTGTTCTCTGTTCTCTGTTCTCTGTTCTCTGTTCTCTGTTCTCTGTTCTCTGTTCTCTGTTCTCTGTTCTCTGTTCTCTGTTCTCTGTTCTCTGTTCTCTGTTCTCTGTTCTCTGTTCTCTGTTCTCTGTTCTCTGTTCTCTGTTCTCTGTTCTCTGTTCTCTGTTCTCTGTTCTCTGTTCTCTGTTCTCTGTTCTCTGTTCTCTGTTCTCTGTTCTCTGTTCTCTGTTCTCTGTTCTCTGTTCTCTGTTCTCTGTTCTCTGTTCTCTGTTCTCTGTTCTCTGTTCTCTGTTCTCTGTTCTCTGTTCTCTGTTCTCTGTTCTCTGTTCTCTGTTCTCTGTTCTCTGTTCTCTGTTCTCTGTTCTCTGTTCTCTGTTCTCTGTTCTCTGTTCTCTGTTCTCTGTTCTCTGTTCTCTGTTCTCTGTTCTCTGTTCTCTGTTCTCTGTTCTCTGTTCTCTGTTCTCTGTTCTCTGTTCTCTGTTCTCTGTTCTCTGTTCTCTGTTCTCTGTTCTCTGTTCTCTGTTCTCTGTTCTCTGTTCTCTGTTCTCTGTTCTCTGTTCTCTGTTCTCTGTTCTCTGTTCTCTGTTCTCTGTTCTCTGTTCTCTGTTCTCTGTTCTCTGTTCTCTGTTCTCTGTTCTCTGTTCTCTGTTCTCTGTCGTGAACATCAGAGTATATTATCTGAACATCTGAACATCAGAGTATATTAAAGGCCTCCCAAAATGTACAATTTCCATTAAAACGTCGTCTTAACCCTGATTGAAAGGAAACTTAATTTCAACCCAATTATAAATAATGACCCGGCATTAGGCTTCAAACTATTAGTTATTCTATTCCTATTACTCCACGCTCGTTCCTGTCTCGTTAATGGGGTGCATCTGTTGACACAACAATACATTGCTTCGTCCTTCAGTAACCTCTCGATTTACATTCTCCTCTACGAAACCCCTGAAACTACGCTGCAACAAAAAAAAAGTTGAACTCTCCATCGACATTATCCGCTTCGATTGTACATAATAATAAGTAATCCAAAATAATCCATCAACAGAACAAGTTTCATCGTATCGGTAACACTGGTAAAAGCCGAATTCACGGCAACGAACGGGAATCTACCGGGGATACGAGAATTTAAGGCGCAGCACTGTAGTTAAATTTAGTTCATTAACATGAGACACTATTTCCAGTTTAAAGTTAGCTCAGTTCTAGCCCAGACCAGTCTTCTAGGCCGGCCTTAGCCCGCGTATCCGAATGACTTTATCGAATTCGAGTGAACGTTACAAGTAACGAATACAATATAAATATATTATAAGAAATTTTTATTTAACATAATACGAAATGCCACCGCCGAAATTAATCGAAGAACCGGACGATAGTAGAACGTGGGAATTGGTCGAACGATGCCTTTTGCCTATCGCATTCTCTCACGCCGTTGCTGTTATATTCGCAGCTGTACTGAACACCTTGAGAATCTCTCAGACATCGAGTTTTGTGCTGTTTCTACTGTTTCTATTCGTTTCCGTGGGTTTCACCCTGTTCTATCATAATCTTAAGGTAAGTTATTGCGACAATTATTGCCAAATGCTTCGATAACACTTCCTTTTTTTCTTCAACCATTAAGCATCAAATTTTCCGTGGAAATTTTTTTTCCTTCCTTTTCATACAAAAAATGTTTGAACAGATAGGCAAAAAAAAAGGCAAAAAAAAATGGAAAAAAAATATTTTTACCGATAATGTGGGTACGCGATCCAGAAATTGAATTTTCGTTACCTTTCGAACTGCGCTATCGAGACGAAATTTTGTTCACATTTAACTTAGTTACGCTCCTTTTAACCCGTGGAATTTTCGAACAAAAAAATTACTAAAAAATTGAAACTAAAAATGTTGTATTATTAAATTTGCGATAATGTTCTAACATCAGAATATTCCGAAAAATCAAGTTAAATCTTCCTACGAGATTCGAAGATTTTTAGCATTAAATAAAATGAAAATTAATATCAATCGATTGAAACTTAAAAACTGTAATTTTCAATTTGTAAAGTAATATCTGCGAACGCCTAAAAGCTTCACGAAATTGTGAGCTACAGAGCCAAAACGTTCTATACTGACGGCGTTCACCAATGTTCGGCACTGAGTTTAATGCGAATCGATAAGAATTTTAGGATATTGTTAAATTCGACTGTTGTCAATTATTTGTACGATTATACAAATAGAACGTGTCATGAATAAATTACAGAAACATTACCAGTTACATAAAATGTAGCCAAATTAAACTTGCATGTGGAATCAAATCCTTTGTTACAACCCCTCTTATATTATGATTTATGAGTAATGCCAAAATTGAATACAAGAAAAAAGAAAGCGAGGAAGAAACATTCACGTCAAGCTTACATCCTTCCATGCATTTTTCAAAATTAAAAAATTAATATGAGACAAATCGAAGACAAAAAAAATAAGATTGAGGCATTGAAAGAAACTTGAAAAATCTCGACGATTATTTGAATACAGGGATTTATTGTTATCGCAAGAGATAAATAAATTTATTTGTCAACCTTTCGCAATGTCAAGCATATGGCGTTCGAAAGTTCAGAATCCCTCGATTACGTGGAAACGACAGTTTAATTATAGGTCCTTCCAACTCTGACCTTTGCATATTGGATAACATGGATGCACGTGTTCCCTTTAAAAAAAAAAGACATCCATTTGTCCTTCCAAACTCGGTTATTCATCGTTCTCCATTGAGTGAAATATTGCACGTGTAACTCAATTTGCAGTAGTTCGAACGTTTATTTTTATTTTTTCCTCCACCGAACAGAGATGGGTTATTGAATTTTAATGCGATAGGTAACAGCCGCTGGGAAAGCGGTGCTGATCACCGGTTGCGAATCGAGAGTTGGCTACTCGTTAGCCAAACGCTTGGACGAACTAGTAAGTAATTCAAAGGATGGTTGAGGTCTCGGGACTCAAGGGAGTGACGATGTAGAATCTATGATATATTAATCGTTATTCTCTTCAGGGATTTACAGTCTTTGCCGGCTTCAGCAATATAGCGGGAAGCGAGGAGAATGTACAAAGCTTGAAGAAAGAAGCTTCCGGTAGACTTCATCCCTTGCAACTGGATATCACGAATGAGCGGGAAATACACTCGGCATTCTTGTACGTCAATGAGAATCTACCCGACGAAGCACCGGGTAATTCAATTATTAGTTTTCGCAATCTTGATAGGATTTTTTATTTTTACGTTATCAAATAACTTGAATTTTTTAATACATAATATTTCAGGACTATGGGCGATCGTGCACTCTGCTGCGTGGGTCGCTTTGGGGGAATGCGAGTGGGTCCCTCAGTCTGTATTGAAGCGAACTATCGATATTAATTTCCTCAGTGTTGTACGCCTCAGCCAGGTAATACCTAAATATTAGACCTAATTTTTGATAAAATGGGAATTGTTATTTTTTTTCTGGCCTTACGACTCCGATTTACATATAAGTTAATCTAAGGGTAATTCGGGAAAGTAGAAAAGATTAATATAGTTGAAAATTAAATTATATTGGTGGGGCAGTGTTCGTTATTTAGTTAAGGCGGGTGACATATAGATGGCCGAAAGCGAACTGTCCACTAGGACTACTAACACTATACGCAGTCTTCGGCACATTTGAGATCGTGAGTGTCAAACATACGAAATGGCTGTTACAAGACATCATTACAGTCATCGAAAGCGTTTTTGTACACATTCGGTTTTAAAACCACAGTGTACTAGAGACTGCGTGGTGGCCCAAGTAGAGGGTCCGGGCTCAATCCACCAATTTTTTTTTACCCTCACCGATTCGTCCCATAATTAGCCAAGTTTTAATGTCACTTCAAGGTACTCAAATACTTCCGTGGATTTTTGGAGATTTTTAAATTCAACATTGCAGAAAATATCGAATTTTTTAACATCAATGTTCTTCGAGAATATTGACTCGCAGAAAGAGAAATGTTTCGAGATGAACGTCGCACTTTTATATAAGTTTTTCGATGTTACTAATAACGTTGATTTTTTTCCCAAAGAATGTGACGATTTTTTTTCGGAAAGGTCACTGTTTGTATACTGTAAATTTTAAAGAATGTTCATGAATATGTGTTGAAAACACTTTTTAAAATCGCTAGAGTTGCACCGTTTGAAATTTCGGAGTAAAAAATAATACGTTAAAAGAAAAATTTGAAAAATCATGTTCATGTACAATAGATACGGGTTTAAAATCCAATCAATTTTTTTTATCTTCATAAATTTGAAAGAAAATTGAAAAGTGTTCTCCGCCAATTTATCCAAAAGTGATTAAATTATCAGAGAACACCTCCTATATGACACTTAATAAGTATATAATTGATCGATTGTTTATTGTCCCAATAACTCATAGTTCATTAATAACGTAAAATTCATCCGCCAAATCATGAAATTTCAATCTTGGATGGCTTTTCTTCTCTTAAATCGCTCATGATCCGTCTATATGAGGCGATATGAAAAGATTGGGGGTGGGGGGTGTTCGTGTATGTGGTCGTACCTGAGAGGTACCGTAGGTGAATGGCATGACTGGCCGAGCGTGTAACAAAGCGCACAGTGCCACAAAGTTGAGAGTGCCGTTGGATCATGAGAGGGTTCAGTATGTTCACATACAAAAAAAACATGTAGTTGGTTCTCGAAAAAGGGTTTCCTTTCAAGCGAATAGCCGGGGAGATATAGAACATCCAAATTTAAGACTGTTCACCTTGACCCCTTCAATCCTGTAAGTCTGTCAATTTGGCCGCATTCTCGTATCTCTGGTATCGTTTTCCACTGGTTATATCGAGTATGCATTTTAACATATGAAACTGCCCAAGCGGTGTATGCCTGCCTTGCCCGTCCACTACAAAGAGCTAGACTCGGTGCGCACTCATTTTAAGATTATAAAATATCTATAAATCGGTCAAAACTAATACATCTCAAATTGGAAGCTGGAATTTAAAGGAAGATTTAATAATCGATGCGCTTTTTTTCATCAGGTCTTTCTGCCGTTAATTCGTCGTTCCAAGGGTCGTATCATACTGGTATCCAGTATATTAGCTCGCATCCCTAGTCCAGTACGCGGAATTCAGTGCGCAGCGGGAGTGAGTAACTTTGAAGAGCATTCAAATTTATGTTTGACCTTGAAAATGTACGTGCCACCTTAACGATCGATGCTTTATCGAGAAAGTTGATATGTGATCTTGAAGATCGATGCATGACCTACGAAATTGAAGTTCGACCCTACAATTCAATGTTTGACCATGAACCTGGTGTTTGACCTCGGAACTCTGCATGAGACCTTGACAATTGATGCTTAACCTTGATAGATGATGTTTCATCTTGAAAGTTGAAGCTTGACCTTGAAAATTTATGTTTGACTTTGAAAAATTATGTTTGACCTTGAAAAATTATGTTTGACCTTGAAAATTGATGTTTGACCTTGAATGACCTGTAAAAGTAACATTTATCTTGTACATTTAGGCCGCAATCGAAGCTTGGGGCTCGTGTCTGAGACTGGAGATGCGTAGATGGGGTGTGGACGTCTCGATAGTTGAAACCGGTGAATACGTATCGGGCAACGCGTGGCTGAAGGACAGCGCGGCTCTGCTGACTCAGGCTAGAGACATGTGGATCCAGCTCGACCCTCAGACTCGCAAGGAATACGGCGAGGAATTATTCCAGAAAGAGATGCTGGCTCTGGGAAAGTATACTAAGGGACCAGAAGCTGATTTGACCTGCGTTCTTCGAGCGCTCGTCGACGGCGTCGTCAAGACTTTCCCAATGAAGAGGTACACACCAATTACGCGCAAGGAACGAATACAGGCGTTCGTCAGCGATCATTTTCCCAAGTCTGTGTACGACATCGTCTACACCGAGTGATTACATATCGTAATAGGATCGTACGCCGGTTTATACGCGTAAATCGAATAATCGATAAGCTTCAAGACATTTTTCCCCCCAAAGTTAGAGCTGCGAGAACGAAAGTGTGAAACTATTGTCTTCTCTTCCAACTGAGCGATATTCGTTGACAAATAAAATAATTGTATCGTACCTTGTATGAAATTTTGTCCACCCTTTGTGTTATTGCATGCTGCATTTTTATGGCATTATCTTCCGTGGGTTTCCTTTTTTCAGTCAGTGGGATGTGTCAAGATTTTTTATTTTGGCGCCTCTATGGAAATCAACCATTCTCACCACGCGGAAATCGAAAACGCCACGTTTTCAAAATGTTCGTACTCCATTATTGGGAAATCACATGTATCAACACATCTAGTGGATTCATTTTAACTACTGCATCCCAGTCGACATAACCCATTAATTTTATTAAACTTATTATCATCCGTGATTAATGTTCATGTTCAGATACGATAAAGGCTTTTTTGTAATGATATCCTTTGAAATCATACAAATTTTCTTGAATGAGGCGTTGCCACGATGTATCTGGAGAATGCGTGAAACACATTCTCCAGGTTTCACCCTTACGCCGCCGTGACCGCCACTAGTAAAAAGTGCCCCAGGAAGACAGGCGCCACGAAACGGTCGCAGTTGGCGCAATATTTGCGACATGCGCTGCGCATGTCGCAAATATTGCTGCAACTACCCAAGTAGCAGTACTGACAAATTGTCAATTATGCGATATCTTTTATAAATTGCTTTCAGATTTGTTCAAAAGATAACCGAGGTGTCTTTAAATTTCCATCCGTTTTAGTGTTGACGTAACGATTCCATTTTTAAGTTATCGTAAATGGTTTTAACATAAGTTGTCCGAAAGTTATTATACGATTTCGTCTGAAGGATAGCCATTTTAGGGTATCGAATAGTTGCCCGCGTATTGATAACAAATATGAATGCAAAATAAGGTATCGTAGAGGTGCCGTTTTTATGTTATCCTAAAAAGCTTACTGAAAGGTTATCTAAAAGTGATCATTCGACTTTGTTTCATGGATAGTCGAATATCCATCATCATGTCCATTATAGGTTGCCGAAAAGGTATCCATTTATCGATAACAAATAGGGATATCGGCTAAGTTGCCGGGCAGATACCGTTTTTAAGGCAACCTAAAATATCTGCCTTAATAGTTGTCCGAAAGTAAACATTTTATGACGTATTCTCCCAGGTACCCTTTGCATGGGCCCAGGTAAACTTTGCATAGGATTCATATAATACCTTTTCTTTTCGGTAATTATTTCAGCAAATAAATAAATAAATAAAATATTTATTGTGAATTCACTTCAGATAAGAGAACTTTTACTGCTTTCAAATCTAGCTAGGAATAAAAGAAACCTCAAATGATAAGCGATAGCACGGCGTTAGGGTTTTAGGCTAATATGCTTAATGTCCCGGGTTCGAGCCCAACTTTAGGACGTTACCCAGTAAACACAGTAATCTAGCAGCAATGTAACACCAATGTAACTGAAAATAGCAGGTAATATTACAACAATGTTACAAGTAAATTACATGTAAGTTGCCATTTCCGACTCAGCAATATAACACTATTATATTACCGTGTTATATCGTTGTTATATAACGATGTAACGTGCCATTTTTATTTAAAAAAACATATTATGGCTAATTCCATCCTTGGATCAGCATCTGTATTAGTGACAAACGAAATTACTCTATCGATAGGAACAAATACATCTCAGAAAAAACGTTATTAATTTGTGTGCACCAAGTCCACCATACCTATTCGGCTATGTTGGACTTGATAAAGTAATTTTGATAAATTGTATACACGATTCAGACGGATTACCTACGGATCATGACTGATGTATAAACTTTAATTTTTATCTTTAAATATTGGTCGGTAAGGCGTTTAACGGTAATAAGGAAGCCAGTAATTATTTGCTTGTTATAAAATCGTTATAAGCATGTTATGTACCTGTTATGAAGCCCTGTTTTGTAACCGTAACGCTACCATACTTTGTAACATTAACATTGCCTGCAGATTAGAAATGGTCATAAACATTGTTATAAACATTTTATATGAACGTTACAGAGTCCAGTTACATTATTGTAATGTAATTACGTTATACGCCATTAACATTACCTGATTATCACGAAAGTTATACTCAAATTGTTACAAGTATGTTATGTAACGGTTACACAATTTTTGGTTCCTCATAGAGGAAGCTTTGTGATGGTAAAAAAAAAAAATTTCGACATTTTAATGAAAACGTGTTCAGAATGTTCCAAAACATCGAAAAATCACAGTTAGAAAAAATGTCCGGTTGCATGTGTGCGTGCGTGCGTGCGTGCGTGCGTGCGTGCGTGCGTGTGTGCGTGCGTGTGTGCGTGCGTGTGTGAATCGGACGTGAAAAATTCAAACGGCTATAACTCGAGAACGCCTCCACCGATCAGGCTGAAATTTTGCAGACAGCATGTGTGGTTAATAGTCAATGTTTCTGCACAATTTCGTCCAAAAATGTGCAGTTGTTTGTTTTGTAGGCCATTTTTAAGGTAGATTTACAGGTAGAATATCATCACCCGATGATCCTTTATTCGCGAAGCTTCCTCTATGAGGAAGCCAAAAATACAGACAATGCTTCCTCATAGAAGCCTCATAGAAGCTTCGCGGATAAAGGAACCTTATGAGAAAGCGATATGAAAATTTCAACTTCAAATTTTTATGAGAAAGGGATATGCAAATTTCAACTTCTAACTTTTATGATAAAGCGATATAAAAATTTCAATTTTCAACTTTTATGAGGAAGCGATATGAAAATTTCAATTTTTTATTCATAACTATAACGTTACACCGATATATAACAGTTACATTGACTACATATAACAATTGAAACATTACATATTAGTCCCATGTACCCTCTATATATCAGAAGAATCACATTGTTACATTACATGTAACTTCCATGTTATATTGCCGTAATAAAACGTGTTCACTGGGTAACTATCATGTGTCATCTTTAGGATAACTTAATGCTACCTGGGTACGTCCGATTCGTGGCACTTGTCTACCAAGATGCAAAGATTTTAAAAAATATATATTTCAACACCAATTTCTCTGGGAAGCAGTAGTAGAACTTTTTTCTTCTATCATAATCATTCTGTAAATTATTATTCGCAGTCCAAGTTCGCGCTAATAACACCTATATAGCATACTAAGATCAGCAGAACTCGTTTCCTATCTCCACAATCAAAAACTCCGTCCTTCTAACTTTAGTCATGCAATATTAATTACACGTATTATATTTCCCATTTGCACAGCCGCAAACATTATGGAACGTCGGAATCTAAGTAACCATGTAGAAACCCTTCAGGTCGAAGTACGTAAAAACAAAAACAAACACCGTTACATTAAGATGAAGTGAAAGTCACGTGACAGAGCCAGGAGTGTGAAAGAGATCGCGGCATTGATCTTAGGGTGAAGCGAGAGAGAGAGAGATAGAGAGCGACAGAGAACGTGTTTTACTTCACATTAATTCCATTCGACCCAACATCGGATTGGCGGTCCTCCATATACATACACACTTACATTGTACCGCGCTTAGACTAACCTTTGTTTACCTCAAAAACGAACCCGAATGAATCACACAGCCTCGCGCGTTAGTCAAACTCGTAAAACTCGTGACTCACAGAAACAGTGTCTCTCGCAACATCGATCCATGTAAACGATTAACCTCAATGTTTTATACTCGTTGTTTTAATTCTCATCAAATTCTATGATTACTTCGCGAAAGGTTACTTCCACGAAACGTCCGGTCATTGACAGCGAAACGCCGCGACTGCAGGGATATTTTCATCGACCGACGAATCCCGTGCTACGCGTTATCTCATTCATCTGGATCAAAGATAATCGTTAACAAATTGCATACTTCTCATTGCACCATTTTAAAAAAATAACATAATACAACAACAGAACTGATTCGCAATTGTTTTGCATCAATCACGACTAATTTTAAAGAAAGAAAAACTTAAATAATTGCTTCTTTATTGGGTCTGCGCCTCGTGCGGATGCCCCTAGGAAATCGGATCGACTCGGTTTTTCCCCCTATGAGAATTATGAGAAGAATCTCACGCTCACGGCTCGGCGAAGGGGGGGTGAGGGAACTCGAGGGCCATAAACGTTAGGCGTGTCGGCGTCTGTTTTTTGAGGTTTTGACACTTGGCAAAGTGCCGCGAAGCGAGAGGGTTTTATTTTTTTTGACTCGAGTGTAAACGCGATAATTACGAGTGTCACAATGATTCGATAGCCCGAGCGGGCTGTGTGCGGAGATGCTCGTTTTATTCGACGAAATCGAAACGACGATGATGGAATCGCGATTGAACGTGAGCAGCTGATCGGGCTCGGCGAAAAGATCTTAAAAAAAGAGACGCCCGAATATACGAGAGAACGATCGCACTCCGACGTCCCTTGGACGTTACATGGGAGCTGCTGCGGAATCGAAGGAGCCCATGTGGGAATGCTCTTTTGGGGTAAAAAAAGGGCGGTAGCCTATGCCGGGTTATGGAGACAGAGAGCATAAAGTCGGGGGCTAGCGAACATAGCCATAGCCATCACAGTCGCAGTTCGCAGAAACATCATCGTTCGCACAACAACAAACCGCAGAATCACAGGAGCTCGCACCGGAGTTCGAGGTACTCGAGAATGTCTCGAATGCGAAGCTCCATAAAACAAACATATTTCATATTCAAAAACATTGTCGCAGGTGGAAAATGGTTATTTGCATCGCAAGTGCGTAGAAAGGGAATTCTTGACGAACATAAAAATTGTGCACGAGCCAAAGGCGAGTGCGGCATTCGCACGAGTCAGGATTCTCCATTCTACACCCCTGCCATTCACATAACTTTTCCTAAGTTCCAGGTACTCGAGAATGTCTCAAATGCGAAGCTCGATAAAACAAACATATTTCATATTCAAAAACATTGTCGCAGGTGGAAAATTGTTATCTGCGTCGCAAGTGCGTAGAAAGGAAATTCTTGACGAACGTAAAAATTGTGCACGAGCCAAAGGCGAGTGTGGCATTCGCACTCAGGATTCTCCATTCTACACCTCTGCCATTCACATAATTTTTCCTAACAACTTCATGAAAATCGTTTTTCATGAATTTTGTTTTTGGGAAGTGTGCGCAGATAGTTACTTTCTTGCTCTAGTACAAGAAAAATACCATATTACGTTTCTACCCATGCACAGTATTTGTCTCGGACGCAATGCAAAAAAATGTCATTCTGCTCTCACTTCACAGTAACGGAAAGTGGGGTTTTATTATTATTATTATTAATATTTATAGAAAGGAAGTTTACAACTTATAATAACTGCATCTTGTATTTTACATTAAGTAGACAAGTGTTTATCAAGTCTGTCTTTAAATTGGTTAAATTTTACGTGCTGCATTAGGAAAACTTTTTTTTTTTCGTTACTCTTATGGAAAATGTTGCGCGATCTCTTTGCAGCATGGTTAGTATAAAAAAAAAATGTGCACCAGATTGCACATTTATGTTATCGAATCTCAACAATTTTACCTTTCGACAATTGTATTTATTTATTTATTTATCAATGCGTTAAACCTTTCTACAAAAGAAGAAATATATATTTTTGTGATACATTTTTTTTTCTTATTTTTACTATTTATTTATTTATTTGGCAAGTAAAAAGAAATCGGTTTTCAATATTTACGAGAGCGCAAAGTAATTGATAATTTTTATTCCGCAGAAACAATAGGAGTCAGAGGAAGGAGAGACGAGACGTGGATCCGAGCGAAATGGCGCCGTTTCAGACGACGGTTAACGTCAGGACCAACAGCGTGGAGAACGTCGGCCAGGAAGTGATAGAAGTACAAATACTGCCGCAGGATGAGAACTGGGGTGAAAATACGACTGCGGTAACGGGAAACACCTCCGAGAGATCGGAGTCTACGGAGGATGTCAGCCACTGGCCCAGCGAGACCGAGGGGGCCTTCAACTTTAGCTGTAATCGATACGTGGGCCCGGTTATCGGACTGGCCCTCGGCACGAGCGCTTTTCTCAGTCCGATCGCGATGGTCGTCCTGCCGAAATTGGGCTTTTTTCCCGATTCGACGACGGTGCTCACGATGCAGCAGAGACTGCAACTATTGTCCTGCAACGCCGAGTGCAAGGGTCAATTGTTAGGATTGGCGTTCAAACTCGTTCTCTTGGCTATCGGAAGCTGGGCCGTTTTTCTGCGACCCAGAAATGCAACGATGCCGCGCGTATTTCTGTTCAGAGCCGGAGTACTTCTACTCACTATGCTCTGCATCTGTACTTACTGGCTGTTCTACGTTGTTCAAGTAAGATAACAATTTTAGGCGAGATCGGGACACGTACGATGCATTTGCGCCAACCGAGACCCTCTTCCTTCATTATCCGTTTGACTATTAAACGAGTAAAATTATTGAATTCTTGCACGAGGCTCGGTTCGCGTCGGCGCCCTCGTACGCGGTACTTCGATATTTTTTTCGAAAAGACATTTGTTTATTTATTTTCAGGTCACTGAGAGCGCCAAGACTACCGCCAACGGGGAGATAACGGAGTACAAAAGTTTAGTGAACTACGCGGGTACCTTCGCGGATACCCTACTGTTCATTCACTACGTCGCTGTTCTACTTATCGAAATCCGTCACATGCAGCCCACTTTCTACCTCAAGGTAAATCATACTTTTACTCGCTACGGTCAGGGAAGTAACGGATTTTTCGATCGATAACGTTTTGATACCAAGAGGGCGACAATAGGTCGTCAAACTTGGGCTGGTTGTCTTGAAATTGTATGGTTCTATCGACAAACTATTGATCAAAATATCTCGACTGTTGCCATGAAATATAGGCGATTTTTTCTTCCAAATTACAAATTCTAGTCGTAATAATGAAACACTGTCACACGTACTGATAATTTACACGTTTAGATAAAGAGTATATGTTGCAAAATTGTTGTACCAATTTTTCGTTATTGGTGACCTGCACTCTGTTACAGCGTATTTTTCTGCGAATACGGACGAACCTTAAGGTGAAGTGAAACAGCTGTGCGTGCGAGAGAGATAGTTGCAATTTTCAAATTAACTTTATTCAATGGTGTTAAACTTGTAGAGAAAAAAATGAATTCGCGCCGGATGCAAAATTACCGTGCGCATACGGCTCGAATTTGCTTTTTCCTCAAGGAAATTAGCACCCTTGAGAAAAGTTCATTACAGTTTTCATTACCGACCGCGATATTTCACTTCCCCTTAAGGCGATGTGACGCCCTTTTCTATCCGCTCAACCCCGGCTTTGTCGGTAATAAAAACTGTAATTTATTTTGTTAACAGCGCACACCATTTATCACTAACGGCAAATTCTTACATTAAGCGGATATCAATTCAACTTGCCGGAAAAATTTGCTTTTGGCCGTAGATGGATAGAAGCATAAAAAAATCAATTACAGTTTTTATTACCGACCGTCGTATTTTCACATGCTCTTAATGCAATATTCATAAAATTGCTTACCGATGACCGGCTCCGGATAATGGGTCATCACCATACTGTTGCTAACCAAATCTTGCTTCAGCAAATCTGGACACTTGTAAAAAAAAAATCGAAATTCTCAGTAGCCAGCTGTGATATGCATAGTTTGCACGATAAAAAGACAACTCGAGTAATTCGAGTTTTGAAAAATTCGTTGCTTGTCATCCGAACATCTTTGCTATAAAACGAAGATTGTGAGCGTTACATATCATGTTTTTTCAAGTTTTTATATAGCTGTTTGATAATACAAAATATATGGCTGTGTCATAATACAAAAAAACCACTAATTTTGGCAATATTCACTGCAAAGATTCCCTATAAAAAAATGTAGTTATTTGTCGTTTCGGGGATATGTTTGATGGATTTTTTTCTCACTGATCATGAATCTGCCACTTATTTTACTCTCAGCTTGGAATACAACAAAACAACTTACTTGAAATACAACAAAATACTCATTTTTCGTAACATTGAAAAAATTCAGAATCTCAAAATATGAACGGTTCAATCGATCCTCGCCAAATTAAACACGGATCATCGATCGATAATAGTCCCTCTGTACAAATTTTTAGCCCGATAGCTGAAAGATTGTAAGAGCTAGCGTGTACACAAACTTTTTTTTAGCAAAGTTCAAAAACGTGTGAAATCTTAATGACTGAAAGCATTTTGCTCTAAATTTAACCACACATTGAGGATGACCCGTCTACCTACCTTAGAAATGTCAGCTTGATTGCTCAAGCCATTCTCGATAGATAAGAGTTTTTATTTCAATTTTTCAAGTCTGAGACACATCAAAATCCATATCTTTTTTCTAAATATGATTTTCCAATATTTTGGAATATTCTGAAAAAAGTTTTCATTCAAATCTCGAAGTTTATTTTATTTTTTTCATGAAAACAAAGCTTCTTCGACGCGGAAGCAAAATTAACATCATCGAATCAATCGACCCAAATATATTTCAGTTTACGTGTATAATACCCATTAATTCATCGTATCCTCTATTAATTTTCACAATTTTACACCGAATGTTTTATCTCCATCACAAAAATGTACAATTACAATCGATCTTTAAAACAATGTAATATTTTCCAGGTCGTAAGATCACCGGACGGCGAGTCAAGATCGTACGCGATCGGTCACTTGTCGATCCAGCGAGCAGCAGTCTGGGTATTGGAAAGATATTATACAGAATTTCCAATATACAATCCGTATCTCGATCGTCTGCCGGTATCGAAGTCCGGTAGGAAACAGTCGAGTTTCAAGTTCTACGACGTGGACGGCTCGGTGAGCACGGGAGGAACTCAGCAGCGAAGCGGCGGCGACAGAGCCGTCCTCGCCGCTCAAGCTCGCCGAAGAGACTCCAGTCACAACGAGCGTTTCTACGAGGAACACGATTACGAGAGGCGTGTGAGGAAGCGGCGAGCTCGTTTGATCACAGCGGCCGAGGAGGCTTTTGCTCATATTAAAAGACTGCACTCGGAGTCCGAACTGGCTCCGAATCCCGGCCCAATGGATCCGATGGAAGCTGCTCAAGCCGTTTTTCCCTCGATGGCTCGAGCTCTGCAAAAATATCTGAGGGTAACCCGTCAGCAGCCGAGACACTCGGTAGAATCTATACTCGGTCGTCTGGCCCGCTGTTTGGCCCAGGACGCAGCTCCGCGAGCGTTTCTGGAACCATTTTTCACATCGTCTCCGGTACTCTCGAACGAGAAGGAACGCCAGAGACGATCGCATCACTGGGCTCTCGTTTGCGAGGGTGAACTTCCCTCGAGGACACTCGCGCCCGGATGCGAATTTCAATTGAGACAGGGCGAAGTTGCTCTGCTCTGTACTGCGTATCGGTTGCCACATTTCAACCTCACCGAACAACTTGCACATCCGAAATCGAACAAATTTTTGCTTCGGCTAAATTCGGAAACTTCGGTTTAGCGTTTCGCGGCGGGGATTCTCTGAACTGCGGAGTGTTCTTATCAGTTCGTCGACCGAGAGACGAGCTGCCGCGAGAATGGAAGCTCAACGGGTTCGAGCGACTACTACATTCTTGACAAATGAGTACCGAGTTTGGAGAATTGTTTATAGAAGCTTCGACAAAGATATCGATGTTAATAAGCCTGGGGTTTTATGTAAAGATTTAGATTGAAAGAGTGTCGGACATCGTGACTCGAAACTGAGACGGTGGATTTTCATTGTTTTTAATGGAAATTTTATATTTGTGAGTGACAAAAAAAAATGATATCTCTTAGTGTAAAACAGTTTGCCGATGCGTCGCCTTAAGTTTTAATGTTCCAGCGTAAAGTTTGGATGTTTTCGCACCCGCAGTTTCTATTTTTATCGGACCGCACGTCTCTGAAATGCAGCAGCAGCTGACAGTAAACGACGTCTAATAGCATATAAAAAAATTCAACGCTCGATCTCAGATTTGATCCAATGTCCGATCCTTACGACATTTAATACTTGAAATTTTACATAGTATATTTGAACATAAAAAAAGTTTTTGTACATATCTGTATATGGCTTAATCTTGAGGGAAGGAAAACAGCTTCGCGGAACACCGTTGCTCTCTGCGATAAGTTTATTGCTCACAATATTTTTATGTCGATGACGAATGGGGTTCCTGTAAAACGTATTAATATCGATTAGCTTTTGGAAGGCTTTTATGAAGAATTTTTTAAATTTTCAGCGCCCATTTTATAAGACTGTACAGCCTCAACATCCTTAATGTAATAGCCTTGTTGCTGCTCTAACTGTTAGCATCGCGCGTAACGCGAAGAATCGCGTGACCAAGTGCTTGTACTGAAACAAAAAACGCAATGAAAACAGGCTATTATTACATACCCGGATATACTCATACCGGTGACGAGAGAAATACACGCCGTACTCTGCCTTTTCTATATGTACAATCAGATGTGTAGTTATTATTTTGCTAAAAAAAAGCATCGGCAAAATATTTTCGAGATAGCAGCTATACATGTTGATGCAAAAAAAATGATTTTCGTCTGGTAATTAACAGTAAAACGAACTAGGATAGGATGGAATTGATTCTCATTTCTTTTTACATTCTTTTTCTACACACCCATCATTCCGTATGGTCTAACGAACTCGCGATTTTTCTTTTATCGATACCTTCTCCAGACGCATCGACGATGTGTCGAGAACAGAAAAGACTTTGAAGCACAACGAGCGCTTATTATTTTTTACATGGCAATTGATCATAAAAATAGATAGGATGTTAAAAAATTATCGCCACATCTAACAATACGTGAGATTTCATCACGTTGAGAAAAAAATAATAATTCATATTCCATCTACCATTTCGTACTATTAGAGTAAATTGGGGATTGGCATAGTCGAACACTTTTGATAATATGATGCCTGAAAAAGTGCCGGATAACAATTAATATTTGAGCCAATTACACCTATATATCAACAAATATATATTCCCGATTTTCAACAGTTTTTCGACAAAGCGTAGTCGAAACTTGGTCTTAAAAAAAAAATTCTAATCAATCGCTACGTAATTTGGAAAAAAAAATGTAAACTCTATTAAACAATTGCTGAATTGTTAGCGCGGAAAAAATTGTTTTATTATTCTTGAAAATTCTGTAAAAGTTAAATAGCCAATTGTTACCCATACTTCGGTATTTGGTATTCGAATTATCAAAAGTATCCGAATACGCGAGTCGCTGACACAAATGATCTCGCGAGGAGAGATCGGAGATGAAAGAACGTGTTGCTTTCTAAATAAGTCGTGACAGGATATACAAGAAACAAAAAAAATGCTTTGTTGTAAAGCTTTGAGACAGAAGTTTACGATAAATTATGTAAGATGTATGAAAGTTTCGAATGATTGTACATTAATTGTCGTCAAATTATTGCGCAGAATTAATTTTTTTTAGTCGCATCACGAACTTACGTCGTAGTTGTATTTTCGTGTGAAGTTCGAAAAAAAACAACAGAGCCTATTGGTTGCATGAAGTTTTCAATTTTTTAAAAGTTATCTTTATTCACGCATCTCAAACGTACATAGAACTGAGTTGAACGAGCGGCACGTTCCAGTATTTTTAATCTTTACATATCAAAGAAGTTGCGTACCAGTTTTCACTGTATAAAAAAAAGATATTGCGTATATGAATTAGTCGAGAGATTATTGGCTTTATCAGCCTGTGAGGTTGTCGGTTGTCTTCGAAACTCGCCGAGCGGTACGACTGCACCAGCACAATTCTAGAGGCTGGTCGGCGGGACGAAACGTTTTAATAGGCGATTACACGTATCGTAAAGCGTAATTTAGTGGTAAATTTTTTATTTTATTTTTACTTTTTTTTAAATACTCGTACACTCTCTTTGGTTAATTAACGAGAGGGCTGCTTATCAATGACATTATTTTATTTATGTGTGCGCGTGATATGACAGTGTATCTATTGATTCACCAATAAATTAAGCCAAACATGAAGGGTCTATTTTTCGACGAGTTATTTGTGATACGTAAACGAATTAATTATTGTCCGTAGAAATAGGCACATCAGGTCAAATTTGGATGTGTTGCAGAGCAATGCGGCGAGTAATTCATTTTTCGCATTTATTTAGAATTTTTTTTTTCTTAAGTTGCAATCGTTGATTGCCACTTTAATTCGACGATGACTTAGATTTTTAAAGCTAGGTCAACGAATCGTTTCCATGGATAGTAAGTTACCAGCTTCAATCAACGTCTAATCCGGTTAAGAATCGGGTCAGATCGCTTTATAATCAATTTTACAGCCAAATACTTCGCTCAGCTCGCTAACGACTTTCTATTACAGGAGGGTCGGCGAGTAGTGTCTGGGTAAATGAGCGCTGATATTGAAAAAATATTTATAGAAGCTTACGATTGAATTTTTTTATTAAGACGCAATTTGGAGTGCATAACGCATTCTTAAAAATTAGTTTCTCGAGATTGTTGACCACAAATCTCGATCAAGTTTCCATGAATGTCGATAAGATATTAAAAACGTTGATAGACCATTCCGAACATTATACGACAATTGTTAATTTACTCACACAATTTTGAAGCGTCTTGACATTTTCGGTCCTAAAAATGTTCTATAAAATAAATTAGGGAGATTGTCCATATTTTTGTTTCAGCCCGAAGAAAAGATGCCGAAGCGATAGGTACAACAATTATATTTTTTTTAATCCTATATTTGTCCCTTCTAGGAATTTAAATAAATTTGTAATCGGCTTATTACATTTTTAGTCGTATATAAATGCTTGTAAACTCATGAAAAGTCTAGTGTACAAAACGAGATCATACGGCGATCCGTCTATCTTCAGATCACCGATTTGTATATCTCTTAAATTCGATAAATTTCGCATCAGTTAAAAAGAAAATTCGACAAAAACAAAATCCCTTTAAACATTCGCGCATCAGAGTATCCTGTTTATGACGCATGCCTGTGTGTATATATGGGGTATTCCACATCAAGTCGTATGGCCTAAAACCCTGACCCTCTTGGATCAAGCTGAATGTTCGTGATGTTGTAATATTATACAGTGTGAGTACTTGGCATTTTTTTCAGATTTTTATCGGCTTTCGTTTTCAAGTTGACAGATAGGGGGTTTAATATAAAAAATTTTTATGTCTGAAACTTTTGTTCGTACAAAATCACGTCGTCAACAAAAAAGATGGTATTTTTGACGAACTATCTTCGTAAATTTGTGCAAAATTTTCCAAGTACGCGAAACTTTTAAAATAAAAAAAAACACCGAAAATTCTTATTGAAAATTTTTTTTTCAGCAGTTGTGACTTCATTTTTGAAAAAAATTTCACAGAATGTTCTTTTATTAGTGTGAAACAACATGCATTTCAGAATGGGTGGGGATGGCGTTCAATTTTCGCAGAAGACTAACCATTTTTTAAATATGATATACGTATCCTGTAAAAAAATGATTAGACGGCTGCAGAAATTGAAAGCAATCCCAACCCAGTTTGAAATGTATACATGTTGTTTCATCCTGATAAATAAAAGAACATTCTGTGACATTTTAAGCAAAATGCATATATAGTCACACTCGCTGAAAAATAAAAAACAGTTCTGTTTTTTTTTTTTAAAGCTTCTCATGCGTGGTAAATTTTGAACAAATTTACGAAGATAGTTCATAAAAAATAGCATCTTTCTTGTCCACGACATTTTTTCATACGAACAAAAATTTCTGTGACATAATAATTAAAAACATTAACTCGCCTGACTTAGAAAACTAGAGCCGATCAGAATCCGAATAAAACTCTAGGTACTTACACTGTATAATATAATATATAATACATCAGGGTTTTGGGCCGTTCGACTTTGACATCGAATGCTCATATACGTATATAGCAAACTTGACAAAAGTGCCAAGCGACACAAGGGGGCAATAGTTTCAAAGGCTCGAATGATTGGCTGTGCGCGATGCCGGCGACGCCCCCACCTTCGAGATGTTCCGTCATTCCCGCAACTACTTGTGTTCTTCCATCGTTCGCGTGTGATGTTATTTAATCCGCTCGCTGTCTCGCTCTTATGCGAAGCGTTGAAACATATTTTTTGTTGGTTACATCGATAAACACAGTGATTTTCACCGGGTACAGAGGTCACGATAGTTTAACATTGCCGCGAATGTCTCGCTCACCGGTTGTCGCTATTATAGTTGACCGACAACGCTTCGCGTAAGGTAAAGTGCAAAGACGGACACAATAAACCGTCGGTTAGAAATCGTAACACGGAACGAGTCTCTCGGCGAGATAGTAGACCAACTTTCGCAACGTGGGAAGGACCGACAAGTACGTCTGCCGTGTCGGGAGTCCAAATAAGGGATTACCGTCGAGTTTCTCAACCGACGTGTCCGCATCGCTGGCCCTACATGTTTGCCAATTCGATATTAGTGAGTGGCTGATGTTTATTGATTTTAATCCATGCGATATGTTTCTTATATCGGAGATTTCTTCTTTTTTTTTTGTTTCCTTTTTTTCTTCGTTTTTCGCTCCCTCGCACAAGGTCGGTCGAGTTTCTTATCGGTGGCTTCGCAGATTCTGTTGAAATTTATGCAACAATCTCTTTAGTTTCGAACTTGTCGTTATCCCTCGTCGGGGAAACATCGCCAGCCGACCTACATTGTTGACATCCCCTTGTTTCCCCAATCATTAACGATAATTGGACACTCGATGATCGTTCGTGCAAATTCAACTCGTCGGTTCACCGTGCGCGAATATCCGCGGTTATATTGTTTAATATCGTCCGAAGTTCTGTCGAGGATCGCGCGTCAAAATATTTGATCATTCGTTAGGTTTTTGTTCGAGGAACATTTCGCCAGCCCTTAACCCCTTCTGTTCTGGCAGGATATACTTTTTTTTTTGGAGAAATTTTGTCACCATTTTTTTTCACACGCAATCGTTTTCTAACGCCAAGTTTTCTGCTTGATTCACGGACTTTTCAAAAAGCATGTAAATTTGCGAAATAAAGCAGGTTTTTCTTTTTCGTCACACTGGAGATTTTTTTTCAATCGCAGTTATCGAGAACTCAGGCAAGGATCATTGGGAAGGACTCGGAAATTTGTAAAATGTTTAAACTGTAATTGTTGTACATAATCAGCTGTTAGCTTAGATTGGTAGTTTGTAATTGTTCATTTTTTGGGACTTGTAGCAAAAATTGTCAGTTCGCTGGTTGTTGTTCGGATGAATATAATTGCTGGCTTTGGCTACTCGCAATACGCACTTGATATGCCAGTAATAAAATTTTGTTCCAATAATCACAATATGTCTAAAAGACTTCTATGATTTAGGCAATTATTCACAAAAAAAATTATTAGTTACATCACGTAAACAAATTTTTTTGTACAAAGTTATCAAAATGATTGGCTCAGACGCTTAGTACTCGGTAGTGTGAGACGCACATGATAAGCAATTATAGGTAACAAATACATCTTTTTTTTTTATAGTTATCAAAATATATTTACGACACTTCGATGATTTAGGCAATTTTATTTTTAAAAAATCACTTTTTCGCCACGTGGAAAAATGTTTCTATACAAAGTTATAGAACCGATTGACGCAGATGGTTAGCAAGAGTACGGTCACTCCAGCTCGGCGATTGGGTTGTAAGGATGGAGAGACCAAGTTTCGAGCGGAACTGTAAATTTGTAATCTTTTTTACTTGATACCTGATCAGCGTCCGGTAGTTATTATGAAAAAAAAATGTCTTAGAGTTTTACACTCGGTTAAAACTATCGTTTTCAGAGTTTACCAAGCCTTGCTGTAATGAAATTCTTAGCTAAAAAAAATCCATTTTTTTCTTACATCTCTCAAAATGTTAAATATATTCATGGCTCCATAGAGTTAATGACTACCAAAGGTCAGGTTTATGAAAAAAAAAAAACAACTATTTTGCAGTATCAATTTGATTCATACGTTTGCAAGAAAGTCGAAATAATGATTTTTAAATTAATCGTCTTCAGAGTTTACCAACCTTTACTATAATCAAATATTTACCTAAAAAAAAATTGATTTTTTTTTTACAACTCTCAAATTGTTAAAGGTAACCATTTTCATTGGTCCATTGAGTTAACTACTTCGAGAATTCGGGTTTACGTAAAAACACTATTTTGCAGTGTCAATGTGATTCATTGGTTCGCTAGAAAGTCGAAATAATGAGTTTTTCAATTACGGCAAAAAATAGCGGCAAAAAAGGTTCCATCAATTCGCATTTTTGAGCCACAATGGTCTTTGCAATTGACACATTTTTTCAAAAAATGTTTATTTTGATTTTATTTCCGACTATTTCCGTCTTCCATAATTTCCATAATTTCCAAAAGTTCCATAATTTTGCATTTCCGACCCACAACAGTCTTTGCCATTGAACATTTTTTTAAAAGAATTTTTTATTTTTTTTCTGTTTCCAATTGGAATAATCATTTCATCTTCACAATTTTGGTCAATTTCATTCATTGATTAACTAGAAAGTTCAAATAATGATTTTGTCAATTATAGTGGCACAAATACTCCATAATTTTGCATTTTTGTGACACAATGGTATTTGCCTTTGAAACATTTTTTCAAAGAATAAAAATTGTTTTCTTTGGTATATGCAATTATTTAATCGTCACCATTTTTCTCCGTACATTTCTATTATCGCTGCTTATTCTCTCACAAGATCTGCCTATACATTTGTGATGGAGTCGTAAACGTTACATAATCAAAGTTTGATGCAGCTTAATTTATCAAAGAGACTGTTATCCTTTCAATTGTAATTTCTTTAACTACTGAGTGTTCTTTCCGCAATTTAATTATATAGCTGCGGAAATACGGGCTCCATCTTTCGTACCGATGTAAAAAATGATGTCCGGCTATTTACGCTAAATAAGATTTTTGTTTGTTTTATTTTTCCAGATCGACAGATGGGAAGATATTTTGCGAAGTTCGCTACTGAGATGTGACGGAAGATCAGTCCGATACGCGAGAGACAAATAAACCGCGCGGTGATTTGGATGAGGAACAGAGGTCTGTCGAGTCGTTGGTAATGCGGGGATGTGGATGCGCTTGGACCGAATAGGAGGCCGAGAAGGCTGTGGCATTTCCCTTCCGTCCCTTGTCCTCTTGTGCTGGTGTCACATCAGTGTCAATGCCAATCTGACCGATGCCGCCATACCGAATATTCCGAAAAGTGCCGGCGCATCGGAAATCTCACTGCCGGCACCGACAAATCATCCGGACAGCGAATGCAGAAATGTGACCGCCGACGGCACTGGGGGTAAATCGGCTCTTCATGACATGCATAAATTAATTTCAAAAAACCATAATAACACACCAGCCTAGAATTTAAGAAACTGATCTGGCTAACGCTTTTCACAATGATTTCAATCGGACCTCGGTTTGTGGTACGAAAAGTTTTCAGATTTTTTAAAATATTACCTTAAAAATATTGTTGAAAGAACTCCAACATAATTTTTTCTAACGAACGTATTAATCAGCTGATGATGTACAGTTTTTTTTGTCATTTTTCATTGAGTCGTTTATGAATTATCGTATTGTCGCGGAGTGGTCGAAATATACTACCATCGTTTCGAAGGGTCGCAGCACTTTGTGTCTTGAGACACTTGGACTTTGAATAACGTTTCGGATTTTGGATGAAGCAATATCAAAAGGGATTTAAAAAAAAATCGAATAGACCTATTTCTAATTATTAAAAATGCTTTTTTTCATTCGAAAGCCGTATTTTTATCTGATCAATATTTCGCGATCTATCATTGTTAGTTTCCATACCTGCTACATGCAGGCGCTTTTTTAAATTTTATTTACCATTCCGCTTGCTCTTTTTTTACAATTTTGAAAATTTGTTATTTTTCACAGGTGCAGGACTTACCGTCGTTAGCCACGGTTCAACTTACCCTCATCCGCCGATAGTGCCTCCAACGTTTTTCAACGGAGCTTTCACATGTCAGCCCTATCACGGCTTCTACGTTAATCACATATACTTTCAATTGGCAAATGCCTTTTTTTTGCTGTCGCATCTTGCCCCGAGCGGGATACACGGGGTCTTGTATCTGCGATCGACGCTCCTCGTCGGCTGTGCGTTTCTCGCTCTGTGGGGCTGGACGATAGCTTGCTGGCTGGACGCAGCTCTGTGGAACGCTCTTTTCGTTGCCATAAACTTTGTTCACGTTTGCATGCTACTCTACAGGCTGAGGCCTATCAAATTCTCGCGGGAAATCGAAGAGGTATTCTATCTTCAAACATTTTTCAACTAAATTCAATATTCATCGAAACTTGTGTGTTTTCTGACGTGAAAATGTCGTCTTACAGGTTTACGCCGCCGTGTTTCAACCGTTACGCGTGTCGCGACATCAATTCAAGAAAGTATTAAGCTGCATGAAGACCATTCGTCAGTTGAAGTACCAAGAGGTTTACGCGCAAGAGAAAGTCACCAAAGTCGACTCACTCTCGCTAGTCTTGTCCGGAAAGTGGGTGTACTTTTCTAAATCCACTTTTCTGTTTTTTGCGATATGACGTAACTAATCCTAATTTTTTTTTTGTTTAGTCTATTGGATAAAATATAAAGACTAACAAGAGACGCATGTTTTATCTGTAAATTTTTAATATCAATGCTCAAGGACGTATTTATCTTTTGGTAATTCATATTTTTCCACTATGATTAACCCTTTGAAGCACGGTGTATCACAGGTGATACACCGCTTTGCTTTCAGAAAAACGTGTATTACAACCAAACGATGTATTTAGATCTTCATACTTGTAAAAAAAAACGTGTCCTTGAAAGGGTTAATTATTCGTTCAAGACGTTTTGGAATAAACCGAAACTCTATCCGGTGTGGTAGAGTCAAAGATAACCTTGTGATTAAAAAATTCTCAGCCATGCTTGATTTTACAGATGAAAGACGAGAATGTTGGACTGCAAACTTATTAGACGGAGGGGCAACGTTCTCGCCGTTTATCCGTAAAAACAACCGTGTCAGATAAATTTGTATTACAGTTTTTGTTACCGACCGAGTAGTATCACCTCATCTCAAAATCATTCTAGAGCATTATTAGAGATAGGCAAAGCTAACCTTCCGATTAAAAAATGCTCAGCCGCGATTGATTTTACAGATAAAAGAACGTCACTCTGCACACTTATTAGATGTTGTCATCGATTATTCGTATAATCAACCATGGCAGAGGATTTTGTATTACAGTTTTTGTTACCAACCGAGTCGAGTTTTTTGTATTCGATATCCATTTGGCTTCGTAAAAACTGGTATTTTATTATTATTGGCGTTAGTAATGGGAAGAAAAAAATATTAAATAACTAATCGCCTAATATTTTTTTTTTTTTTTAGACTGGTCGTGTCTCAAAACGGAAGAGCACTCCACATAGTCTTCCCTCATCAGTTTCTCGATTCTCCTGAATGGTTTGGCGTATCGACGGACGAATACTTCCAAGTCTCAATAACGGCTATGGAGGAATCGAGGATATTGCTGTGGCATCGTGATAAATTGAAATTGAGTATAATCAGCGATCAATTTCTGCAGGCAGTTTTTGATCACATACTCGGTCGCGATGTCGTTAAGAAGCTCATGCAGGTATTAAAATGTTGTAATTCTGGGTTATCAAGACCGGTATTTTTTTTTTTTTTTTTTTGCCAGACTGAAAGTTTGTCAGTGGGAAAATATTTTCGAAATTCGAAATTTCGAAGTAAAAAATTATCGTTTTACTCTTTATTGGAACAAACCAATATGCTCATAGCAAGTTTTATTGAACGTAAAAGCTTTTTGGGCTGGCGAGTCGTTTATTTTAGTATGTCGAAACGTACGTCACATATTTTATCCATGGGAAAATCTTAAAAATCTATATACATCAATGTATAATTTATATTGTAAATTGGTTTGCCTGTGGACAACACAACTGCGATTCAAGTAATGGAGGGTACATACTAAATCTTTTTAAAAAATTTCGAACCAGGTGAGCGAGACAATGGCAGCGAGCGGTCATCAGCAACAAAACGGCCAGGTAATCGGTCTCGGTGGAATGGGCGGAATGGAAAACGATCCTGAGACGAAGCTGTTCGTGGTTAAAAAGACTGGCGACAGTCAGGGAATCACGGCTCTAATAAGTCGTCAGTTACAAGGTAATTTCAGCGACGTATTTTGTAATTTCTACTTGCGTAGACCAAAAAATCAACAAAAAGTAAAAAAAAAAAACATCCTTTCGGGACTTGCGGGAGACGAAATCAAATTTCAAACGAAAGATATAGATATGAAATTATTAAATAGCGTCAAATCGTTTACGGATCCGTCGAATTTTCACGTAGCATTGTCTCGAGAATATGGCACCGATTTAGTTGTTTCGTTCAGATGTACTACGTACAGCTATGCCGTAGTATTTGTACATAAATTATACATATATGCATATATGTACATTATGATCGTTCAGTTTGTTGATGAGTTGCCGCAGCTAATTTTATGTTTCGTTGCTGCATTAAGTTATTATTTTATGGACAGACTATTTTAGAGAGCCCGATATCAGCCGTTAAACCGGCTCGGAAAGCATCAATCGTTGTATAACTATTTGATAGAAAAATAGGGTAAACGCGCCAATGAATTAACAATTTCATATATTTGTTTTCCTTTACTTTCTTACTCTGAGGTCTGATCGATTTTTTTCTACCACCGGTCTTGAGGTGGTTTTTATAACAAATAATTACTAAAATCAGATTTTTTCTTTTAAAATCAGACGTTCCAACACCGTTCAACCTAGTATGAACAAATAATATTCTTCTCCGCGAGTTTAAAACCCGACACGAGGGGTGTCAAGAGGAAACGGAATATAACCGTAATTTTAAGAAGAAAACAATTAATCATTTTTGACAATCTGTAGATATTCAATGTTGGCATTTAAAGCTCACAGGTGCTTTCAAACAGGATCAAAACGTGATTGGCTTCATTGCAATGAAAAATATAATAAAATTGTGCAAAACCGTGTGATAAATAGAAGTTGCAAAATTTTTACCCACGGGCATCTAATAAATAAAATCAAATCCAAAGTTACCTCCAGAAAAAAAATGTTAATAGCCTTTCATTATTTTGGCGAATTGAAAAATCAGAAATTTATTTAAAAAGTCATTTATTGCTAATTGTTACTTTTGTAGGTACCCAACCTGCAGAAAGATATTCATTATTTTGTGAAACTAATTTTTAAAAACAATCGTGAACAATTGAGAATTTGAGATTTTTTAATAATTAATTTTGAGATTGTGTAGTTTTTGTGTTAATTCATTGGTCTGTTCACCCCGTGCATTCGTAGACTCACAGAACCACGGTACCTGTACGAGCACAGGACTCCATTGTCATTATTATAATTTTGCACCTATCTCTTTTTTTGGTTTTCGTTTGGGTAGAGGAAAGAGTGCCGCTGCTGTATACGAGCCCCGATGTGTTGAACAACGCACTACATCATCTAAACCACCTTCACGCGCCCTACATACTTCCCGTGTATCCTGAGCGGAACAGCAACCGATCCCCTCCAACAGAATCCTCGCGTACGAGTTCCATGGCTCCTTAGCTCCGAATCTATAATATTCGGTACGTCAAATGTGATCCTGCCGTGTGTGTTTTATCACTCACGTTAACGCGGCCAATGCCACACAGGGTAACTCCACCCGTTCTTTTGTCCCGGTTATCATACCCAGGTGAGTTAACTTCCAATTCCTCTTATGTCTTTCTTCTATTCGTTATCTTCATTATACGATTTAGGGTGAATACGCCAGTGAAACGGACAGTAAAACCTTAACGGATCTCCAGTTAATCATCGTATACGTATTTCTCTTCGAACCCTCGCTTTGTTGCAAAAATTTTCACGATCGAATTATATTATACAAAATTATAATTAAAAAGTCAATAAATATGATTTACAAAATATCACTACAAAGAATTTAAAAAAATTACCGGTGAATTATTCACTCCGCAGTGAATAGGGACCCAATGAACAGATATGCTCGATACGGGTACCTGACAGAGGGATAAGTTTTTCTTGTGAAGGGACACACTTGCAACGAGTGAATCGGTATCTATGAAACATTAATGTCGATTTTCAAAGAATATTGAAGGGGTCATTAAAAAATTGGTTGTATTTGCGTATAATTCGTTTACTATAATTTATCCATTTCCAGCATCTGCCAACAACTCGACGAATGTCCGTTCAATAGGATTCAGTCAATACTCCATCAAACGCGATCGAGATATCGCGGTCGTTTCATATCGTTTCATATCACCACGCTGAAAAGAAGGCGCGAACTCCAGGACAAAAAAAAAAAACACAATCACGTGCCTCGGTTGGAATGGCAGTAGCCGTTGCTCTTTCGGGCTGTCATTTTTTCAATATATATGGCTCTCGTAAGCTGGTTTCCTTTTTATTTGTCAAATAATCGCGGGCCAAATCACTGCATTGGGCGTACCGTGATATTTATATATTGAAAAAGTGATCGTAATTTGTATCGTTTTCTCTGTCCTGAAACTAACGCATGAATTTCAACTCAATATTGGAATCCTGAAACTTCATCTCCACTGCCCAACAGAACCCTTCTTACCCAAGTATCGAGTCAAAATTCCTTATCGAATCTTACTCCAAGAAAGGCAGTCGTACAAGTTACTCGGTGTTCGGAGACAACCACCCTAGCGAGTCGCACGTGTCAGAGAATTTGTATTATACACAAACCTGAAAAACATTTCAGCGGCAATTCATTTATCAACGTCAGAAGAGAAAGAAGAGAATGTTTGAAACAAGTACAATATTTGTACTTGATTCACGTATTTTATTTTTTAATCAAGAACAAATATACTTCTTTCCAAACGTCCCCAGAATATTATGTTCGCTTCAAGCACTCTCTTCTCAAGGTGTATAATTTTATCCAATTTCTTCTCATATTTTTTTTCGCAAGCGATGTGCGAGTAGGTTCATTCACTGGCGGATTCACCCTGTATAGAATTTTTCGTTCAACGACGCCTAGACTCGTATTGTTTTACCCATTTTTTATTTTTGACCTCGTTTATGTCTGCACACATTTTTCCGTATCCATTGCATTTTTTTCGTCGGCACGATGCGTTTTTTTTAGTACAATTAATTTTTTTTTCGTTTTTGTGTTTTTTTTCCATTTCCTCCTGTATTGTCCGTAGTTTTCATTCGTAGAAGTTGGATTCTTTCTGATACAATAAATATGACCATTCCGGAAAATAACGAATTTCGGAAATAGCGTGTGTGTGTGCGTGCATGTGTGCGTGTGTGTGTAAGAGAACAACAAGTCAAGACAAATTCTTTTTTTTTTTCTTTATTTGTGATGAAGTATTCTTCCACAGCTTAGCCATAGAAACATTTATGTTGATTTCTATATATTATTACGGTACCTTGAATCACGATCTTGCCGACCGGACGTGTTGCAATTTGTTATTATTGAAAGATTTGAAGCCGATTTAGTCGATCTAGGTAGATTGAATGAAAAAATAAAAATAAAAAATCGTTTGGGTAGTTACTGATGTTTCTTTTTTGTTTGCCTAGGTTTGCCTAGGATTAAATACTATTACTGTGGTAAGTTTATACGAAGGCTGAATCTGATACGTTATGTATTGTCTTTTTTTTTTTCTGTGTTCAGTTTGTATAGCATGGTTGCTCGAACCACGTTTCATTAATCTCATTGTACATCCAGCGACTTCTTTTTCACACTATTTCGAGTCTCTTTTTATTTGATCTTATTGGCTATGATGTGGGAGGAAACATTCAGAATTTCATGTCACGGTTCTATTATGCAACAAAAAAAATGCAATTTTAGCGATAAAACTTTAGTCAAACTGGCTCTACGATGTCATACTAAAATGATTTTTGTCATAACGTTGTTGCGGCGCTTGTAAAATGTATATTCGAACTTGATATCGATTCCTGTATTGACTTAGTGAATTTCTGTATGGTTTTTCATTATATTATTTATGCTACATATCGCTCTATAATATAAAAAGATTTCACCGTCGCCGCCGTGTCAAGAATGGAGGGGTGGAGTCAAGAAGGGGGTCAATTGAGGGGGGGGGGGATAGAGGAGGTCAAAAATAGGGTTAGAGGGGTCAATAATAGGATCAGTGGGGTCAGTAATAGGGCCCGAGGGGATCAATAACGGGGATATGAGGTTGATAAGACCGTGAAGTAAAGGGACTTAGAATAAAACGGGCTGACGTGTACAAAGGGGTGTGAGGGCGCGAGCCACCAGCTCCACTAGTATAGGGTAAAAGTGGGGAATATGGCCCGGTCGATAGATCATTGATTTACGTGTTAATCGAAGTGGGCCATATTCACCACTTTTACCCTATATATATATATATATATATATATATATATATATATATATATATATATATATATATATATATATATTCGTGAAATTCATTGTTTTCAGAATGTAAAGCATCGAATGTGACATTCGTCATGTTTTCGAACAAGCCTAAAAATGACTATGATAGTATGCCATTGTAGAGCTAGATGAGTGAAAAGTAGAAGGCCATTTAAACAATTTTTTTTTAATTTCCTTCTGTAGCAGCAGGAGACCCAAACGCATGGCGATTAGGAAGGATCGAAGAGACTGATCACGAAACACCAGTTTAAATCGACGTCTTTCGGCATTGGCCGCATCCTCCAGAGTCAATATAAGTAATCGACGCATCCTCCGTTTAACGAAGCCAATTATATTTACAACGGTATTTATTTAACAAACAAACAAAAAGAAGACAAAAAAGGACAAATGTAAATCTTTATTGATGCTTCCAAAAGTCCTTTTTTTTCTTAATATCAAGTGTCCCACCGACTGAGTCCGACCGAGCGGTCGGCAGTTGAAAAGTTTTGTCTATTTTTTCAAAGATGATTTCAAAAGATATCAGAATAAATTGAAACTTAAGTAATTAACGAAATAAATTATGGTTCGCACGATTCCAAATTTTGCAAGAAAAAAATTGCCGTTAGATTACTAATGTTAGCTATATCACAACGAACCAGGGTAGTTAAAAAAAAATCTAGATGGCGTTGTAACAAAGTTAGCATGGCAATTTGACTGTAATTTTTGTTTTTTTCTTCGAAATTTTGCAATATTGACCGCCGCCTTCGAAAATTCTAAGACATTTTGAGAAAATAGACCGTAAACTTTTAATGTGCAATGGGAGGATGTCACTTCACGTTAACACCGAAATTATACGGCGTTCCGTTGATTGAGGCACAATTTTTTGTACTGTTTTCTGTCTTCGTGTTCGCGGAATGTTCCAATGCCTAGAATTAATGCTTTGTTTTTATTTTTCGTTTTTCTTCTTTTTGTTACTATTAGCACTCCGTTCTTGCCAGACATAACAAATTAATCTCGTCGTAACGGTTTAAAAGTGTTTTGTAATAACTGTTAATATTATTATCGATAAAGACAAGATAATGAAGAAAAAGAAAAAACAATGTATAATTGATACTCCTAAGCGAAAGCAGCTACAGCTAAATTATTTGTACGGGTATAAGAATTATAGGTAAAGAAAAAAAAACAACGTACTATATCCTCGTATATGAATGGACACTGTTTCACGAATGTTTACTGTTATAACATTAAACCGTCGTTTCGAATAACGTCCCGCCCGGGTGGGTTCCAAGTCTGGGCTACGGTTGTCGAAATTATGATAGAGTAAATTGACATTAAATACGTGAGCCTTGAGTCCCGGAAAAAAATCTAAGTTTCAACATGGAAAAACATTGCAATTGACGTTACCTTCTTTTTATAAATATAATTTTGAGGTATGTTTGTCGAGCTTGGATTTCATTTTAAGAAAGTCAGGGAATAATTAAATTAAAAAATTCTATTCCACCAAAAGAAAAAGAAAAAAGTATCAGTAACATTTTCCAGTATTCATGAACATCGAGGCGACATAAAAACTGATTTTTTATCGCGATAGAAATAACACTAACGATTGAAATTGTACATTTTTACCTTAAACAGTAACAACGAAAATTTTACTGGATTAAACAATATTTTTCATCCACACACGGGGTGATATGTACCAACGATTCAATTTTTTAATCGCATCGTTAATTATCGCAGTTATTTTTTTCTGTGTAAATATAGTTCAAGTTTTCATTTTTTATTGCTCAAGGTTCATGTACTCTGAAGTAACCAGGTTTTTAGGCCTTCGGAAAGAAAACTTCTCCTAAATAAAAAAAAGGAACCACAATTCATAGAAACAAAATATGACATCGGATGGTCGAGAGCGAAATGCAGATTTTAGAGGCCTTTTATGACTGGCAATGTGAAGAACACGGGATCGCTGTATAAAGCTAATAAAAAAGGTATATTCGAATGTCTGGTTCATGGGGTCAAATGTTTTGTGTGTCATAACGATGCGTTGCAATATCGCTCGAGAAGGGCTTCCCAAACGGATTTTCAATGAATCAATATACACGCGTTTCGGCGTGGAACAAAATTTTCCCATGCATCATCTCACATGTCGCGAATACAAATATATATATATTTACGAAAGCCGATACGTCGAAATATTTCGTCAACGCATAAACGAATTTCGAGTAGCGACAATACATTGCCATAAGTTTTTTAAGTACGTATAAATGAAGAAAAGATTATAACAAAGAAAATAAAGAAATAAAAATTAAAAAAAAACAACATGAAATAAAGATCATATAGAATTTCATCGAGGACTATTATATCGGCGTTCAAACATTGCCAAGCAAAGTTTTCGTCTGTTATATTGATAGGAATTAAGAAGTCAGATTTTGTAAGCTCGTACGACGGGTCGTACTTGTTGGATCCCACTAAATTATATACAGCAACCTACCCTCCCCCCGGCGAGAAGCTGATTCTTTTATACGTCAAAAATTTACATCGCGCCACACATGCACACATCCACACAGGCATTGATTCCGATCGATGATATTTCGTTGGTCGGCGTGCGAACTGCAAGTACGATACGCCTACCTTGACGAGAAATATACAAACATATATATATAAAAAGAAATAATAAAATAAAAGAAAATTATGAAAATACAAACACACAGACACACACAGTTAAGATGGTAAGTTCTTGTACCTAATGCATCGCACTGTGATTCATAAGAATTAAAAAAAGGATAATGGTCATAATTCCCGAAGGATGAGAGAAAAAAAAATTATGGAAAAGATAAAAGTTCTCCAGCCTTTTACGATTGATTACGATATGATACGCAGTGCAGGCTGTATATACACATTATAAATATGTATATAAACGTAAACGACATTTAAAGAGATTATACAAATTATGTTTGATTCGCACGAACCGTCGAACGGTGTTTGAGGCGATGAGAAAAAAAAATCGGTGGCGAGCAATTACAATAAAAAAAAAAAATTATGATTTTACTTTCTTAAATCATCACACAAATCTCATGTTCTTTAACGTGTTAAGAAATTATCTATTATATTCGAGTTTAAAATTATTACAGTAATCGATGTGCATTCAAAAATTGAAATAAAAAAAAGCTTACCAAAGATAAATTCTTTTCCAAGCAATTTTTTTAACGCTACGATTGAGGCAACTCTAAAGATTGGAAAGCAAATTTAAAGGTGGTGCGATAATGGTGCTTCGCAGCGTTTCCGAGGGTTACATTTTTCTCGCATCGCCTGCGATGCGATTTTTATGAGACTCATAAAAAATATATATATTAAATTACAATTATTTCATCGGCAGCTATAAATCGCTCAAGTTTTCAACGCACCTTTGCGTGTTCCAATCAGATCTTTGCACTCTGTACCATCGATTGATCAATTGATTTGATAATAAAAATCGACCAATCTCACCAGTTTATGTTCGGTCTGTGCGAATTGATCGTAGGATAACGAAAGAATAAAATAAAAAATCCTGTATGCCTTGACAAACACGTATTTTGTTGAGAGTAGAGAATATATCTATGCGATTTACAGTTACAAATGCATGTGATGAAGGTTGCTGTGACACAGCGTCAAGGTATATATATGTATATATATATATACATATATATATATAAGTATAATGAATGTATCGTTTAGAGACCCTATATCATTAAAAGAACGTGAAACGTAAATGATTTTGTATTATTTATTGCCTTCTTACCGAGGAGGACACAATACCTGCCACGATTTATATACAAAAATTGATTAAGTCTATGGGCTTGGAAATTAGAAGAAAGTATTGAAATCTTCGAAGATGTACATTTTCTTCAGTTACCGATCGCGACAGGAAATCGTGATCATTCAAATGAAAAATGATAATATTTCGTTAGCATGATGTTCTATGTTCCTCAATGGAAAACTTTTCGTACAATGAGGAATACGACATTTTTAGGGAATCAACCCACACTGTCAGAAAAATTCGTATGAAATTTAATGTACAATTTTGATGAAAAATGCATGTTTAGTATCTTCAAAACATTGGAAATACTTTGTTTCTAATAATTTACTTTAATTTCAATGAAAAAGTACATTAATTTTTCATCACAATTGTACATTAAATTTAATGTATCAGTTTCTGCATAAAAACTTCCAGTCCAGTACATTAAATTTACAATTTTTTTTACAGTGCATGAAAGTAAATTGTAATACAAATTCATAACGTGCTAGGAATAGCAGAACGAAAGAAAATCGTTTTCGCGACGTTCTTCAGAAATCGTTTTTAAACGAAAAATACGAGAAAATATAGCGCGCACGCTTGTCTTCAATAATTGTTCTACTATAATTTTTGTAATCCGGGATACAGACTGATCCGTATATCGACGGTCTCTGATGCAAGGTACAATATCAAAATTAATTGTAATAAAAATTCAAAACGTACTCAATAGCAGAACAAAAGAAAATCGTATTCGCGACGTTCTTCAGAAAATGTTTTTCAACGAAAAATACAGGAAAATATAGCGCGCAGGCTAATCTTCAATAAATGTTCGACAATATTTTTTTAAATCTGCGATACAGACTGATCGGTACATCGACGGTCGCTGTTACAAGATACGTGGGTCCTATAAAAGCGTGGGAGTTCTGTAGGTCGTAATTGAGACGATCGATTCAGAAACTTCTAATTTTCCAACTTTACCGCTTGTTCGATCGTGACAGGTAATTCTCATTGAAAACATGTAAATAATTGAAAAATCTCTATTAGATCAAATCTATGCGTCAATAAATGACTGTGTAGCTATAAATCTTCTCAAATACATCGCGTGACTAAAATCGGAAGGAAGTTTTTTTGTGTATATGGATGTAAAATACGACTCTCTCGTTTTTGTCATGCGACGTTAGCTATGAAGTTGATTAAAAATTGTTTGCAGGCTCTATGTTACAAGGATCCTGCAAAGTGTAAAAAATGTCAAACGACTTTTCGTCTCTCATCTTGAGAAACTAATACCTGGCACAATTTACATAAGACAATTGCTGTTCGTCACATTCAAACAGGCTCTTCAAAATTATCATTGCTAAAACTCTAAGGCCACGTAATCTTTTGGCGCTTTTTCGAATCCGGTTGCGAAGAAACCTGCGAAACAACGATATCTGTAAACGTGTTGCCGTCTCAGAAAAATTAATAAAAAAAATAAATTTGTAAATAAATTTGTAAATTAATTCACGAATTTAATTCACGAATTTATTCACAAATTAATTCACGAATTTATTCACAAATTAATTCACGAATTTTATTCACAAATTAATTCACAAATTCATTTCACACATTTAATTCATGAATTTACAACTGTATTTTCATACAAGTGTACGAACCTCGCTCTTTCTTTTTACATCATTTTCAGCCAGATCTTCCATCTGGCAGGAATTCGAGAGACGAATTTTCTTTGTAATCTGCTGTTTCTCGCTTATCGGTGGTTTGAGTCTGTTCTTGGCAGAGCGATCTTCGGTATCTTCTAGTAGATTCTTCTTATCGGTCGTCAAACTAACTGCAGTTCTACAAACAAAAAACTATCAACTATATGTACACCGGAGAAGGGTATAAAAATAAAAATGACTTACGGAATATCTTTATTTTCGCTGTGATAAGTAGCAGCCTTGATGCCTCTCTTTACTCTAAGATCGTTCAACGACTTGCCCAATGTTCTCGCCTCGTTGTACCTTCGCTGGGGCAACGGCAAGGCTATCCTCTTGAAAATCTCGATCAATTCTTCCTTGCTAAGAGTTTTGAACGACGGCAAAACGATGCAGCTCTATTTACGAATGATAAAAAAAAAATTTTATACTGTCAGAATCGGAGTGTTTGAAGGGATTTTAACCTTGCAATGATACATTACATTCTTCAGGATCTCACAAAGAGTTTCTTCGGACAACAGCTCCGGATGGCTCAGTTGATAGGCCTCGACTTTACTCATTTTTAATTGTTCGTTTCCACCTGACGAGGTGCCGAATGTAGCCGAATACGAAGATCGGTTATCTATTATTTTAGTTTTTCCTGAATTAACTTTACATCGCTATAAGACCGGCATGGTGTCGAGAAGTTTTCGATAACACGCCGTGCAAATGCGCGATAATAATAAATCTCTCCGACATCTCCGACGAACGACAGCAGCGCTCGGCGTTTCCCGCCAAATTTATACACCTCGCCGTGTTCGAAACGAACCGAACAATCGTAAACAATTGATCGACAATTATCGAACGACGATAAACGATTGATCTCAATATTTCTCTACAACAAACACGCCCTGAAACGCCGTGTCTAATTTTTTCAATGCTTTCGGAAAAAGTGCTCGAGTGATTTTTTCTCACGACCTACGGCACTTTTTTCAGTTCTGTCGATGTGTCTGTCAAACATCGAATTCAAAGGGTTATTTTTGTGCTTAAAGACAATCGTAAACAATCGACGGAGCCACGAAATGAACGAGTAGTCTCAAAATTTGTTCATAAAATGCGAGACGATAAATTTGTGTCGAGCTTTTGGAATTGTTGATAAAAAAATTACTCGGATGATTTTTCATTGGACTAGTTGTTGTCGAAAAATTGCGTTCGAAGGGTTATTTTGCACGTGAAACAACCACAATAATAATCGATGAAGCACCGATAGACGCGTAGCCGCACAATATATATATTCATCGATCAACACGAGGGTTATTGATAATTTGCGCGACATTTTTTAATCGTCACGAAAAAGTTTTTTCGAACAACACCTGTCGACGTGTCGAAAAAATTGTTGTTAATGATTTGATTGATGGTCCAAAAAAAATTTATTGAGCTTCACGATGGACGAGTTTCCCGACTCGGACGAAGAATACGACTTGGTCGAGACGAGTTTCTACAAAGCTTCTACAAAGGCTGCGGGTAAATTTTGGAAATAACAAATTTTTTTTTTTTTTTTTTCAATTTTATTCATTTATCTTAACGACAGAAAAAATTTCAATCACGAAATATTTTTATAGTCAAGGGGTCCACTAACTTTTAGTTTATCAACAGTAACCCATTTTAACTTACTTATTGATTAAATTTTTTTTTATTTTTCAGAAGTGAAAGATACGCAAAAGGAAAAATCAAGCGAGACTCCAACGCAGGTGCCGTCGGAGCCAGAATCTACGGACGTTTCACCCAGCGAGACACCGGAGGTGCAGCAGGACGAAGCTGCGGTTACTGTGGAAAGCAAGAGAAAAAGAACTTACGAGGAGCTCATCAGTGATTTTGGGGATCTCTTTGAGGATGACAATTTTGGTAAAATTTTATTTACCAACTTTGTGCGACAAATTCGGATGAGGATGTAACGTTTCTGAATTTTCAGAGGGCATTCAGCCCGAGGGAAGGGAGAAGAGACCTCGCTGGGACGATCCAGAGGCAGTGATAGAGCTCATTCTAAATGAAAGAAAGAAGCAGCACAGGAAGGAAGATCGTACAGTGAGCCTTGCGAAACCCTCGAACACAGAGTAAGTTGTTGGAAAATTAAATTAAAAAAAAATTGGTTACATTTTGAGGATTGAAATATCTCATTTTGCAAAAAAAAAAACATTGAGTGAGTAGGACATTGATTATTTATTTATTTATTATTTATTGACTTACTAATAAGTTATAATGAATAATATAATTGTGTATATTATGATTTATTAATTAATTCATTAAATGGATATTAATTTATAAGGTATACTAGCAGATTGTTATGGATCTGGCTATCAACTATGGAATTTAGACAACGGAAATGTACCGAAAATACGTCACTTTCGGATTGAAAATCTCATTTTCGACCGAAAATGGCATAACACCAGAAATACATAGTTTTTTGACCAAACACGTCATTTTTCGAACTTCCGGTCGAAAAAGTGGGATTTCCAAAAAAAAAGAAATCGAAAAATGAGTGTCTAGCGGTCTTGTCCTTTATTATTAAGTAGATTTTATATTTTCATATATTTATAAATCATAATGCTGCAATTGGATCTCAATTTGTAAGTCTTGACAATTGGACAGTCCAATCTCTAATTGTATTCGCGCAGGATATTATTAAATGGTCAAATTCATGTGTTTTTGTAGAGCAATGAAAAATTGCATATCGACGAGAGTACCGAGTTGGAATTTCATAGCGGTGACACGTTCCACGGATTCTCAGCGAATTTATGTCAGAATCAGAGACAAGAGCAAGAGGAACACGGAGATAATCGTTCGTCCCGTATCCGGTATTCTCTCAGTGCCTTACAGTCAAATGAAAGCGGAAGCCGAAGAGATCGTGAGTATTTATTAACATACGGGAGAGATAAGTCTAGGCTTATGTTATACGCCTAAATAAATAATTATTATATTGTCACATAGTTGTGCATTCTTTAATCGCGCATATCATAGCTGTAATCTTATTTTATAACTCCATCATAATTAATTAGTTCAAGCTCCAAAATTAAGATTTATTATATTCTGATCGTAAAAGGAAACATCCGGCAAAGAAATAAATTATAATAAAAAAATACAAATAAAAAGCAAATCGAAGAAAAAAATGTATGGACAAAAAACCATGACTCGTAAGTTATCATCTTTCAGACTGCAGCTTTAAGACCACAAAAAAAAAAAAAAAAAAAATGACCCACTGCCCATCAATTTGCACAGCTCCTAAACGAAGTAATCACATTTCCTCCGAGAGTAATAATAACTTTAATATTGTCTTCGTACAAACCTCTTAAACCCTTTCTTTTCTCAGATATTGAGGAACGTTGAGCGCGCGAGTCTTCCGCCGCCCAAAGAATTATCGAAAAAATCCGGCGATCAACTGTGGGTCGACAAATATCGTCCCCGAACATACATGGAGCTTCTCTCGGACGAAAGCGTTAATCGATCGTTTCTAAGTTGGATGAAACTCTGGGACAAAGTGGTGTTCAATCGCGAAGTTGTGAGACGGAAGAAACAAGCACCGCCGCCGCCGACTTTCGGTTTTAAGAAATTTTCTCGCGAGCCGGATGTCGAGGGCCTCGATGCAAAAGGATTCCCGATGCACAGGATAGCTCTGCTGAGCGGTCCGCCGGGTCTTGGAAAAACAACGCTGGCGCATTTGGTAGCCAGACACGCGGGCTACAACGTCGTCGAGGTAAACGCCAGTGACGATCGTAGCCCCGAGGCTTTCAGGCAAGCGCTACTCGCGTCGACGGAAATGCGCTCTCTGATGGGCGCCGATCCAAGGCCGAACTGTCTTGTTCTCGACGAAGTGGACGGCGCACCTGCGGCCTCGATAGATCTTCTAATTAAATTTGTTCAGGGGAAACTCGTGCAGAAGGGAAAAAGGAACAAAGACGCCGGTGCCAAGAAATCCGAAGGATGCAAGAGACCGGTCATCTGTATATGCAACGAGGCTTACACTCCTTCGCTGAGGTAATTAATCATTATCGTTCAGGTCATTTGTGTTCAATTTTCATGAAACTACGTTATACCGAAATATTTCTGTGAAGAACAATTGTCGATTAAATAGCTACCGTTCAAAAAAAATTATAAACAAAAAAAATTATAACACGATATTTGTTCGTCAATACTATTTTTTCGGATATATTATATTTTTATCGGTTGATCAGCGGGGGGGGGGGGGGGGGGGGGGGGATTAATTAGTTCCGAGTGTGCGATATAAATATCTCTATTTATAATTCATTTAATTAACAAGTAAGAACTAATATACTACTGTAATTAGATTAATTTGGAATTAATCAAATGAATCAGTCCCTCACTGATAAATCGATTGAAATTATAATTTCCATAAGTTTTCACGGGGTACAATCTTAATCTTCTTTTCGAAATAGATATATTCCACTTACGAGAGCTCAGAAATGAGATATAAAAATAAAATTTAATTTACACATATCTGTACGCAAATACAGTAGTAGTAGTGGTCTTTATTTCCTGAATACCCGTGCGAGTTTTTACATTCGTAACGCAAATGTTGTATTATTTTTCTCACAAGATTATTGTATAATCGTTCGTTGCCTCATTTAAAATTTGTTTTTACTGTTGCATTTGTTTCCAGAGCACTTCGAATGATGGCTTACATAATACCTGTGCCAAAAGTCACCCCGGCGCGTCTGGCTGACCGTCTGGCGACGATAGCGCGCAAGGAAAAGCTCAGAGTCCATCAAGAGGCTCTCCTTCAGTTAGCCGAAAGATCGGGTTGCGATGTTCGATCGTGCCTGTGCGCTCTCCAGTACATGGGCGAAGCTTGCGTCGATAGCAATTTTAATCTAGGATTAAAAGACTCGAGACGAGGACTTTTCGATTGCTGGAAGGATATCCTGCAAATTCCAGTGAGCAGTGGCGGACCGCTCTCCGTCCGCGAGAGAGTTCAGCTCGTCCTGAAAGCAGCTCACGGCGGTAAAAAAAAAAAAATTCTGGACGAACGAGTACTCGTAAACTCAATTGAATACATTCTTGTTTATAATAGGCGAAACCGAACGCTTGGCACAGGGAGTCTTTCAAAATTATCCGGAAGCCAATCCACCAAAAATGCAGATTGTTTCGAAAGCCTTGGAGTGGTTTCAATTGTACGACAATATAACGACCGTAGTAATGAGCCGGCAGGACTGGCGTGTAATGCCTTATACGAATTATGCTTTCGTCGCTTGGCACTTCGGTTTTGCCGGCAATCAATTCATTAAACTCTCCTATCCGTCGGCCGTGGCTGAGGTGAGTGTCGCAAAGACGCACGTTTATTGTAAGGTGCAATTTACATACGTTGTATCTCTTATGTTTGTCGATTTTGTTTTAAGGCCAATCAGAAATTGAACAAGAGCGTGGCGATCCTGAACGCAACGAAACGAACCTACGGTCTTGACATCCAAACTCTGGCACTGGACCTAGCACCCTTTCTGTTCGAACTATTGACCCCTCGACTTCGTTCCGTTTCCGGTCATCTCTACTCGACGAAGGAACGAGCCGATCTAGTTCGTTTGATCGACGTGATGCTCGATCTCGGTTTGTCACTCGTGCAGAAGAACGAGAACGGCAATTACGATTACGAGTTTGATCCGTAAGTTGTTGCAAAAATTTGCGTTAGATTACCCTATATTTATTATTTGCTTATAAGAACAAAATTGTTAAATTCTAAGTGGGAAGCCAGGAAAAAAGGCAGAGGCAAAGAAAAGCCAGTAGCAAAAAAAAATCCTTAGAAACGCATGATTTGCTTCCTCATACGCGGGGTCTTGCGACGGTGATGTTTTTTTTTTGCTCGAGACGATGCAGAAATCGTGTTACTCAAAAAGATGTTAAAAAAACCATACAAAAAACCAGGCAACAATATCGAAAAATATGTGTGGAAAGGTGCGCACGATGTGCGATGAGTCCCAGTTGTGTTCGAACTTGTGATAATGAAATCCCTACACTTCTAGATCTCGTTGATCCATCATAAGACATTATTGAAACATATTTTACGAATTTGTTACTACCCTATTTTTTTACATCTGTAATTGTTATTGTTCTTTTGCCTCTGGATTCCTATAATTTAGTCAACTGTTTCCTGTTTTCACTAATTTGATACGATCGTTTATGGAAGTAGAAGCTTAGAAATTGAAACAGAATTGAAAATCAATAATACACTAATAAAACTAGTTCAATAAAAAAAAAGTGAATTTCGCCAAAAAAAAGGTATCTAGGCCATCGAGAAAAGGGTTGAAAAATTGTTCGACGGACTAAAACGGACCCGACTGACCGAGCACATGCGACGCGTGGCAATCTTTTAATTGCTAGTCTGCATGTGTATGCCTACAAATGTAGGTAATCGATGTGAATTTCCTGGCATTACTGTGATGACCTGTACGAAACTATATTATATCGCATCTCGCATATTGACCTCACATTCAACGAGCAGAAAATTATAACATCGGTCAGCAATTGGATCCGCAATATTAATGAAATATTTACATATAAAAAATAATAATAATTTCAGAAATCTCTTTGAAGTTGGCATATTTTCCGACTGCAAAGTTCGCAGAGAAATGCCTTACGCGGTGAAGCAGATAGTAGCTCAAGAATTGGAGATCGAGCGTTTGAAACGAGCTGCCATAGCGATCGGATCTTACCACGAAACTGCAGCTTCCGGAAGTAGCGAAGCGTCGAAGAAAGTGACGAAGGAGGTCGAAAAGAAAGCCGAGGAGACTTTGAAACCCGTGGCCATTCCAACTGTACCGAATCACTTGCGACAACTCGAACCGATGCCAATCAAGGCCGCTGTGAGTGCCGATTAAAACAATATATATATATATATATATATATATATATATATATATATACTAGCGGGTTATTGTGGCTCGCGCGCTCGCACCCATTTCTGGATGAAAACCCTTATTATTCCAAATACTTCAAAAGACGGGTTCAATACTTGGATGGGTGACCACGGTCACCCATCCAAGTACTGTCCCCCCCCCCCCCCCCCCCCCCCTCGATTCTTGACAGGGCGGCGACGGCGGCGAAATCTTTTTATATTATAGAGAGATATTTAGTAATAATCAATTCAACTTTGATGCATTTTTCTTGCAGAAGTTTCGAAATTTCTTTGAAAATTTCGTACCAAAAGCTGACCCGAAGAAACAGAAATCACCGGGCACGTCGCCGAGAGCCCCCAAATCAATTCACCGCGTCAGGCAGGTACTGACCAAGTACGGAATCTGGTACAAGTACAAAGAGGGTTTCAGCAATTCGGTGCGGCGCGACGTAAAGATGTCGGATCTATTGTAATCAACATTTTTTTTAAACATTAAATCACCGACGGACAAATAAATTTTAGGAGACGGAAATAATTTATTAATTTTTTTTTTTCAAAGTATCAACATGTTATCGGTGTCGAATAAAGGTTATCTCAGAATCTCTTTTTTTTCTGTAATACAACGATAATATTAGCAGTTCATTCGAAGGAGTGTAAGTAAAGTTCGCAGTCTTATATAAAGCAAATTGCTAGAGAGGGGTGTTGTTCTGTTTTGTTTTGTTTTTTTTTATTACAATTACGCGAGTTTTTTTTTCTGCGCGGATGTACATATCGTGTGTTCGACACGTACTTTGTATTCCCAAGCTGCTGCGAGATCAATAATTAATCTTCGTCAACGTATAGAAACTAACGGGGCATTTGATAGTGGAGTGTTTTTTTTTGTTCGTTTTTTTTTTTTTTACTCTACTGCCTCTTCCTCCAAGCCCTCTTCGTCTTCGAAGACTTCCTCGTCCTCCGCGGTTGCTTCCTGTAATTAAAAAAAAATTAGATCAATGCATTGTTTTTACGCCCGATTAATTGGGCGGACAATTGATTCGAATGGAAGATTTCTTGATATGTATTTTTTTAGATTTCAGTTCGGACATATGTTTTTACAAAAATCAGCAGTTTTTCTCACCTGATACTGTTGGTACTCCGAGACCAGATCGTTCATGTTGCTTTCTGCCTCGGTAAATTCCATCTCGTCCATTCCCTCGCCAGTGTACCAATGAAGGAAAGCCTTTCTCCTGAACATCACTGTGAACTGTTCGCTGATACGTTTGAAAATCTCCTGTATAGCGGTCGAATTACCGATGAAAGTTGCCGACATCGACAATCCTCTCGGCGCGATATCGCACACGGCGACTTTAACGTTGTTCGGTATCCACTCGACGAAGTAACCAGAATTTTTGTTCTGAATCGACAACATCTGCTCGTCGACTTCCTTCATCGACATCTGTCCACGGAATATCGCTGCTACTGTCAGGTAACGACCGTGCCTCGGATCGCATGCGGTCATCATGTTTTTCGCGTCGAACATCTGATCAAAGATGATTGTTTCGTTAATAAAATTAAAAATAAAATTGAAAATAAAATTGAAAATAAAATTGAAAATAAAATTGAAAATAAAATTGAAAATAAAATTGAAAATGAAATAAGAAATGAAATTGAAAATTAAATGAAAATTAGAAGGAAAATTGAATTCAAAATTTTATTTAAAAAAAATTAAGTTACCTGTTGCGTAAGTTCGGGAACGGAGAGTGATCGGTATTGTTGACACGCGCGAGCTGTAAGCGGCGCAAAGCCCGGCATAAAGAAGTGAAGACGCGGGAAGGGTACCATGTTAACCGCGAGTTTCCTAAGATCGGCGTTCAACTGACCAGGGAATCTCAGGCACGTTGTCACACCGGACATCGTGAGCTATAAACAAAATGTGCACAATGTATCCCCTTATATGCTAATTATTTAATTCTTCATTCGTTTTTCAACCAACGATGAATAATCTTTATTCATCTTGCGTTCATGTGTTAATATTCAGCATTCATTGATGTGTTAATGTTCAACTTACGGAAACTAGATGATTGAGGTCTCCGTACGTCGGCGAGGTGAGCTTCAGCGTTCTGAAGCAGATGTCGTACAACGCCTCGTTGTCAATGCAGAAAGTCTCGTCGGTGTTCTCGACGAGCTGGTGCACCGACAATGTGGCATTGTAAGGCTCGACTACGGTGTCGGATACCTGGAAAAATAAAAGCAGGTAGACGTTTTTACAATTCGCAAAACGACCGGGAAAAATTTTAGGAAAAATGTCCGGCTAGGCCGACACAAATCCGTTCTCTTTTCTTCAGCTCTATAACATTTCTCGTGCAACTCATACAGACATTTATTCAGGGAAATAAAAATAGTACATTACTCCAAGAGTTAGAAAAAGTGTTTTCATCACTCGGTGCGGAAATTGCCACTTTTCCGCCCGCTTCGCATGCGTAATACCGCCATTTTCCCACCTTGTGATGAAAAATTTTGTACATCCCTCGTGCGAAACACTTCTTCTGTACTAATTCCCACGAGGGATGTACAAAATTTGTCATCACAAGGTGCGAAAATTGCGGTTTTACGCACGCGAAGCGGGCGGGAAAGTGGCCATTTCCGTACCGAGTAATGAAAATATTTTTTAAATTGAGAAAAGTTCGTATGCAAAAAAAAGTTTGTATCAATATTACTCGGTTAAAAATAATGAAAGAAAATAATTCGAACCTTCGGGGATGGAAACACGCTGAAGGAGTTCATGATGCGATCCGGATACTCCTCGCGTACTTTCGATATGAGTAGAGTGCCCATACCCGAACCTGTACCACCGCCCAGGGAATGAGTCAGCTGGAAGCCCTGAAGACAATCACAACCTTCGGCCTCTTTCCTCACGACCTCCAGTACAGAGTCTACCAATTCTGCACCCTCCGTGTAGTGTCCTTTCGCCCAGTTATTTCCTGTAGTGTAACATTTCTCGTTAATCTGTGCATTCACAACGAGGTGGGGAAAAACCGAAAAATTATTTTTTTTCGTATTTTTTCCCTTAGAATTATATGAACTTATTAATTTATTTATTAATTAAAACCAGCTATGCCCAAGTACAAGGCGAGAGAAAAACCCACCGACTTAACGGATCGTTGCACACAAGTTAATCTAATTGGAGTCACATTTTTTTTTTACGAAATATTATTAAGTTTAGAAAACCACTCTTAATATTATTAAGAGTGGTTTTCAACACTCTCACCGCAAAAATACAAACACATTATGCTCAGAGGTGGCTAAATAAAATCGAATGAAGTGTCGACGGTCACTGTGACGTTTTACGGCCCGCCGTTATTTATCCCAAGATCGAAAAAAAAGAATTACGAGAAATTTGTAATAACAAAGTGACACGTAACAATCTTACAATTACTCTCGAATTGTTCGGCAACTACACCTTTTTTTTTATTCGATATGTACTGAATCGTTAATCTCCGACAAATCGATATTACAATTGTGCTATGTCTATAGCACAATTGTTCTTGTGGAAAAGTTCATTCCATACGCGTTAATTTTCCACATTCATTTAACAAACGAAAAATGTGAACGTCTGTTTTTGCTTTTAGTTTCAGCATCAACAGAAAAAAATCGGTTAAAGATTTTTTACCAACCGAGACCGGTTAGGGAGGATTAATATTGTCTCATGGAAAAATAATTCACGGAATCTGTCGCTCTTACCGGCTCCACTCTGTCCAAATACAAAATTGTCCGGTCTGAAGAGTTGTCCGATGGGCCCACTCCGAATCGAGTCCATCGTGCCCGGCTCCAGATCCACGAGAATTGCTCGTGGAACATATCTGTGACCTGAATAAAAACAAAAATGAAAAAAAAAAAGTTTTCCATTGTTCGAGATTGCCTTCGCCTCGGTGATGCAACGATGAAAGGGTAATTGCTCGTTCTTTACTCACGGCTCGCTTCGTTGTAGTACACATCGATGCGTTTCAGCTGAAGATCATTATTTCCCACGTAGTTGCCGGACGGATCGATACCATGCTCGTCTGAGATTATTTCCCAGAACTGCGAACACATTGAAACAGCGTTTTGAGAATAGATAAATAAAAATCGAGCGAAATGCGCGGTCGAGTTTTGTGAAAAATAATTGAATGTGACAATCGTTTTTTTTTTTTTTTTTTTTTTTTTTAGAGGTTTACGAATCATGAATAGCCGCGTCCTGTCGCAAAATGTTCAAAGCAATATATAATATTGAGCTCCTTCGGCTACCGGCGGTTTATCAGTGCACCTTAAGGAGAAACAGAGGTCCGATCGCATCTGCACCCATGAATCGACTCGGATTAAAGGTAACCTGAGACATTATTGTTTCTTTCATAAATTGAGCTACGAGGCTATCGTCAGATTAACCCTACAACTCATGACTTAATTTTTTTACCTTCTAACGCATGACTGAGGTCCAAACGCAACCCCCACGCTTTTCTTGATCATAAAACCAGTCCTATGCTGATGAACAGACTTTCTCATACATGGTTTTATTCGTTTTATCATAAGGAAGAGAGTGTACGAGAAATCTGATTTTATTAACATTTAGTTAATGAAAACCTCATTCGAAAACTGAAAACCGGAAAAACATCAGCAAAAAGCTCATTTTTCGCGTTCGCCAGGGGTGCGTTCGAACCCCAGTCATGAATTGTAGGGTTAAAGATACAATTAAGAGATCGATTATCAGCACGCGGTTTTTTATAATCTCTAAGGGTAAAAATCTCATAAATATTTTATTTACAAATTTCGATACATTTTTTGTTTTTTTTTTTATTACGTGATAGGATGGCTTAGCAGATAATTATCGCCAGCGATGTATGACAATCAACGAAATTTCTAAAAGACAGTGATCTGGTGCATTCAATGATTGAATCATTTAATGTGCATTTTATTCATAATAATCTTACGAAGAAAATTGCAATTTTCGTAAGCACGTCGATATTTTTGACAATAAAATATTTATCTTTCTAAGTACGAAATATGAATATAAGTTTCGAACGATGATTATTCCGAGTAGAAAAATGTCACAAAAATGTTGACCCGCAAATTACGAGATACGAAAAATAAAAAATTATCAACATTTCACATAATCGGATAAGTTCGCAGATAATTATCGTTATCTTTGACGCGATATATCGACAGATTTATGATAATCGACGAAATTTCAATGAGACAAGCATTTATCGTTCAATGCTCGATACATTTTTTTTTTTTTTGCTAGGCGAAAAAAATCTCATTTTGATCGTCAACTCAACATTTGCACGATAAAGTATTTCTTAATTATATTTTGGTTATCTTAATTTGTCTATCGAAGTGCAGAGTTTAAACGATTAGTATCGACGCGAAATAATAATTTCGAGCGTATAAATATTGACATAATTTCTACTAGTAGGCGGTCATCCGTCATCGAAGCTTCACGATGTTTTTGAAATGAAAAATCTCAATTATTTGTCAACTTAACCTTTTTTACAATTTTTTTTTTACCCCACAAGTATAAAAATCCGTATAGATATTTTTCTCTCCCCGACTATTTATACTTTCTCAAATATCATTATATTGGATGCCAATTATTTTTTGCATAGGGTATTTAATTTTTAATTGAAAATGAAATTGAATAAAAAATTTCAATTATTAGGCAACTTAATTTTTTTTTACGCCCACCAAGTATAAAAAAAACCGTGCCGATGTATTTTTTTATCCCCGACTATTTATACTTTATCGAATATCATTATTGCATGCCGATTATTTTTTGCATCATGTATTTAATTTTTGTAGAGAAAAGTAACGATAATGGCGACGATGTGTGCGGCGATGCTGGTTCCACCTTTGGTATGCTACTCTCAGATCAAGAATTATCGGAGACCGGTCGTGGAAGCGGAGGATTGAGACCGAGCCCCTCCCCTCCCCTCCCTCCCCCCTCCAGGCCAAGTTTTGCGACGCCATGGAAAAATTTTCTCCCGGACTGCGAGCGTCGAAGGACGCGAGGAGAAGCGTGTTTACAGAGAATTCACCGTTGATGCAAAACCCCAAGGGAATGCTCAGACGGCGGGACGTCCCTTTGCCACCACTCACATTGTCCCGTTTACTTTGCGACTCTCATCCGACCCTCGTATTAATACCCCGCGGTTGCCGGCGCACCGCCCGTTTATTTAAAGCAACTCTATCCGGACCTTCTAATTTTTGGCAGTAGACACCGAGAGAGGCCAATTTTGCACCGAGTGTACGAAACCGCTTTGCGCGTTACTTTCCCACATGAGCGTTTAATATCATCGCGAATGTTGGACGTTCGGGCGATCTCGTTCATACCCGAGTTTCCTGAATTTTAAGGCGATGTGAAAGCCAATCCGCTCCACCGGTTGCTCGCTCGCGAACTTTCGAATCAGACTTTATGACAGTTAAAACCCGATGCGGAAAAACATGTTTGTTTATACTTTGAGTTGTGCGCTGAGAAAACGAGTTATTTGCTATCAATACATTTTTCGTTGCCAAATGACCTTTCTTCTTACGAACGCCACATAATTATTCGTGGAATCTCAAATTTGGTAACTACGACGGGACGTTGAAGAAGAAAAAAAAAGAATGGCTTTACAATTATAAAAACGCAGCTCTGTTTCAGGCAAACTATATTTTCTCGCTGTTTTCTTTTTTGTTTTTGTTTTAAGTTTACAAAAGCCAACGAAATGGTTTCTAATTAAATGATATTCAAAATTAAAAGAAAAATACTTCGAATAAAAAGTTTTTATTTCTGCTGATTATCACCAACCCGATAATTACGAAGTAAATATGAAAAGAAAGGAAGAAAAAAATAATTGTTCGACATTTGTCAAATGAACTTTTTAATGTTGAAAGATAGTTATTAAAACATCTATTTTAATATACAGCTGGTCTAGCGATGATCCGTCTAAATAATTGTTTATATCTTGAGTAAACAAAGTTGTGTACACTGTAGAAATAAATTATGAATTTAATGTACCGAAACTTGAAATTTGCTTACATTAATTACATTAATTGAACATTGATGTACGCTTTAGTAAAATAAAAATGCCAGATATTAAAATTACAACTCTTTTGTCTGAAATTTACAAAAATGTTAATTGAAAATAAAAATTTTACTGTAAAAATTGCAACGTCCTTTGACATTTCAGAAACAGTTGATGTAAAAAAAGCTCCCAATACCGTGAATTAATTTTCACACAAAATCTTTTTACAGCCTGGATTGTTTCAAAAGCCGTCTCATGAGGATATTTTCTTAGTTCCTACGAATAATCTTTGAATAATCTTCATTCGTAATTCGACTGTGCCGGGTCGGGGCTAGTTAATTCATGACGAATTTACTAATCATCAAATAAATTGTTTTCTCAGTGAACTGTACCGGCCTTGCGAGCCGGCAAACATCTCAATAAGGCTCGGTCACCGTGGAGAGCGAGGGAACTAGTCATGCCCCATGTTCGTCGTCGTCGGGATAAAATCAGGGAAGTGACATCACGTCGTCGCGAAAGCGCTACAGACAGGTCCTTGTGGGGAGTTCTCGAAAGAAAACTTCCTCCAGTCCAATCCCACTCCCCATTTTTTTGCTCGAACTTTCCCAAATCGTCGCAGCACGCCCAACCGTTCGACGTTGGTCGTTGAAATCGAATGAAAAAAAAACACGAAATCTTTATTACCGACCGAGATTTTTCCGTTAACACTCTAAGGCGTCATGCCGGATCTCTCGTTTTCGCCATCGATCTAACGAATTATCAATCTCGAAATCAGTCTCGAAAAAAATGGACTCGAATTGGGCCAAAAAAATATTATTTACCGATCGACAATTAATTTTATATTTTTTGTTTATAGCTTAACTCTTTCGTACAGTGATGAAATGTTGGCACGTGCAAGAGAATCTTTTCCATGTCGGAACTCGCGTCCCCTTCCCCTTCCCCACCTCCCCGCGTGAATTCAATTGCGACCATTTATGTGTATATTCGTGTGTGTGCGTGTCGAAACATGTATCATAGTTGACGGGAGATAAGGAAAAAAAAGCGCATTGGTAAATATAGCTTGATAGCTCCGTCAATTTGTCGCTACAATCGTGACGAGTCGAGAGCAAAATTCGTCATCCGCTCCTATATACGTGGTTAGAGTTCGAGAGAGACGGAGGGAGTGGGACGTCGCGGGGCCATTGCGATCGTGTTTTAACAGTTCGGATCAATTGACGGTTTGATGATCGATTCACGAGTGTTCGATATTAATTGCCGGGGCAGCGAGATTCAATGTTGAGCATTGTTGAAAAAGAAATGGATCTCTGAATCGATGCTGGGCAATTTTCTTTTTCGTCCTACATTTCTCTGCCACCACGTTGCGTCGGAAAAAATAAATCCGCCGAGACATCTTTCTCTCTCCCTCCTCACACTGTGCCCGAGAATGAAAGAATGTCGTGCGTTCCGAGGAAACACGATCGTAAAAAAAACCCTCTGAATATCGTAGCGAACTTACCTTGGAACCAATTTGATTACCGCACTGGCCAACTTGAAGATGCACGATTTCTCGCATTTTGTTTTTTTGAATATACTTTTTTCTTACTAACGTTTATTACAGTTATAATGTACGGAACAGTATCACGATCGCACGCCGCAAAAGTTCGTTCGTCACTGCACGGTAGGATGTGCTCTCGGCAACGGTTGACCCAGGAACGCTTCGACCCGCACGCGAGTCAAACGAGAACTAAATCATCGTCGAATTCTCACGTCCGGAGTCTACTGTACCAACGAACCAATCTCTGCTCTTCAGGGGCTCTCCGTTTACATCGTCATGATCCGAAGACTCGCAGAATACGCGGCGTGCTTTTGCCGATTGGATATACGACAAACTATGTGTAGCTACGTACATAGTTTGTCGAGATAATATCTCGTCTTTAACCCTCTATAGAGGTCGAAATCTTGTTTGCAGCTATGTACATATTGCTTAGGTCTTCGGTGGCGAAAACTTATGTTTTATCGAGCTACTTTTTTCGTCGTTATTATTCGATTGTAGGAAATCAAAAGTAGTACCCAGAGACAGCATTTGTTATTTTCGTAATTTTGCGCGAAAGTAAATCAATAATTTAATGTGTTAAACTCACTTCCTACCGTACAAGCAGTTTCGGTTGATAATAAAAATAAAAAACGAATCTAAGCCACGAATCTTCTGCTAAGCTGAAATTTTATACCAATCTTAAACAGAGTAGAAGGAAAATTAGGATTAAGTTTTATGAGAATCAGGGCATCAGTTCCAATATAATATTTTGGAAAATATATGAAATTATTGTTTGTCCGTTAAACGAAGTATGTTGATGTGTCTATATTAAATCGTTACGAAAATATCGAATGAACATAGTCCAAAATTAAACTTACACATTTCTTCCTCATTCTTTTTTACGTCGAATTCGCGCAACTTTCTCTGTGAGAAAAACAAAATTAGATAACGAACTTTTGCACAGATTGTGCTCCGTGAATGAAATTTTCATAAAATTAGAAAGTAGTGTTTAAATTGAATTTGTACCTTTTTTCAAAACGAAGACGCTAACAATTTGTGTATGTCTATCGAGTGTTCAACACCCTTGAAAAAACACAGCGGATTGCAGTTTTTGTTACCGACCGCGGTATTTAACTTCACCTTAATGTAGAGTCATACCTTAATAAATTAATAAATTAATAAATTAATAAATTAATAAATTGCCGAAATGCTCTCAAACAAAAACATCGATACACGAGAAAAGTATCGCGCTATATCCAATTTTTATGTGACGCGCAAAAAAAAAAAAAACTTATAAAAAAACGTGACAACGAAATTGTAATGGAACAGATAATTCTGGTCCGAATACAAACGTTCGGAACGTATAACGCGCTCAGGACGATAAACGTGTAACATCCCACGGAGATTTACTAAGCAGAATGTAGTTTTGTTCAAGTTGTTCGATTTAATGACACTTTCCCAAAATCGGCAGGGCGCATTTACGGAAAATATATATTTTAATTTTACTCGTGCGATATGTGTAAACTTTATCTCTGCAACAAGAATAATATAATTCAAAGATAGTTTCCTCAGTTTTCTATTTTTCTTATAAAAAGTCGATTTTAAACTATTTTAATACTTGAAGTTAAGTACTTCATTTCGGTATAATACGTCGTAAAATGAAAATTCGATTTTTCTAAAATCGAAAAAAAATTCTCCTTTTTATTATTTATGTACATTAACAATTTTTTCTTACGAACCGTAATTCCCCGTTTCTATCGAGGATGTCGTGTCGGAAGTACGAACGTTTTTTTCATTTATAAAAGATGATTAAGTAGTTAGCTGAGGCACTGGCACGCGAAGCCCCCTCGTCGTTTGAATTATCGTCATTATCGTACAGTGCCGGACAGTACTTAGATCTAGAGCATTGTCCGGAGAAGACGACGACGTCACAGCAGGGCTTTACACATTTATAAATTTTAGACCAAAATTATCGCTATCGTCATCGCATTTTTTTCTCCTCGACCTTTCACGTTCGGGGATCTCGCTTCGCGTAAGATTTCATCGATTTAGGCCGCTCAAGATTTTTTTTTTCCATTTACGACATCTTTGATAGTTTTTCAGAGAAATCATTTTATAGAACCCTCAATTAAATCCTGTAATGCCCTTTCGAAATTATTCCATTAAATTAATCGAAAAAGATATGATAATTTCTTACTGGAATAATTTTAATGGAAAAATTTCAAGAAGTCTACCGCGATACTCCATCGTTCGGCTATCCGGGAGATTTTTAGTTAAAAGAGATCCTCGTACGTGAAGGCTTTCAAAGTACTTCGTGTATTTTTTAGACACGATATTCTGCTCTATATTAGGACGATTTATGGTTTCACGTAGGTTTTCATTCGTATAATGATCGAGTTATTAGGTACCGTGTGTATGAACCTCCATCTATAGATAATTACCGTAAATGAAAAATAAAACGACTCCCAGACGGCCTGCTTTTGCTGATGAAAAACGGTAGCTTTTTTGTACACATGTCCGCCGAAGAAATTATTGGTTCTCCTTCGTGTAGGTTGGCTGAATTGACACGATTCGTTATTCCGGATGTAACAAAGTGGCAATAAAGCCTTACAGGCTGAATTAGATGTACCTTCTCGGATACACTGTTCATGATACAGTCGAATAATCTGTAGCTCGAATTCGTAAGTAAGTCAATTTATAGATTTTATAAATTTGTTTTCCGGGTTTTTAGCATTTTTCAAGCTTCGATTAAGTACATTTGAAAGTCGAGGCGTCGAACGTACTTGCCGTTTGTGCAACTCGATGTCGTTAATTGAACGCCGCAAGGGCATATAGGTAATTGTATAAGCACAAACGATACACCCTTCCAAGACTTAACTAACGACACGTGCACGCGTATTCCACAAATATTTTGATTTACGGCCCTCAGTCTAGGAATACATTGGAACGGCTTGGCGAATAAATGGCGATGAAAATATCTTGTTACCTCCCAAAATAGGTAAAATTCTTCGGTAGCGAGCAACAAGACAATATTTTCGTGCTTGAGAACCGCTTCGCTGTAGTTAGGAATTTTAGTGACCACCCCGTCCGAGCGATAATTTTACCGTTATGGGGTTCGATTACCCGTGATGCCATCCAGGTATAGGTATTCCCGGTAGCCAGCCTCTACCGACTAAAATTTCAAAATTTCAAAATTAATATCTCTTACAACGCCGTAAAAATACGAACAATACAGTAATTGCGTTTCGATCTACCTCCGGCAACTTGATTCAATTGATGCGTCTCTTCGGGACTGAGTTTCAATATCGTATTGAGAACTGGAATAAGGTGGCTTCGTTCGTCTCCGTTTTTTAATGTCACGAACTGAAAGACAATCAATTGATTAATTATTATATATTTTTATTACAGTTAATAATTTATTTCACCAGGCGGAAAAATTGCAGTTACACGCAAAAATGCAGCTTCGCGTGCGTAAAACTTCCATTTTCACACCTTGTGACATAAAGTTTTGTACGATACTCGTGTGAAAAACTTTTTCTTAACTCGTGTGATTGCAACGCTCGCCTTCGACTCGTGCTACGAACTCACACTCGTCAGAAACAGTTTTATCGAACTAGTATCATAATGTACTACTTTTTTGCATCCACACACATATCGCATGCAGTGAAAAATTCAGATTGCTGAATGACGTCTAAATCTTTTGGTAACGTCATACAATACGTCGTTGTGCGGCAAGTTTTAGACTGTGATGTGTTAAAGACGCTTAAAAGGTGTTGCGGTCCAGAAATTGTCTTTAAATAAATCATCCAATGACTTTATGAAATTATTTGGGCATCATTTAGCGATCTTAATTTTTTTTTCTGTGCTTCATGCAGCTTCTATCGCCAAACTTGTCTATAAACGCTGATGAAATTGTTGTTAATAAATTTCCTAGCATTTTTGTATTTAAATTCTACTCGTCAGTCCAGTTTTTACTAGAGGGAAAAATGTAATCTTGTTTTAAATCCATTAAAATTTGTTGATTAACGACCAACTTCGATGTGAGAAATTTCTGTGCAATTGAAAATACGAGACGCACCTTTAATATCACATTTTTCATGTATTCAAAGTTGTTGGCGTGATGTTCGCGCTCGACGCTGCGTTGCTGTCTGCGAATATCTTCCTTGAGCAACTGATTGAGTTGCGTCAATTTGGCGACGTCGCGTTCGGCATCGGCCAACAAAACCGTGAGGTGTTTTACACGACGTTCGCAAAGTTCGAGCTCCTGACGATCGACTTTTCGCGGCAAGGCGGGCGCGTGAGTTTTCGTGTAATCGTCGGACGAATTTAACAATTCGTCCAAAGGCACGAGCGAATGCCTTCGAGACTTCTCCGGATATGTCAGACCCAACGGATACGATTCCACACTCTCGGATCCCTGGAAAACATTTCTAGTCAGATAAACTTTCAACTTTCGATAAAACAAATGACATATATTTTTAGTGAAATATCGTTCAAAAATATCAAAATGTGCGCTGAATAATGTAAGTACCTCCCCGTCTTCCCTTTCTTGAAGAAGGATTTCGGTACTGCGAGACTGACTGTCGAGTTCCGATCTGCCCTCGTAATGTTTTTCTACCTGGGGGTTCGTCAACGATGGATTTTCGATCATACCAGCGTTAGATACAATTTTCTGAAGCTCCGATTCCAAACGATTTATCTCTTTTCGATATTTCGCCTCTAACTCGCCTACACGAGTCTGTAAAAAAAGATACTATGAAAATTATCATAATTAATAATAAATAAGCTTGACAATTTTGATAGCAACCTCGTGAGATTTTTCCAAAGCTTCAATCTTCGCTACGAATTCTGATCGTTGCTTTTCCATCGCAAATGTTTGAGTCCTGCACTGCTCCCTCAGGAGTGTGCAATCTAGTCCAAGGGCCGATAGTTTCTGACTGAGCTCCCTCGACAATTCTAGAGTACGATCTCTGTCTTCCTTGGTCACGTTTAATTCCTTAGTTAGCATCTTTACGTTTTCTCTGAAACGATTACATTTTTAGTGCGCCTCTAATTATTGGTATTGAAAGACGCGCTCAAAAATTAATGAAGCAAATTTCAATAATTAAATCAGTTGTTTCTCTTCAAGGATACTTTTAAGGAAGTTTTCCAGTCAAACGATCAATAACACTTGAAAAATCGGTTGTCCAATTTTTTAGCGAAAGAAATGTAAAGTACACGTTTTCTGCTAGGTTGTTTAACATTAATTGATATATCGGTGCATCCGGATTGCATCGTTGAAATAATTTCTACTTAATGCAGAAAAAATGAATTCCCACAGTTTTAGTGAAAATTAGGGCCGTTTTTATCGATATTCAATAAATGCCGTTCTTGCCCAACTTTTGTAAAAGGTATGCCATAATTTCCAAATGTAATGAGGAAAAGCTTATGTTATTACGTTGAACGACTGAGAAATGGAGAGAAAAGAAAATTTGCCGTCGCTAATAACCATAGCAGTTGATGCGACGTTAAATAATAACAAATAAAAAAAATTGTTTACGAAATGAATACAATTTGCTTTAACAAAATATGGAAACGAATGAACTAGATAAATGGTGTCTAGTAATGGAGGATTACTGGACAAGCGATTCCACCGAACAAAATGAGCTATGAAGCATCGACATTGGACGAATTGTACGGATTCCAGTGTAGAAATAACAGTGCGAAAATATACCTCATGAAATATTAGAAGAGGATTATCTATCCATTAGAAAATTGAGCATTATAATTTTTTCATCATAGATATAAAGTGCAGATACCACGGTCAGTAAAAAAAATGTAATGCGATCCTTTCGAGAGCGCTCGAACTCAGGGGTTTGAAGGAAATAGAAATAGGAAATCCACTGCGGGGCTAATAGATGCAGGGGATTCCATTTTCGCTTGCCTTCAAGCTTTCAGCTACTTCGAAAAAATTGTATTTTTTTACCCACGTTAGCCTTTTGCTATAACGACTCGCTGAAGCGGCACTGAAAAATATTTCGAACCTGCAACTCGCCAGTTTTTCATGAAGCTGCGCCTCTTGGGTTCGTGTGTGCTCCAGTTCTTCCTCAATCTCCGCGATGCTTTTACCACTGGATCCTGATTCTTTGTTCTGACTCTGTTTAGTTCGAAGGACGCTCTGAGCTCTCAGTTTGTAGCCGTCGTACTCGCTTCGCAGAGCTTCCAATTCTTGATTCGCTGACGCGACCAGACCGTTCAACCTCGCCAATTCGGCTTCGAGAATTTTTGTCTGTTGGCCATGATTCTTGTTGAGTGTCTTTATCGCCTCGTTGGCATTGAGTTTTTCCGTTCCGAAAGCTTCCAATTCTTTGGTCAATCTAGCATTCTCGCGTTTCGCAGCTTCGAGCCCTTCGAGCAAGCTTTGAGTCTCTTTGGTCGACTGACCTATCTCGTGCCTCATCTCGCATAGTTCCGCTTTCAGACCTTCGTTCTTCTCGCTCAATACCGTTATCTGATTCGTTTTCCCTAGGCAGCTGTCTCGCAACTCTTGAATCTCGTTTTCCAATTGCGTTATCGTTTCGAGATTTTCCTCGATTGTTCTGTCCAGAACGGTGCACCTGGCCGTTTCCTCCTCGAGCTTCGATTTCAAGTCTTCCACGCTCCTCTGAAAATTAACGAGCGGAACATTAAAAGTCCGAACTGAACGCATTTAAAAATGCAAAATTGATACGTTCGATTCTCGACATAGCAACGATCACTAGTGTCGAATATTTCACGTGCAAAATATTACCAACGCTCGTTGGGATTGAAATTTCAACGAAAACTCTTTTTTTTTTTTAATTGTGCACAATCTGATTTACTATTTGTGGATTTTTTTTTACTCTTCTTGATAAACGTTGTAAAACAACAACTTATATGGCAATCCCATAAGAGATGTTAAACTTTTGTTCTAGGGGTGCCATATATTTTTTACACTCTAGTGCTATTAATATTTTGTCGGTTTTAATTGCAAACAATTGTAAACTTACTCCGTATCAATGAGACTGTTGATAACAAGAATGCAAATAATCAATTTATCGATACCTCATAATTATCGACCTCCAAGGAAAGAACGCTGTTTGTCGTACGTTCCTGCTTCGCGGCATCCAATTGAGCTCGTGTTGCTTTGTGCGATTGAATTTCCAACTCGAGTTTTGACTTTATTTCTTCGTAATCCTTTTCGCGCTGTTCCCGTATCACAGCTTCTGCCTTCTTTTCATCTTTGACTCTTTTTACAAGGGCCTGTTGATTTTTTAGGGCACTCTCCAAATTCGCAATTTCTCTAGTTCGGCGCTCGATCTCGATCTTAAATCGGGCTACGCTTTCTCTCTCCTCGTAGAGGGATTCCTTCAGAGAGGCGTTCTCCACCACTACGGTCTCGAGATTCTTTGAAATTTTCTTGTTGTCCCCCTTTTGCTTCTCCAAATCGTCCTGCAGCTTGTCGTACTCCGATTGAATTCTCTGTTCGAATTACATGAAAAATTTCAAATGACAATATCAAAATGAAAATCTTTAAAAGACCACAATGAAAATTTATTGACCAATTGTATTTTCATTATGTAATTCAGAGCTGGGCAAAGTACCAAAAAATACTTCAAGTATTTATACTATCATGTACTTTTTGTACTTGAAGTATTTTACAACATGGTGGCCGTTTTTCCCCGAAAAAAAATTCTCTGACTTTTCCCTGACTTTTCACTGACCAATTAAAAACGTTTCCTGACCAAACTTCTAACGACTTCTATTGAAAGAAATTAATAATGCAAATGAAAATGCCTAATTATTGTATTAATGTTTAATTATATATATATATATTTTTTTTTTTTCGAAATGTTCCATATTTTTTTTTAAGGCTCCCTTTTATTTATTTTTTATTTATTTATACAAGGTTCAGCGACAATTTACTTTTTCCTTGACCAATTTTGAAATTCCCTGACTTTTCCCGGTTTTCCCTGACCGCGGCCACCATGTTCAAGTAGTTTTCGCAATTAGGTTCGTAGCATTAAGCGTTATCTACGCTTAAAAAAAAAGTGCAATGTAATTTGCACATAGCTTCTTTATTTATTACAATTTTGCGCATAGCTTTCTCTATGAGAAACTTCGTTAATGGAATCTGGCTTCCTCGTAGACGAAGCTGTAGGCAAAATTGTAGTAACTGAGGAAGCCTCGCGCAAATAAATTACTTTACACCTTTTTTCGTAGCATTAAAAAATGTTTACATTTGGTAAATTTTAAACGATCTAAATTTACCACTATATTTATTGTAAAAATTTGCTAACTGAAGTTTTCATAATTCGTCGTTTTGTGGCTGTTTTTAATATTTTATTTACTTTTTCTTTCATAATAAAATAGATCCATCAAAAAATTTAATACAAAAATACGAGAAGGGGCCTCCGTGTAGTTTTTTAATAGAATTATTTACAAATACATTTTTTTAAGATAATTCTTGTTAAAATGATACTTCTTGAAAAGTTTAGACAGATAATTATGTATTAATAGAAACAGGATGCAGATTGCACGCTACTCGTCGAGTATCTGTAATGCAAACGTGTTTTCAAAAAGTGCTTGTACTTGAAGTACCAAACAAGTACCCGGTACTTTCATTACGGCCCAGCTCTGATATAAGTAGCTGTAGAAAAAAATAAACTTAAGGCAATCGAGCATTATCGTTACTTCAGTAGAAAAGCATTGTTCAACGACTAATAAAGCAAAAAATTGAAATCAAAAGAGCCAAAGACTAGATACCCGCCAATGAGCAGATAATATGAAACTAAAAAGACTATCGTAAAATAAAATGTTTTAAATGACAAATTACAAAATGTTTATTTTGAAATTACCATTTCATAATGAACATTTATTGATCAATTGTATTTTCATGGTATAATTAGGTATAGAAAAAAAATTAACCGAACGCAATCGAGCTTTATCGTTGCTTTCATAGAAAAAAATTGTTCAACGATTAATTAAATAAAAATTAAGACAACGACTAGAAACTATGAAGGAGATAATATGAAACTTCTTTCTCAATTCACGCCAAAAGGATTGATATAAAAGTCAGTTGTGTCAACGCCATTACCATGGAAAATTAATTTAGTTTTATTTTACAGTAGAACCCCATTTATCCAAGCTAACGTGGGGAGAAAGTACATCGGATAAGTGAAATCTCGGATAACACGGATAAAATACTCAATTCAAACTTGTACTATACTATTAGATATTTTCAACAATAACATTAGCTGTCTATAAACAAATACCATTGACTCTACAATCGGCACCGTTATATTCGGATCTCGCAATATAAAACAAAGTACTCCACGCGTGGGCATTGCTGCTTTATCAGTTTTATCCGAGTTTTCCGTATTATCCGGGCCTACACCTCGGTTAAGGTAGCCCTTGCGAAAAGTGTTCACTCCTCATAAGTTTCAGAGAAATGAGACGGAATTCACTTTGAATTTTGTGACCATCTACACATTTTTCCCATATAAAAAAAAATTGAAAGTGAATTTAGAGATTTGAAAAAATTCATATACATTCAGAAAAGTGAACAAATCATTTACATTAAAAAAAAGTTAGGTTTCCGTGCGATTTGTTGAACAATTATATTTTTCATCAATTTGTCAATAACATTTTGGAATTATTATTAAGCAAAATTGAGCTTTTCAGCACCTTTAATATGATGATTTTTCCAGATTCTTATACCATCCAGAAGTATTTGCAATTCCCTCTCATTTCTCTGAAACTTATGCGAAGTAAACACAAATCGCAAGGACTACACAATGTGGATGGTTCGGATGAGTTGGATGCTTTGGATAATGCGGAGGCTCGGTTGATCGAAGGTCAGATAAGCGACGTTCTACTGTATTCTTGTTGTTTCATTTCTACTGTACCCTTCCTGTTTCCTGTGTACCCTTCTGGGTTTTGGGAATGCTAAGGGGACATCGGGATGGGGTTTCCAACCTGATTTCCCCCTAGCAGTCCCTGCCGGCACTCAGCTGAGCTACCTAACTTCCAGTGGGTCTGTAGCCGACTTGGCTACACTGTACCGCATTTGCCGGAAAAAAAGCTGTGCCAGTACAGACAGAAATATTTAACTGATTCTCCGGTATTTTTGCACTTGAGCAAAGTGCAGAAACACCAAAGTCTCAGAAGAATGGTCAATGCTCCAGCGAGTGCACTGCTGCGCGGTCATCTATCCAATGAAATCTGCTTGACTCGGAGGACCACGAGAGCCGTGTGCCAACCACATGTCCACTGCTGTTGGTTGATTCATTTATAGCTCGTAAAAATGATTAACCATGCGGGTGTCAACTCATTGGCTCAAGCATTCTGTTCACGTATAGGTATGAAAAATGATCCTTACCTGCAACTTTCTTGCATTGTCCGATATTTGAGATATCTTATTCTGCAGTTCGTCTTTCTCCGCGATAATCTTGTGTTTCTCATTTTCCGAATTTTTCAATTCTTCGCCCAAGTCGCCCAGCTTCTTTTTCAACTTCACAGCGAAACCTCGTAGCTGCGTGAACAGCGATATTTAGCGTACATTTTTATTTCTTAAAATTTTTTTATTGCAATTTGAAACAATAACGTCCTCTCACCTTATTGTAACGTTCCTCTATGTCTTCTTTATTCTCCGACTTCGTCGTAGGGTCCTGAATGCTGGCCGTGGACTCGGAAATCTATAAAGGTTATTGAACAAGTTTAACGAGACAGTAGGTTATAAATTGTTCCGTCGTGCACGAAAAAGCGCTGATAACATTCGTTTCATTGACAACCGATAAAATATTACCTTGTCGCTTTCACTGTCACCGACTTCCGAACTCATCATCACCAAAATTTTGCATCAATGATCGTGATAAATAACACCGATATACGGAGCAGGTTGACGTTTAACGGTCAGCTGATCGGAGGTATAATAAAGTTCCTCGATTGTTCGCAGCGCCTTGGTCGCACCGTGCTACATTCAAACTCGTTTATTCACATTATCATCCAAGTTTTTCTTGTTAAGGGGCTGCTGGACCTTCCTGTTTTACCGACGAAAATAGGCGATTTCTTAGTTTTCACTTTTCATCGTAACTATGCGACGCGTATGCTTCAAATCTTGCAGGACCGTATCAATAACATCAACGATTCGGCGTGCACTCGAATTTTGGTCGAAATCTTCCGAAAAATAAAGAAAATCGAATATTACAAACGGTCGCGGAAACCAACATGGCCGCTGAAATGTTTACAGCATCTGTTCTGTTGGATATAAAAAGTTCTAGACCTTGCATACGTCAAAAGGGCGTGCATGCCAATTCTGTGAAGTTCTCCGAATATTTCAAAACCGTCGGAAAGTTTCTCACTCAAAAGATAATCACGCATAGTGTAAACTGCAATAATTTAGTCTATCGACTTGCGACGGGTGATCAGAGCCGATGAACACGGCACGAATGTAGGGCACGATGCAGAGCCACCTGTACGTCAATCGTGACACTACGTTCACGCACTTTCGCAAACTATAATATTCGGTTTTCTTAATTCCTGGTAAGTTTTCAATCAAAATTCGACTGCACACCGAAGCGTTTATGTCAATATCATAATCCTGCATGATTTGACGCATATGTGTAGCATATTAACAATGCAAAGTAGGAACTAAAAAATTGTCTAGGTCCCGTCGGTAAAACAGGTAAAGCAAGTTAAAAAAGAAACAAAACAGCTCCAGCAGCCCCTTAAAATAATTATTATTGGAGACAATTGTGTTTCCCTGCGTCTGCCGATTCTCCAGGGAAAGACAATTTTCTTTTTCCTCGGCGGACCGTGGTCTCAAAACGGCATTCAGTACAGTTTTTGTTACCGGCAGCGGTATTTCACATCACCTTACCCTAGCAAGTTGTGCGACCGTCTGCTTTTCAGGAAAACCCGTAAAACGGACCCGTACGTTGGGGAACGAAACGCGGTCCGCATAAAATGGATAAACGGACCGTATCTTTTTGGTTTAGCGCTCTTTTCTGTTGCAAAAACCGCAAAAGGACCGAAGTAATTTTAACGAAAATTAAACTTTTTTTAAACGGAATTCGATGCGGACCGTTTTTTTTTTAAGAGCCAAAAAGGCGTCAATTGAAATTGCGACATTATGATTCCCCTCTGGTTCCTTTTATTAAGGATGTATTACACGTACACTCCCAACCACAAGTTCTTTACGGAGAAACAAAAGAACTGAGAAGGTTTTTCTTACGAAATTAAATATTTTTCGGCTACAAAAAAGACCATTTGGCTCGTTCGATCCGGTGTCGTTTCTCGCAACCGGAAAAGGACCGAATGAAATTTTGGTTGGGAACGGTTCGGTTCTCTTACGGCTTTTGCGACCGAAAACCGAGGGAGCGCTAATAAAAAAACGTAACGGTTTGCTTCACGGTCCGTCAACTTGCTAGGGTAATTGGTAAAAACTTTGGTAAATTCTGGAATTTATTACAGTAAAATTGAATTTTCCCGTCGGAAATTTCGGATAAATTACGTTGTAAATGGTTTTGAAGTAATGAAGAATTGTTGAGTCTCCTAAAATTATGCGGTACCCCCCGCCGCCAGTCAGCGCCCAGTTGGTAACAAAAACTGTGCGGAATGCCGTTTCGAGACCGCAGCCGTCGAGGAAAAAAATGGTCTTTCCCTGCGTCTGCCGATTCCCTAGGGAAAGACAAATTTCTTTTTCCTCGATGGACTGTCGTCTCAAAACAGCATTCAGGACAGTTTTTGTTACCAGAGGCGGTATTTCACATTACCTTATGGGCAGGTGCCCAGATAAACAAGCGCCGAGGAAAGTAGCAATATTTGCAACATGTGCAGCACATGTCGTAATGATTCCACCAACTGCCACTGTTCGTGGCGCTTGTTTATCTGGGTAAATTGCTACGGTCGATAATAAAAAGTTTAAAGCTGTTTTTTCAAGGCCGCTTTCACAGGAAATATGATCCCAAATAGACATGTGACGGCACGGGATCTACTCGGTGCTAGCACGGGAACGTATGTCGTGCCGGCACAATGCAGGCATGTACGTCCGCATGTGACGATATTGTGACGGCACGGCATTTTTATACCAAAAGCTGCTTGCACAGTTCCAGCTTGGCGTGGAGCTCCACCATCTTGACGTGAAGATCCACAGTGAGCTGGAACTGTGCAAGCAGGTTTTGGTATCAAAACGCCGTGCCGTCACAATATCGTCACATGTGGACGTATTTGACGGCATTGTGCCGGCACGGCGTGACGAACGCACGGCACGTTTTTCTATCTGGGATGCGTCCAAAGAAAATAGCCCACTGCAGAATCGATGGATTCTGTGGCATTCTATTTCCGTCAGACAATAATTTCAGCACCCCCAGATGAAATAGTATTACAGTTTTCATTACCGACTGGGTGCGGGATGGGCGGGAGGTGTTTCACATCACCTTAAATATCAAACAACTTTTGATAAACAAAATTATACCTGAGAAAATTACGGCGTGCTCTTCACTATGATTTTTAGCTGTTTCTTATAATTTTTACTGACTGTTCGATAACTTTATGTTCTAGTAGTAGAAGTAGTTTATTAGCAGTACATAACATGGAACAGTTTTCATTTTTTTCATTATACATAACAGACTTATATTGCACATATGCTGCCAATTGGTCATCGACCGAAGTCCTTCAGCCATCTCTTTATGTTCTATTATTGTTATTATTCTAAATTTTATTTGTCTTTTAATTTTCCGTTTCTTCCCGGGCTCCAGCGGTTGATTCAGAGAAAAAGCATTCAGTTCATCCAGTGCTGGGTCGGTAATAAAGACTGTAATGTTAATTTTTTTTAGAATGCTCAAACTCTGACGTCAAACAAAAATAGCTTGTCGACTCACGAAGCTTCACAACATCAGAGAATCTATATGGGAAAAAACACCGAATTTCACCAAAAGAAAAGATCAAAGCGTAGTGACTCGTTTCAGGATTGGCCACTCTAACATGACACATGTCCACCTTTTTGACCATTCTCCGATTAAACTGTGCGACTTGTATAACACCGAAATAACCATCCAGCATCTCATTATAGAGTGCCCTAAATACCGAAATCAGCGATCAAATTTAGGTCTCCCGTCTTCGCTAAAAGAATGCCTCACAAATAAGAATAATGCTTCGAAAACTATCGAATTCACCAAGAAAATGTGTGTATACGAAAATCTATAACTCTCTGTTCTCATACTAAGTACTCAATGTAAATATATGTGCGTCGCTAATAATCCCAGTGTTGATGCGACAAGAAACATATTTAAAAAAAAATAGCTTCCTTTGGACGTCCAAGTTACGGCTTCCTCGAAAAAATAGCATTACAGATTTTGTTACCGACTGGTGTATAAAACTCCATCAGAAAGAATAGATCAAGCAACGATGCCGCAGCGATGGAATCCTCGTCCGAACACGAAACCGTTAAAAATCGGTAATAAGTAATCGTCGCTCACTTTAATATTTCTTATTTCGATTTTATTTTTCGACAAATATTTCGCTACACGCATATTACACAACAAGATAGTGTATAACTATAGTCCTTAATCAATACTATGTGCAAAAATAGAACTTCACCCTATTGTCTCGTGTACGCCCATCTTTATCGTATAGGAATGTGTTAAACTGATGTTCTCCCCATCGAACGTTGATGGTATGTACACTGTATAAACGCATCGAATGCACCGCAAAACCGGAGGCGGGTATGTCGCGACATCGCGCTTTTAATTCTCACAATATTCACCAGTAATCAATCAGATTCATTAACGTAAGTGAATTACACACTACCATCCGCTTATCGCGTAATATATCTCGTCCTCGTTCACCCTTGTTTAACTAACGTTACACAATTACTTTATTTCTCACCCGGGTGGACTGAGGTGCGAGGACCCATTATTAAGCGGTAAAACATCCACGCCGTCTTTCACACACACACACACACTCTCTCTCTCTCTCTCTCTCTCTCTCTCTCGACATATAATATATAATATATATATATACAATTTTTTTTATCATGAGTACTACACGCCCGTCGATGATACATGTACAATGTAAAAATGAATCCGTGTCTTAACACTAATATTTCTCCTTTTTATATTTATACTAGTACGAAATAAAATAATTATATGATTTTTCTTGTAACAACGAAAGTGTTAGTATTAGTATGTGTTGTTATTTTTTTCCCCCCATAATAAACGATACAGTCTTTATGCTTTTCTCGGTGCATCAAGACAAAGCTTTCATCGATTCATCGATTCGCGCGTGTTATTTTCTATGTGTCGGTAGGACAGACAAAAACCGTACGAAGAAAAAAATCGATAGAAAATTTTTTTTCGCGAAATATTCGATTTCGCGCGCATTTTCATTCAAATTATTCGATAATTTTTCGTCAATTTAAATCGATATATTTTTTTTTATATCGTTACCGCGATTCAATTAATCTACGATTGGTGCAAAATGGGTGAAAATAATCGCTAACGTCGAACTTTTCGCAGATACATCAGACGCGACGAGTGATTCGTACGACCAAAAACTTAAAACGATAATTGTAAGTGAATATAGTAGACTTATTTTTTAGTATCAGCTCTAATCGTTACGACTATAGATTCCCAAAAGTTTAGCAAGATGACGCTTATATGGGATTAGCCTTACTTAATTCCGTAAGCTTTTACGGAACGTCAAATGCAGTCTCGTCTGCATATCCATTGCGCTTTAGCGAATGTGTTTCTCTCAAAAGCACGTGCCATGAGATAGTATAAATTTCTAATTAAAACATCGTAACATCGTAACTCTGTTATATATCTATATATAAGATTCTCTTTCTTATTTTCATTGCTTTCGCACTTCCCACGTATAATCTACGTAATAGTATATATATATATATTTCATAAATATATATATTTTCTTACGACCCGACTCTCCAGCCTTCGAATATATTTACAAATTATTTTCTTATCTTTGCCTCGATAAAGCAGAAAATACTAGAATTTTTACCAGTAAAGATTGCAATAAATGTTCAAACGCATTCGGCGTAGGTTGTAAAGTAAATGTGAATCGTCGTTGTACAAAAAAAAAAAACAGTTTCCCCAGTAAAAACATGCATATACGAACAAGAAGAGTCATGTGATTTCGAGGGAAGCTGCATTAATTCATTTTAACACAAAAGTTCACGAATATATCCACAGAACGGGAATCGTTGTTTGTCTTACACAAAATTATTGAATTCAATATATCGCAAATTCGCGTAGCCGATCTTGACGATGTCATAAACAAATTACTGCCTATTGCAACTCGACTGCAAAAAATATATATTTTTATTATTATGCATTCACGGAAAGTAAAGCTGAATAACTTGCTTTAATTTGCTTCAAAAATTGCGTTTTTTTTAAACATATCAAGCAAACCTATTACCTTCCAACCGATTTATAAATACTCCGATTAATTTTTTGGATTTGTTCCGAGTACCACAATACAATCACAATCGTGTGATTTATGTCGTTACAGCTACTCTAAAGGATCAAACTGTAATTTGAACGTCTAAGGACTGCATTATAAAAAAGTCTTTTAATAAATAGCATTTATCGCAAAAACCCATCTCGCAGAATCTTTTTTTTCAAATACCTAGTACGATTTATTTTTTGAATGAGACCCCGGACAATTATTAGACGATTCGCGAATGACTTGTCCAAACTAAAAAATGTATACACTCCGAATGAACCGAGAGAAAAAAAAATCAATGCAACTTCCCCACTCCGAATTCAAATCGTTAATCCGTTGTGATTCGCACCCGCGGAACTCAGTGTTCCTGGGGCACCTTGAGGAGTATTGTCCTGGTACCTTCGGCGTCGGATATATTGATCTTGAGTTCGTTGGTCAGAGCCTCGAGTTTGTCGACGACTTTCGCGGCCGGTTGTCCACCCGGTTTCGGGGGTGGCCAAACGTCGTCGAGAGGCGGGTCGAAGAATTGTCTGCTCAACTTCGGGCCTGGATAATCCGTCTTCTGAGAAAGCGTGCCACCGATGTGATCCGAGGCCGAGGCATACTTCGATACTTGTTCCGCGTCGTAACGAGGCCGTTTGTAAACCGGCACCGGTACAGCGGGGCTGTAATCGTGATCCAGTAATCCCTCGACTTCTTGCAACAGTTCCTCGCCGTACTGCTGTAACTCTTCGTCTCTCAGCTGTTTGGCGAATAGGAGACTCCGCGAACGACCTGAAACAACACGAGGAAACGATTAATTAAAAATCAGCGTTTCACAAATCATCGAGTCGATGGAAGCGGTTGAATATTAGTGAACTCATGAGACAAGTAGAGCAGAAAAAAGTATATGAAGGGGAACCCGAGGCAATTGCGAATCCGAGAAAGAATGTCACGAATGCCACGTAAGCGCAAAGCTTCGATGAAACCTTACGATGCACGAAGTGTTACTGGAGCACGCTCAAGGCGTGTAACTATCGAAGGACGTTACGATATCTAAAAAGATTTCAACAAGATAACTGAAAAAGAGATACATAAAAATAAACAAATTATGGACTAAACAATCTTGTTCAGTCGATATATCTATTTCCGAAAATTTATCCAAAACAAGAAATCCCATGACAAAATATGTTTCGTAAAAAACCCAAGGAGATAAAAAAAATTTGGGTCGGAGTCCGTGCTTCATTAAAAAAAAAAAAAATATATATTTTTTTTAAGCCGTAAGTTGAAGCGAGGGTAAATAATAATTGATGTGATATTTTGGGGGTCTCTTGATGACGGGTCTTTGAACGAGATTTTATGTCTACATTGTACATTGTAGAGTATAAATCACACATTCTGAAAACTTGTATGGTAAACCTATGAAAAGATGTTACACCGTTGTTCCGATATAAACTATTCATCATTTGTGCATGATATTTTTTCACAAACTATGTATAAGGCATTGGACGCCAAGTTGTCGACGAATTGTCCATCGCGCAAATAATCGTGAAACATAAAAATATAATTATTTTGCCCGAAACTCATGTAACTCGAATGGACTTTGAACCATTCAGACCAACGGTTTTTGCACCTGCCATTTTTTTTTTGTACAATCGACAGTTTTCGAATGACAAATTGTCAGTAATTGCCGTGTTTGTTTTCGTCCTAAGAGTGTGTAACTTAAGAAATAAAAACTGACTCTTATTATTCGCAAGTACTTCGTAAAATGACATCCACACTTCCATGCACTCCGCGACGATGGAGTGACGCACTCGAGGTATGTGCCACGTGTGTTATTTTTTTCACACCTGCAGTTGCTCAATTGTTACAAAGGGCGCGGCGATATACAAGCTGCACAACATACAGAGTGATACAGCGTTTATTTGACTCGAGACTTTGGACGGACGGAAGTACCGATAGGGTTCGATGACCCGAGGTTGACTGGAAGCCGGGCCGCGCGAGTCCATACCGATGGAGCGACGCATCGGATGCGTGTGAAATAATAATATTTCGCCTACGACTGTAGAATACAAATTCGTGTTATAAGGACATTGACATGGGCGAACGAGCAGGACGAAAAGATTAGCTCATCAGCCATTACTAATTTCACGTTACATTATTTTTTCTTCAACAACACCAAAGGTAATGAGAATTACGTGTGGATTACGTGACAAATATTTTTTTTAAGATAGCAAATCCAAAAAATATTGAAAAAAGCATGTATTTGTAAATGCGTTTCAGGCCAACCACATCATTTTTCTAAAGCGATTCGAAAAATATTCCCAAATATGTATGAAAATTATTGGACAAATATATATTTTATATCAGAGAGGGGAAAGATGACGTAGCAACGACCTGCAAATAGTAGCAAGTTTTGTGGCAATGTCCCGCAGTCTTCATTCTTTCTTTGGGTAATATTAGGAAGTGGTGTTAGGGTCGAAATTTAAGACGTTAGTTCGACCTCATTATCGAAGTTTTGCCTGAACTTCATTGCGTGCTTAAGATCTATTTTAAGTTCGAACTTAGGATTGAATCTGAGTTCGAACTTGATGTCACGCTTCGATCTTAAGTTCGAAGTTAAGATCGAACTTGAACTACAATCGAATTTGAACTCAGACTTAAATTCGAATTTAAGCATGAAATCAAGTTAAAAACGAGGTTCCAACTTAAGTTGAAACTTAAAATAGATCTTAAGCACGTTACGTAGTTCGGGCTAAACTTTTATCTTAAGTTCGATCTCAAGAGCGATCTTAAGTTCAAACCAACGTCTTAAAATTCGACCCTTAGAAAAGTTGGGTGGAGACGGGTCCAGTAGCGAGCGTGTTGGGAAAGGTAGGGCTAAATGGGAGGAATGTGGAGTTTTTGTTCAACCTGCCGACAACGGAGGTTAAAGTGATGTAACAAAAACTGTACTGTTTGCCATTTTCAGACCGCAGACCGCCGAGGAAAAAGAAAATTGTCTTTCCCTGTGTCGGCCGATTCCCCAGGGAAGTCTGCAGCAGATCGAAATTTGAGGCGAGGGAACTAAGGGAAAAAGACGTGGAAGTGAGAACGAAACACGAAAACGTACGGATGAACGGACAGTGGAAGATTTGGAATGAAAAGACGGGAAGGTGCGAGAAAGCAAATGAGAGAAGGCTTATGGCTCTGGCTATTTGTCTGCCATCAAGCCGCTATTCATTTATCGTATTTCGGATTCCACGTAAAATTGTAGGTCCCTCCTGGTCTTCTTCTTAACCAATTAATTAGTTTCGGCTAATTAACGAAATCTCGTTCTTTACGAACGATCGCCTGGATGTTCTCAAGCTGTTACCGAATAAGTCTTTGTAAAGAGATAAGAAGACTGTACACGCTAAAAGTGGTCTCACCAGTCACGAACATAAAAAAAAACTATTAAAAGTATTGGCCGGCGCGGTTCTGTACGTGTGGCCAGTATCGGACACTAAGTGTGGTACTTGGGTTCCGATACACATTGAGAAGAAGAAGAAGAAGAAGAAGCAGCCGCTATTCCTCAATTGTTCCAAGTCTTCATTTCGCTTGTAGATGTAAGTCTGCAGTCATCCCCCCGCCATCTCTCTTACTGTACAGCATTTGCACAACACAGGAAAATGCAGACAACCTGCATCGATAGAGTCGGTCATTCCAACTGAGTCTTGATGTTCGCATTCTATACTTAAAGTACGAACATCAATCCTTGGATTTCGACCTCGCGCTTAACGGTTCCAATGCATCAGTTAGTGCACGGATAGGCGGTCATCCATTCAAGTACTGACCGCGAACAATTCAGCTCGACTCTGGGAACCACCGAAACCATACACCAACCGCGCATCCATCGCTGTCGGTTGCGCATGAATATAGTGTAGGGCACACATCGTGCCCTACACTACGCGGAACCGGTGCGTTAATCATGACTACTTTCATGCTTTTTCGCAAACTGTAATATTCGATTCTCCTTTCCTTGTACGTCGTTAATCAGAATTATTAAATCAATATTATAGTCTTGCACGCTTTGAAGCATATACGTAGTATATTAACCATTCTAGTTTGAAACTACGAATTGGTCTCGTTCCGTCGGTAAAAAAGGTGAGTAAGCAGTTAAAAACGGGTCCAGCATCCCCTTAAGAGAGATATTATCAATAACGAGTTGTGGAATGTTGGAATTTGAGAGAGTGAGGAGTTAAAAAGATCGGCCACAGAAACGCTGTTGCTGGTGAGAAGAAACGTGGTATGTGACCAAAAAATATGGAATACGTGGTAATAACGTTAAGCAAAATTTAACACTATGTAATTAGAGGTAATGTGGAGATGCGAGATGTTTGGTAAAAGGCGAAGGAAGTCGTACATGGAAATCGATATCTTGATCTAGTTATACGTGGGGAAATGCGTACTATGCAATATGCTAGTAATATGCCAAAACGTTTCGCATACTATGAACTATGAAATATGTAATATAAGGGTAGCTATGTAAAACGTCGCACGGGGAGACAGAAAATAAAGACTATTACTTGACCATACTATCCTACTATATATACTATACTATACTGCTGTATAACTACGATATTATGGATAGTATAGACACCACTGAATACACAGATAAAAACACAGTTATACACAGTTGTAAAACGTAGTTATACAGATAAAAAAATCAATTGACTCAACAAAATGTGCGCTTACAGGTGGCGAAACAAATGTTAGGTTCATCGACAGAAATACCTCGCTACTTTACATACCATGGTAATTATTTCGTTCGATCAACCAAAAATTTGTTTCGCCACCCGTAAGCGCTCATTTTGTGGAGTCTATCGATTGTTTCTTCTTTATGTAGATACTATACTATATATTTTATGTAATTGACAATGAAATATATATTTCGACCTTGTACCTTCGGAAGCAATAAAGCTTATCGATCTACCTATCAAAATATATATTTTGTGAAACGCAGAACAAAAAAATTGATACTCAAAAAAATATATTTCGTGCTTCAAATATATGGGTAAATATTGGGACTTTCAAAAAATATATTCATGTATATTGTGAATATATATATACTTGTTCCCGATGAAATGACTCTATTATTTGATGACAGCACAAATATCAATTTCGCGTATCGAGGTCAGTGCGATAAATCTGAAGCATGTTTCTCCTCGAAGTCGTTTAAAGGATGTATAAAAGCTATACATAGCGGTGTCAGGAGAAGTTTCTCGTCGCATCGGAGTAGAAAGTAGTGGAGCAACTTTTCATCGACCGTAAGAAGCGTGCTCTCGTTTCACAGACTGCCGCAGCATCGCTTGCGATATACACGCCGTTCATTCGGTCGGTGTCGAAATGTAAGGCGCGAAGCCCACTTGCCTTTTGTGTTTCTCGGTAATTTTATCCGATTAAACACAATTCTCGTGAGCGTATCGTTGAAAACGTTCCAAGAGCTGTCAAGAGCTAACTTCTATTTTTTTTTTTACTTTCGACGCGCTGATCACCGCAAATGTCCAATGATCGTCGAAACTCGAGGATGTTCGTGTAACGTTTTTCAATTGGGAAATAACATTCGACTTGTTCATACGTTTAAAAAAGAAATGAATATTGCGTTGATCGGCATATATAGATGGAAGTAACGAAGAAGTGTCTTTTTACGAAGGCCGGAGTTGCATCTCGTTCTCAATAGGATATCTTTGGGGAGGGCGGGACGGAGGGAGGGGGGGGGGGGGGGGGGGGAGTCTTATCATTCGGAACAAGGTTCGAAAGTGTGTTGGCGTTATCTTCCGGCTCGCCGATTAGCAGCACGAGCGAGAAGTGAAAAAACATTTCTTATCTCCGTGGAAGGGTTCATTCGAGGATAGATCGTTGTGACTCGTGTCTTGTGTAAACCGACGTCATGCTCGCTTTGTACTAGATACACTGTATTTCTAAGCTTAGTACTAAATATGGTAATTATTTGTCCTCGAAATCTTTCATTTTCGAAGCTCGTTCACGCCGTCGGGAAATCCTACCTATTTAGTGCAAAGTACCGAAAAATAATTCAATTACATTCAAAGTATCACAAGTACTTAAAGTGTTAAGTACTTTTTGTAATTAAAGTATTTCTCGAGTACTTTTGCCAAGTACTTTTTTCAATTAGGTTCGTAGCGTCGAGCGTTATCTAGGCTTTAAAATAAAATGGTGCACAATAATTTGCACATGGTTTCGGCATTTATTATAATTTTGCGCATAGCTTTGCGAGAATCTTCGTTCATCGATTTCGGCTTCCCCATGCGTAAAATTAAAAAAAAAAGATATTTTGAAATCAGAAGTGACGTTTTCCGTAGATGGCGTTACTTCTGGTCTAAAAATGATATTCTCAAACCGGAAGTGACGTCTATTCAAAAAGTCCTTGTACTTGGTACTTGAGACAGTAAAAAGTGTACTTGAAGTACTAAAAAGTGCTTATGAACTTCAAGTACGTACTTAAAGTACCAAACAAGTGCCTGGTACTTCAAGTACTGCCCAGCTCTGGTCCATACCTATGTCAAGTTCATAAGTTTTTTAGTTCAATGAGGCAATTAAATATTTTATGCTAACTCGTCAAATCTTCACCGTAATCATGGCCTTCAGAGAAATAAATCTGTTTTTTTATTTCGTTCAAACTTTCGAGCGATAGGATTATATTCATATTCCAAGGTCCGAAGTAAAACCATCGCCCTTAAAGCGAGACGCAAAAATTGGAAAAGGGAAAGAGACGGGGGCGCGGGCCGTAGGCCGTGAAAGCAAAGTAAAAGAAAAAAGGCCCAAGGGGGCTTCGTCGAGCCTTTCACAATTCCCACAAGAGTTCAATGTCCCAAAGCGACCCGGACCGGCGGAGCGAGCCGGCGCGTGTTGAGTACAGTTACGGTTACGGACCCATTAGTCCCACGTGTTCGTTCAGTCGGCTTTTCTTTATTCGCATCGCACGTACCCCCATCTTGCAAATAATTATCCACGATAAACAGGTGAATCTTTTAGACCTGGAAATATTTGCTCGAATTTCTAGCAGCTTTGGGTCATCGCTACGCTGACTGCGAATAGGATACCAAAATAAAAAATAAATCTTTGAGATACCATAAAAAAAAAAAAAAAAAAAAATTCATGGAATTCTGGGGAGTAATATTTTCCGCTCACCCCGTCAAATTCAATTTGAAATAATAATGTAAACATCTCAACATTTTTTTTCTTTTTTATGTTAGATGATGCTTTTGATGATTTTTTTTTATTTTGGAGCAATGAAAATTGTGATTTGTTCTCTTAATTCGGTGTGCGAGTGATAACTTTCGAAAATAGCGAAAAGCGTAATTGAAGAAAATTGAGAATCGGGCCACTGGGTTGAGATTCTAAGAGCACTAGAATTAGAAATAGAATTCCAAGACTACAAATTGTCAAACTGCCCAATGATTTCGCGTTATACCTTTAATTATAAAATTCTGCGAAACCCGTTTGCTGACCCTTGAGGAAGATAACATTTTCCTACTGCCGTAGTAACTATTTAGAGTTCAAACATGCGGCAATAATTATTATAATAATTTGTGGAACAAAAAAACTATTGAGTTTTAGTAAGGCTATCTTTGATTAGCTAATAAAAAGCAGTGATTAACTCAAATGTGATGATTCTGTTGCGATAATGAAATACACATCTCTTTTTCTCCAAGTAATATGTAGAATTTTTCTGTGTCGTCGCTTGAACGGATAAGAAGAATTACAGTTGAACAGTAAGCGCATTTTTATCGGCAACCGTCACGATTAAGCATTATTCAGAATGGCTTTAATTATTTTTCTTCTCCAAGTAACATGTAGAATTTTCCTGTACCGTGTATCGAATGGATGAGAAAAATTAAATTTGAATAGCTGAAGTGTTAATTTTTTTTTCAACTCACCGGCAAGTGGTGGCATCTTTTCCGGCTGTTCGGTTTCTCTTGAAAGTTCGTTGCTGTTGTTATTGGAGTGCGGTCTCAAACTGGGAACAGCAACGAGGGCGAGCGACAGTAGCAAAACCATAAGGCACGTAGCCGGCTGCGCACTCTTGTTACCCTTCTGAATGAGAGCCTGTAATCTCTTTAGTTGCCCAGCGAGACTCTGATTCTGTGTTTGCAGTGCCTTAATACGTTTGAGAAGCGTCATGTTCTCCTCTGTGCACTGTTTTACACGATCCTCAAGCCCGTCGACGTACTCCTTTTTCCTCTTTCGCGAATCCTGCGCCGATATCTTGTTGCGAATCTTACGCCTGATCCTCTTGAGCTCGCGTTCCTCGTGCTTCGTTAGCGGATAGTGGCTCGGCAACGTTATACCCTCCTTCTGCAGGAGACGCTTCTCCTCGGAATTCAATTTCAAACGCGGATACGGCGATTCAGCCTCCGATATATCGTCACTCGAGTGACTGCTCCTCTCACTTCCGGTGTCTTCCTGCTTTATGTTCACGTTCATACTCATCTGAAAAAGGAAAAAAAAAAAAAAACCAAGAATAATTATCTTAAATCTTAGAATTTTTTATATTATTTTTCTTTGCAATTAGAATTATAATTAGAGAAATCCCGAATCCAGAAATGGATTTATATCGATTAAGATCTTCGACTACAAATTAATTTTTGAAGAGTGACGATCGTCTTGAACAGTCTTTTGTCTCTTTTGCAAATAAAAATTTGAGCGCAAGCATTTACCCGTCCCATCGAGGAAAAACAACACCAATAATACGCGGTGCAGACATTTTTTGAGAATATTTATATATTTTTTGTAAAACTTTTGAAATACTTTGTCAAAAGAAGTATTATACTCACGGGAATAGCTTTGCTGATAACACTGCCCTGATTGATCTTGAAACCTTTGAGATTTCGCGCCTGCGACGCGTTGATTATTTTGATGGTGCGCACTTCCTTCATGTCCTTGAGACTGACGGGAAGCAAGATCGATCTGGGATTACCGGAACCGACCGGTGTGACGCGAATTAATTGTCTGATATTTCGCTTTCCATTGCACGTGAAGTTTCGGAGATTAACCGTGGTCTGTTGCTTGGGGGTCGATTCTATATTTAAAAACAAACAAATAAACAAAAACCTAAATAAGTTTTTCGAAATTCGTGCGAGAATCGAAGAGTTTTCCTCTTCGAACAGAGCAAATTCGTTGGCGCGCAATTTGCGTGCAAAAGCTCTATAACCCCTATCAATAGTCACGATTCATTGAAACTCACATACATACAGTCGCAGTATAAAGTGGTGATATAAACACTGTTACGTCAAGAAACTTGCCTTCGAGATCTCGAAAAAAAAAATAATTTAATTGCTACGAGGAAGTTAATTTAAACGCAAATATTATAGTAAGCGTCTGTAAATTTCCGAGCTCTGCAGAAGGAGTTGACCACGAGTCTTCGCTTTCGAATAGCCAGACTCTGTTTTGAATATTATATTTTTTTAAACGTCATTGAACATGTCAGGTAGATCTCTCACGATCTTTCGTTTTGAAAATATCCTATGTTATAAATGAAATGCATAAAGTGTATTAAAAAAAGGCTTACGTAGACAGTACAATATTCTAGCTCTTTTTGAAACTGTTTATTATTGAATGATTAAAGAAGCTCTTATTTTAATACCTAAACAGCTTTTTTTATTTAGTCGTATTTATTTAGTTTTGAACAGCCGGTTATTAAAGCGTAGCTTTAAAAATCTGTTAGAAGACATCCATAAAAGAAACGTCCGCGTGGCAAAGGAATACTGTGAGGAAACCCAAATCTAACTTTTAAAGCGATTCACCATCTAGTTTTTTTCTTAGATAAACAGCCAAAATAGAAAATTCCGGTCTTTGCCTCCGCGCGCTTAAGATTTCGCATCGCGAATCTCGCTCTCCAACTACCAACCGAGCCTAGCTAATACGCGGCTGAAAGCCCGCGATAGACGATAACATGGGTAAGATCATCGCTGTATAATAAATTCAAGTCTGCGGTATCGGGGAAGTCCTCGCAACGATGTTAAACGTTTGTATTGCGTCATCACGCCTAGCATGCACAGCGGCGTAACATAGAAATGACTCTGTTTTCAACATTATATTTTTAAAAGCACCATTAAATCAGATCAGATCTCTCACAAAAATTTCCTAGTAAAAATTGTCGTATGAAATAAATTGAATGCATAAAATCTATTTAAAAAAGTATTTCATGGAGAGTAGGATATTCTAGCTGTTTTTAAAGTGCAAAAAAAAAAACGGCTGCTTTCAACAGCTTAAGCAGCTTTTTAATGTACTTGTTTAGTTTTAAGCAGCTATCCATTTAAAAAATGGCTCAATGGCAAGAGTATAATGTAATTAAATACGCATCTAATTTTTAAAACCATTCGCCATCTGGCGCTTTTCTTTTTTTTTTAGATAAACAGCTAAAAAGGAAAATTCCGGTGTTTGCCACCGCGCGCCTAAGATTTCGCATTGCGAATTTGACTCCCCGACTACAAACCGAGTGCAGCGGAAATGCCGCCCTAAAGCTCGCGATGGACAGTTATATGGAGGAAGAGCATCTCGGTATAATGAATTCAACTCTGCGGTGTCGGGGAAGTCCGCGCAGCGCTGTTAGACGTTTGGCTTGCGTCATCGGGCCTGGCATGCAGCGCAACATAGAAACGACGGCGTCGTCTGTTGACACACTTAATGCGAAATATTCGCGGGAATCTCGTCCCACTCCGGTTTATTTAATCGCTCTCGACGGAGATATTCATGACTCGAGTTATGAATTAATGCATCCCTCGACTGAATCGAAAAGGCCGTATCTTGCCTATGCTCGTGTTCATCGAAGATTCGTATGCGACCCTCTGATCGCGGTTCGCGAGACAATGCTGCATCTCGGCATTGTCTCTCGGTGTCGCATTTTCGTCGCCGGCAACTCTGCAGACTCGGACGCGTATTGTTCGCCGAGCATAGCGCTGCCAGGCGAACCGAAGAGAAAATTCTCCTGCCAGTCGATGAACCCTTACCGCGTTCGATAATGGGTCGTTGTTCCATGCTCGGAACAGCCGTCGTCTCGGCAATTTCCTCGGCGATGCTCGGCTCGGCAACGGTAACGAGGGACGGCTCGAATTCCATTTCTTCCGTAACGTCCGTGGCCGGAGAGCCGATACTCGAACTCATAACCGATCTGATCGGACTGTCGGCGGGACTGTCGACCGACTGATTCGGACTTCCCAGAGAATCGAAATCCATGAAATCCTGCGGACTGCTCAGGTCCGAATTGCTGATCTCGGTCTGGTCCTCCTCGATGGGCAGCAACGGACTCAATTGCTGCTCGCACGACAGACTCAGGACGCTGGACAATCCGCTGTCCGAAGACGACGACGGAATCTCCTCGAGATCGTTCTCGATTAGGTTGAATTGATTGTCGAGCTTGAATATCGAATCGAAGAGGTCGTCGGTGTTTGTCGGCCATTCTTCAGCCTGCAATGAAAAAAAATCGAGATAATATTATTATTGGTGTCGACAATTTTTTTAGATTTGCAATATAATGTTAAGTATAGTTCTTGCTGCAATGGCGAGAACCGTACAACCGAACAAATTTTTTCAAGATCAGAGTAGTATGGGTCAAAAAAAATTATACATTTTTATTGCCTGTTTAAAAACCTAATGAAGCTTGTTCTCCAAAAACATGTATATAATACCGGTAATAATATATAGTAAGTAAGTAAGTAAGTCTTTATTTGCCCTTTGGGGTAAATCCCCTTGGCAAAGGGTGAGCCATTTACAAAATTTTTCTTAATCAAGAGATGCGGTAGCGTCTCGACGCCAAGTGCTTAAAAAAAAGTTTTTAAGCGAGATGAGCGAGACGCTATCAAGAGACGCGGTAGCGTCTCGACGCCAAGTCCTTAAAAAAAAGTTTTTAAGCGAGTTGAGCGAGACGCTACCAAGTATAGATACTTCAAAATGCCGGAAGTGGATTCTTGCTTTTCGATTTTTTCGAAAACGAAGCATCGAATCGAAATTCCGACGACACTTTTATAATATATATAGGACACGAGCTTTCCAACGCGTCTAGTTACGATCATAACTGTTAGGTAGGGCCGAAAATATTATAAAAGTGTTCTGTGATGTGAGTCCTCGCGTCTACTGCGCATGCGTCTGCCAGCTGACTCATCTTCCATCTCTCTCGGATTCGCATCAGCGCAGCACTTTCTGTCTACCCATCTCTCTTGTTTCGTATATATCAGCGCAGCACTTTTCGCGCTGCGGTTAATCGCTCGGCAAAACAATTTTTTTTTTTATTATTAATTGAAGAAACCGAAAACAAAATGTGAAAGTGTCCACCCCTATAGTGAACCTATAGTAAATTAAAAATGAAAACTTGTACGTAAAAGTGTCAATAAAAAAGATTTGTCTAAAAAATTGATTATTAAATATCATATATCATAAAATAAATATATTTTTATTATTTTAATTATGTGTTCGACGTGTAAAGTAAATTTTCTCGATATTTTTATGACTAACCTATTTTTGAAGTTTTGTTTTTTTTTTCTTTTGTCAAATGTTAAACGAATATATTGGATATATTTGACAGCAAGATGGTTCAGTTTTTTAAAATGGAATCTACGCTCTGTCAGGAAAACATGAACTCATTTATTTATCCAAACCGATAAGTAAATACGTTAGTAAAAGAATAAATCTTTTACTAACGGAGCTGAGATTCTATTTGAGACATTTCCCCTTGTTGATGGGAACAATATAAAGAGAATATATAATTCAAGGCCTGCAGTGAAAATTTATAATTTATAAATATACTTGTTGCATATGGTGGTGAAAAGCATCTCCAGCTCTACACAGATGCCCTCGATGCCCTGGAACTTCCGAGGTACTGTGTCAGGATCAAAACATGTCTTTACCCATCATGCGAGGGAGATAATTTTTTTGAGCTACGCATGATGAAAACCACCTCCTGATTCTGATGCAGCTACCTTCGAAGGTCTAGAGCATCAAGAGCAACTACTTTAGAAGTCGGAGAAGCCTTTCGTCACCATTCAAAACAGGTAAATGTTATATTCCATTTCCTCCAATATAAGTCCAAATAAAATAGAGCGATGATTCTGTTTTACTTAAATCATAATACATAGTGCAGAAATAGTGATAGGACTATCAAGCAATTAGACTATTTTATATTTTATATAAAAATTAATGTTAATAAAAAAAAAAAACACTGAAATGGTACAACGAGTTCTTAAAATTGTTTATGTTCCAACAAAAATATGTCTATTGGAAGACAATTTTAAACAATCTTTAAAAATAACAAACAAACAATCTTAAAAGAATTTCAAACAATTGTAAAAAAAAAATGTCGAAAATTGAAATTTCCATAGCGCTTTCTTATGAAAGTTGGAACTTGAAATTTTCATATGGCCGTCTCATAATGTTCCTTTATTCATAAAGCTTCTTCTATGAGAAGGCATTTTCTGTATTTTTGGCTTCCTGATAGAGGAAACTTCGTGAACAAAGAAACATTATGAGAAAGCCATACGAAAATTTGAAGTTTCAACTTTTATGGGGAAGCAATGTGGAAATTTAAAAAATTTTACGTAATAACGAGTAAAAATGTTGTAACTCAAATACTATAGTTATAATTTATATCGACGACTGAATACACTTGTATAGTCACCTACCGAATAAAATTGAATTACAACAACAATTTTACTATTCCCGAAAGACAGAAGAATTTAGTTTTTATTATTATTATCGTTAAAAGTTATTGGGCGTTATGCCGACGTTTTGCGACAAGGGCTTGCGAAGCGACTGCTTCAACGACATTTATACACATACGTACAGTACACATTGAAGGAATCCACAAACAAAAATAACAAAAATAAAAATAAAGCTGCTGTAAATAGTTCCTACTTTCCAAATACGATACAAAACTTATGATTCAATTGTAAACGATATACAAAAGCTGTATCAGATACATACATACTTGCGAGTAAAAGTTTTGAATATTTGAAAAAAAATTAGCGTCAAAGAGAAGTTTGCGTTTTAAAGTGATGTGGAACACTTTCCCACGCAGTTACCGCGTGCTCAGCTTGTAACCAAACTGTAATGAATGCCGTTTTGAGACCGCAGACCCCGAGCAAAAAAAATTCTTTCCCTGCGTCTGCCGATTCTCCAGCGAACGACAATTTTATTTTTCTTCGGTGGACTGCGGTCTCAAACCGGCATTCAGAATAATTTTTATTACCAACTGGGCATGGGGTGGGTGGGAGGTTATACCACACCGTCTTAAGAGCAGGTGAAACACCACGGTCGTAATAAAAAATTGTAATAAACTTTTTCATAAACGGTGATATCTAAGGTAAAAAGAAAAGTGTCATCGAAGACAGATTACATCACAGCTTTCGATGACACTATTCTGTTGACCGCAGATGCTAGCATCCGTGAAAAAAGTTAATTACCGTTTTTATTAATGACCGCGGTATTTCACATGCCTTAAGGAACAGCGATGGATAACAGGTTAAAAAAATACTTCGTAATTTAGAATCATATTAAAAAAAATTATTATTATTATTGTAATATATAATTTTTTGTGAATCGTTTAGTTTTCAAGATCTTTTATTTATATATATCATCGTATTATCTACTATAAACAATGTTTCGTTCTGTATTGCCTGCATGTTGGTAATAATCAATGAAGCTACATGCCTGGATGTCAAAAATACGTGAAATCAAAGCAAAAAATACTTTTGTTTTCAAAAAAGTAAAAAGGTACGCCAAGGACTTAAAATTTGTATTCTCGTTCAGAAAATATGTTGATCAAAGTAGTCTCTTAACAAAAAAATTCTTCCAAAAAGATGTTTTTCAAAACAATAAAAAAAAAGATGTGTATGATAATCTCAAAAAAAAATCGATAAAAGTCAAATCAAACCAGCCAAGTAGTACATACACGAAAATGCTTCAAAAAAGATGTTTATCAAAACAATCTAGAAAAAAAATACAAGATGCAAAAAATCTTGACAAAAACAAACTTGGCGTGCCAGTTTTTTTACAATAGCTGTCGTACATGGTTCATTCAAATAATCGAGGGAGGGGGAAAGTAACTGCAGTAACTGTAATTGTAAAAAAAAAAAACTGGCACGGCAAGTTTTTTTTGTGAAGATTTTTTGCATCTTGTATTTTTTTTTATGTATATTATACATGGGGCTCTTACAAACTTTTAAATAAGGTAGTTTCGCAATATACACAAATTCTGGACTTAATTATTATTACTAATATAGATTTTGTTTTCTCCTTCTCTACTGCAGGTGAATTGTGTTGTGGTGAATAGCTATTCATTTTAAATCGTTGAACGGAGAGCTAGAGCAGTAGTCATATAAAAGAAGAGTGCTTTTGACGCCGCAATATTAGGATTATTTAAAAATGTTATCCAGTTACTGTTCTCGGTCGGTAATAATATATTCTTGAAAGAAAAACGGTACGATACTTCTTCGTACTTCTTGAAGCACAGATTCTATCAAACTCAAGAGAGAAATTACAAACGAACGAATATAGCCACAAAAAAATTTTAGATTTTTATTTCCTGCTTAAAAACCGAGCGAAGTTCGTTTGTAATTTCTTTCTTGAGTTTTAGAGAATCTGTGCTTTCAGAGGTACGAAGTAGTTTAGTCTCGTTTTTGTTTCGGGAATAATAAGTTGTATATGTAAATGGAATATTATTATATTTTCAAACAGAATAAAAAAAAGTCTCGTCGGAAATTGAGTACCGTTTTTTCCCGCTCTCCGCACGTGGAAACGTAAAAACTCAATAATTTTTTTAAATCCTATTTTAGACTTCATATCGCTTAATCGACGTCGTATCAGTAATTTATGTGTAAATTTTACATGTATACGCGAAGACTCTCGTGAAAAACGGTTCTGCACTCTCAACAAGGATTTTTTTGTCCACAAACATCCACCTTTTCTTCTTGTTAACTTTACATTTATTTTTTTTCGTAAAAATACAGTTCGTTAACAAAAAAAATTGTAAAAAAATAAAGCTCCCTTACTGTGTGTCTATTAAAAATGTCGCCTATCTCGATCTCCCAGAGATCTAGATACGATGCATGGAATTTACATTGCACTAAATCTACGTAGAAAACTTTAAATTTTTCTTAAAATTTAAAAATAATTATTTTTTTAATCTTGAAAAAAAAGCTGTAGTAAATAATTTTGAAATCCTTCGCGAGGCAAGTTAATCAAATGAATGTCAAGATGGCGTTGAAAAATGTCGATTTCGTAACTGGGTCTCGAACCGAGTGGTGTACGTGCGTCCCGAAAATTTGAGTCAGCTCTTTTAAAACACCATTTCTAATTACGAAAAAAAATAAAACGTTGCCGACAGCCTAGTTACAATCACAGTTTACAAAGCTGTTCAAATTATCCTACGGATTATTTTTCTCTTCACCATCATCGTTATTATCATTATTTTTCACTGTACTCGTTATCCCGACCGGCTGCTATCAAGTGTGCCGGAACCGTCGGAGCAAATTCACTCGCGTTCGCTCGCACCCGACAATTACGAAAGTATAACTGATAACTGATAAGGCCTCCAGGTAACGCGCCGGTAGACTCATTATAGAAACACGCTACGCGTACTTGAAATATACGTCAGCGACCGCTTTGAAACTCCGACGAATAACCCCGTTTCTTACAATTACGAAAACTAAATATAGTCGATCGGCTTTAAACAGCCCGGCGACGTTGTGCTTAGCTCCCCGGTTCTCTTCGTGAGGTTACAGCACTCCGCCAGGTCTTCGGTTTACCTCGGCCCGGACTGTTGCCCGGGTATCACCAATCTAATCGCAATTTCTTTTTTTACTTCTGTTGATCTTCGATACTCGAAGATTTCTACTCGAATGAAAATACGAGCGAATGAGATTCGACGCAAGAACAAATATGGATGAAACGTTTATGATGCACTGCACTAGGACCTCGATTTCGTTCACAGCGGCGACACCGGCTCCGCATCACACTTAACAAAATGGAGATTGTGCATGCCCCGCCCATACTAACTGTCGAGCATGGCCCATAGCTTTCTGCGCCGACCGATATTCGCTCCGTGGTGGGGACTGTTCAGGAAACCGAGGGTGCAAAACTCGAGGTCCTAGTGTATTTCTATATCATGCGTTTTTCAAACAGTCTTTTTTTTATTCGTTGATTATGGAATCTCTTCGATGTATCAATCACATTGGATTCTCGGATATCACTGATCTAATCGCTTTCTTACTTATGTTAGACTTCGAGTCCCGAGTATTGGTACTCGGATGAAAATACCAAATATTTGAAACACTTTTGCTTGCTCACAGAGGAAACTTTACGTTTAATGAAAATAAAAAAAAAATTATATTTTAATGAAAACTGACCGGAAAATGTTGAGAATGTTCCCAAACATCAGATCATATTTGAAAAAGTGCTTGATTTTTTTCAGATTTTTATCCCGTCGAGACGTGTTCGCAATTCTCTCTCACTCCTCTCTGAACTCACATGGGCTCTGGCTGTCCGCTAGTACTACCTTAAGTTCGAGCGAAATACTTCTCTCCCGCCCAAATCGGGCCCGGTCGGTATGAAAAACTGAAGTAATCTTATTTGGCGAGTGCTTGCATGTCTAAGGGAAAAGTCTCATCGAAAGAGAATATCGTGTCGGCATTCGATGAGACTTCTCATTTTGTCGTACATGCCAACACCTGCTACAAATATTTTTTTACACACATAATGTTGAAAGAAAGTGAAAAAAAAAATTCCAATCTTTGTGAAGAATTGCGTAAAATTTGAAGAAAAATTCTTTGACATTAGCGTGACGTACAGGGCCGAGAAGTGTACGGAGTAAAGGGAACGAAGCTGAAGACTTTGGCGATCCTGATTGACCTTTCTCTTTTGCCTTCTCCTATTCGCATTGCTGGCCCGATTCCCGGTGTACAGTTATCTTACAACGATTCAACGTCCCCGGCGTTAGCGCTATTGTAACATGAAAAGAATTTGAAGCCCCGTATTTTATACATATCAACTCACTTAAAAAAATTAGTCACATTCGATTAAATTTTCAAATAAATAAATTCGTTTTACAACTCTTCAATGAACAACGGACACGATAAAATTGCAGTTTCAAAAAAAAGGTTTATAAAAAGTTGATATTATTTAGACCAGTGGTTCTTAACCTTAGGGGTCCACAGGGGGTCCCCCGTGTATTTTGGGGGTCCATGGACCCCAAGTAAGAACCGCTGATTTAGACGATTAAATGCGACGAATATCGTGAAGTTTTACGGCTACTTCGTCCCGTAACATACTCGAATATGGCGAGTAACGGATCATTTTGTTCTCTGAAGAACGCTCCAAGAAATCACCGATTACATTTTTCATAAAAGTTTTGGATTAAAAAAGTTACACCGGTTTGTTTACATTACAACAATTGATTAGATTAATCTGCAAATTTCATGTCGCGGCTTCATGCAACATCTCTCAAGGAATATCAGGGACTTTGTGTTTTATAAATTTATGATTACCCATTTATTTTTCCGTTTTGAGGACACATAATTTCTTTACAATTTAGCTGAATTACGGAATACTTGTTAGACCATTTCTCAATCTCTTTTTTGCCGATGTGCATTGCACAATTTTTTGCTATAATTAATTTGTTGATTCGGTGAATTCTCCTTAAACACATGACAATCATAAACGTTAAATTGGTAATCTTCGAGATTCGAATAATTATATCTATATGAAATGTATAATTTCCCAACAGATTAATATCTGTGCATTAAAAAATGCGCTAATTAATTACCTATTAATTATAATGATTTCCAAAGGACATTAAACACCAATTGCAGCCATCCTCGATTTCGCTTCACCCACGGTAATGGGTGAATGTTTGTAGGTCATAGACTTTCAGCGTCAAGGAGAGGAAAATGCGTGAGAATCGAAGAAGTTTCTCGACGTAGGCAGGCTCATTATTCTTTACAATGGGAACAGGAATAGTGAATCTAATAATTATGATTTCATTAAATGTATCATTTCCAAACAAATTAATAGCTGTGCATTTAAAAATGCTCTAATTAAATATATCAACAATAGTAATTGTATTTATTGATAATGTTTTGCATTGTATAGACACTGATACATTTCGGACATTTTCTACAGTATCTTTCGGTTTATATTGGCAACGGGTTATCGATCAAAGTTCGTCAGCCCTAAATATATAATTTTCGAATACATTAATATCTATGCATTAAAAAAATTCGGTAATTAATTACCTATAAATTATTATTGTTTCCAAACGATATTGAACATTAATTGTAGATATCCTCGCTTGCGCTTCACTCGCGGCTACAGGTGAATTTTTTTTCGTCGTAGACTTTCAGCGTCAAGGAGAAGAAAATGCGTGAGGATCGAAGAAGTTTCTTGGCGTAGGCAGGGTCATTATTCTTTATAATAGGAACAGGTATAGTGAATCTATGAAACAGGTTTTCGGTTCGAACCTGCACGCGGTCGGGTCCCCTACATTCCAGCACCTTCGAAGTATTTTTCTTAAATCTGAGACTGACCCTTAAAAAATGGGTAAAGGAGTCTCTCCGTGTTGTTGGAAGGTGCATGGAACTATAATGTACGTACAGTAGAACCTCGTTTATCCGTCTTTCGATTAAAGTCGTTCTTACAGTACTTTGAAGTCATGTGGACAACTGTTGCTATTAGTCACAAATATATGTAATTTATCATATAAAAATCGGCATACGTTTCGATTAATTATTACCTAATTTTCTTTTTTATAAAACCTTCGCTATACATACCGAAAATAGTAGAGCAAAGTCTTAAATTTGACTACAGTTGAAGTCGTATGCTTGTATAAGATATCACAATTTGGCACCGTCGTGATTATGATGGCCAGCGGATCGCCCGCTGTACTGTCATAACCTCATAAACTCAGAGCGTGTATACAACCCTATATCGCAAAAACTAAACGGTGGAAGGATTATAAACTTTGCAAATACGCTCTACACATCTTACTCTTTCATTTGATATTATATTTGCTCGCCTATCTAGATTTGATCACAATGTAAGAACTACCTTAACCGCGACTCCGCGTGTGTCCTATTAAAAATGTCATCTATCTGGAACTCCCAGACATCTAAATACTATTAATCAAATTCACATTGTATTGCATCTACACAGAAAAGTGTTCATGTTTCTTAAAGTTTTATAATAATTGTTTTTGTATCTTAAAAAAACGCTACAGTAAATAGTTTTGAAAAACTCAGTTAATAAAATAAATGTCAAGACCGCGTAGAAAATTTCAATTTTGTAACTCAGATTCGAACCGAGTGGTGTACGTGAGTCTCGATGATTCGAGACAGCTGTTTTAATATATTATTTTTTAAGAAGAGAAAAAATAAAGCGTTGCCGACAGCCTGGTTACAATCGCCGTTTACAAAGCTGCTCAATCATCCTCATTATTTTTCTTTTCATCGTTATTATTTTTTATGTTTTAGGTTTGCTGTTCGATCCTGCACGCGGTCAGCTCCTTCAAAGTTGAAAAAATATATATATGTCTGTGACTGATCCGTAAAAATTAGGCAATGGAGTCTCTCGGGGTTACAGTCAGGTGTATACAGTATAATATGCGTACAGTAGAACCTCGTTTAGCCGCCATTCGATTAACCGAGACTGCGCGGTATCCGAGACACCCAACTCATCCTCGCACTACGTACGGAGAAAAATGGTTTTGTTATTCAAACGAAATATCGATCCTTAATAATAATTTATTGTCGTGGCAGCAAAAAAATGGTGTGCAACAGCGAAACAGTTTGCCGTGAGCATGAAAAATTCTCTGCCCGAGCAAGATATTTGTTGTCCCTATATTAAGGTAGTTCGGTGGTGAAATCCTTTTGCAAAAAGTATTTTATTTTATTTTTCATTTCGAAAGATCGAACTCTTCTGAATCGATTGAGCCCAGAAGAAAGATAATTGACCGTACCGTTCTACAGATATTTAATTTCGAAGTTGGGTGGTTTTAACACGGGTCTTGTAGGAAACGAGATGTTTTCTTATGAATAACACTAGTTTGCGAAAAATCCTTTCCCAAAAATGTCTAAATAAAATGTTTCGGTGGAAAGAGGACACTATAATGAAGCTTATCTTTGAAGCTAAACACGATCTACCGTATAGTTTTTTTAGAAATTAATTATTAAAGTTCTTCTTTCGGTGCTCGAGCGATTGTTTTTACGACTCGCATGTGGTGACGCGGCAACACCGCACGGTAGGATCCGCGCTGCGTCTGCGCGCCCAATTCAAATGGGAAATATGTTTGTACAAAGATTGTTACGTACCTTAAAGTGTCGCGATAAGTTTATTCAAGCAAAAATTAATCGGCTATTGAAACGGTAGTATCCGAATTAGGTTATCAGCAGAAAGTGCTAATATAACGACAGGAAAATAAATAAAGGTGACAGGACAAAAATCACCTGCAGTATATACGAAATTAAACTGAGATAACGGATTGCCTAAAAACCAGCGTAACTTATGAGGAAGTAAAAATATTCTCCAAAGCCAGCATAACTTATCGCGGAGCAAAAAATATTTTCTAAAAGCCAGTGTAACTTGTAGCTAGCCAAAAGATTTTACTGGCTGGTCTAGCTTATGGTAATAACATTTTTTTTTAAGTCCACCGTAAACAAATTTTTTTCCTAAAGGCCATTAGCTTGTAGCAAATCAAATATTTTTTTTCTAAAAGTTAACGTAGTTTATAGCGCAGCAAATTTTTTTTCTAAAAGTCAGGGTAGCTTATAGCGCAGCAAGATTTTTTTCTAAAAGTCAGCGTAAGCAAAGAATTTTTCTAAAGGTCAGCGTAAGCAAAAAAAAAACTCTAAAGGTCAGCGTAAGCAATTTTTTTCCAACATAGCGTTCAGGAATTGGCAGCACTTGAAAACTAGTCAGATAACGCACCAACACGGACCTTATTTTAATGTATTTTATGCAAAATAATGTGATACGACGAAAAAAGCAATCACTAATGGTCTTTTTACGTCGTCCTAAAGCTTTGTGACGCCTTATTCTATTTTTTTTATCGTGATGTGAATAAGTAAAAAAAAATTGAAGTCATTATTTTAACTTCGGCCCTTTACCACCGAACTACCTTAAGGAAATTAATTAATTACGGTATGAAAGTTCTTGCTGTCGATTTGTATACTCGGATAAACGGAACGAAGCAGCTGTGCCTATTCTATACGCGCGAAGTGGTCCGTGATTGCTACTTTTTTGCATGTAATCAAATTATGTGTTACTTTTTTGAATATAAAATAAAAGTACTAAACGTCTTCAGGTAGTGTATGTTTTCGGTATTATCACAGTTTTCGGTATTGTCAGAGTTTTCGCTTTTCCGAGATACTTTCTTCACTCTTTGCTCCCAATAAACGAGGTTCTACTGTCTGCATATGTATATGATGGTGACCGTTTTTTCCCTGAAAAAAAATTCCGTTTTCACCGACTTTTCACTGACCAATTCAAAACTTTCCCTGACCAAACTTCTAACGACTTCTGTAAAAAAAAAAGAATAATAATGATGCAAATGAAAAAGCCTAACTATCGTTTTAATGTTCAATTCCGTTTTTTTTCGATGTTCCCAGTTATTTTCTCAAGTCTTCCATTTATGTACTTTTCATTTACTTATAGAAGGTTCGGCGACAATTTACCTCTTCCCAGACCAATTTTGAAATTCCCTGACTTTTTCCGGTTTTGCCGGTTTTCCCTGACTGCGGCAACCATGTATATACAGTAAAACCCCGTTTATCCGAGCTAATGTGGGGAAAGCGTAAGTTGGATAAGTGAAATCTCGGATAACACGGATAACATACTCAATACAAACTAAAAAATAAAATTACCTTCATATAAACATAAACTATTGTATCTATAATTGGAACTGTTGTATTTGCAGTTCGTAATATAAAGCAAACTCGTACAAGTTTAAGCGCGTATGCAACAAAGTTGCCTTTACGGAGAACTCTGCGCGTTGGCATTGCTGTTTTATCAGTTTTATTATCCGAGCCTACACCTCGATTAAGGTAGTCTTTGCGGAAAGTGTTCACTTTGCATAAGTTTCAAAGAAATGAGACGGAATTACAAACTCTTCTCGTTGGTATAAAAATCTAAAAAAAATCAAGCATATTAAAGGTGCTGAAAAGATTAATTTAATGAATGAATCTTTTGTACTAAATAATTAATAAATTGATGAAAAATGAAATTTTTCAACAAATCTCACGGAAACCTAACTTTTTTTAAATAAAAATGATTCGTTCAATTTTCTGAATACGTATGGATGTTTTCAAATTTTCTAATTCACCTTGAATTCTGTCACTTTCGACACATTTTTCCCATATGTATAAAAAAAATGTCAAAGTGAATTTAAAGATCTGAAAAAATGCATACGTATTCAGAAAAGTGAACGAATCATTTATATTTTAAAAAAGTTAGGTTTGCAGAAGGTTTGTTGAATAACTTAATTTTTCATCAATTTGTTAAAAACATTTTGGAATTATTATTATGCAAAATTAATCTTTGCAGCACCTTTAATTTGCTTGATTTTTTCAGATTTTTATACTATCCAGAAGTGTTTGCAATTCCCTCTCATTTCTCGGAAACTTATGCGAAGTCAACACTATTTGCAAGCACTACCTTAACGCGGGGACGGTTCGGATGAGTTGGGTGCTTCGGATAACGCGGAGGCTCGGTTGATCGAAGGTCGGATAAGCGAGTTTCTACTGTATATACTTTTTTAAAGCCTCTGCAGCGAACCTGTTTATAATCTTCGGTCGCCATTAGTAAGTACATGCAGCATTGCAAACGACGACTTTCTTCGATGAATCACGACGTACGATCTTTGGAAAACGTGAATGGTGTTCGAAACCGAACGAGAATGTGGCTTAAATTTTTATGTATCGTCGATCAATTCGCCCGGCAACAGGCGAGATGCACACTAAATCCGTTAGCCTTCGAGTGATAAAAGATATCGAAATCGCGGTTCGATGAGGGTCGCAAAGCTGGGCGGTCCAAAACATCGTGTCATAACATGCCGATGATTCGGAGTCAAACGGGCGTATCTTCATGCTTACGCAACAGACAATACGTTCTTCTGATTGCAATCTCGCTGATTTTAATTACGCCGAATTTAATCGCTGATTTTTATATCGAAGAAAAGTTTGCGTCGCTTTTCATAGCCGGGGAAAAAGTCGTACAAAACCACCATCATATCATGTTTATACCCACGGTCATTGATGAAAACAGCGTTGTAATATATATACAGTTAAAAAACGTTTGAACATTTATCGACCATCTCTTATCGACAAAGATCCACAATTCGTCTCGCGTTTCTTTTACCATCTTTTGGCCGTGTACGAAACTTTTTTTTACGAAAAAAAATTTTAAAATTAACAAAAACAAAGTTGTAAAATAAAAAAAAAAAAAACAAAATTATAAAAATACTAAAAACAAATTGTAGATATTTGTGGGCAAGAAATATTTGTTACATGTATGAATCTTGATTTACCAAGCATGCCATTCTGACATTAAAAAATCATGGAAATCTTCGTGTTAGAAGTCAAATTTAAAGGTCACGCTAAGTGTGTGCCCAGACATTTTAATTTTTATCGCTAGGTCAGAGCTATCGGAAGATTTAAAAACCTTTAACACAATTTTGGTATTCAGAGCTGTTTGAAGCTAAGTAATTGCCAAGGTTCTGACTTTCATTCGATATAATATTCTCCGTTATTCGGGCTAGAATGCTATTGTGAAAAAATAAGCCGTCTTAGAACGCATTTTATCTAGCTATTTGTTACGAATCACTTGCAGAGTTTTGAGAAGCCTGAAAAGTAATTGACTTCTGGAAACCGTTGATTGGTGTACTTGTCGGTACTGATAATGTTTCTGTTAATTTTCAAAAATTTCCAAGCGAAGCCTCATAATACGAATTGAACCGAACCAAATTAAAGGGAATTAAGCAAAGCCGATTTTTCTTGGAATTTGGCTAACTCGATCCCCTTAACGCGGGAGCAAGTAAGTCATGTGAAGGGCCAATTACGTTCTTAAAGCGGTGCTTTTCCCTTTCGCCAGTCCCGTTTCGAATATACAGATTATCCCCACCGCTTGCCTTCGCGAGCCATGTTAAGGTTAAATCTCCAAGATTCCACAGTATTTTTTTCTTCCCATCCGTCGGGGTTATCGTCATTACGATTGCCCAAAAATGTTTACTTCAAGTTTCGACTTTAAGATCCCAATTAATAGTTAAATTGGTCCCATAATAATGAAAAAAAAAACTTTACAACAAATTAGCGAAATTATATTTTTTTATTTAATTAATCGAGTATCGATAAGGAAACAGTTAATCGATGATTGTACTATTAATCGTTATAGAATGTTTAAGCCGATCACTGTTTAAAATTTGACCGTTGACCTTCGATTCGGACCCGATGCAGACAAATTCTTACCTCGAGTACATCTCATTGCTTTCTCCAATTCTATATTACTTACAACCCGAGTTAAATTTCATCAGTACAAAAAATGTTAAAAAAATAAAATTATTGTCGACAAGATAGCGCACAGTCTGTGATCGTCGATGTAAAAATATTGTTCCAGAACATCGTGGAAAACGTCTCAAGGTCTCACAAACAATCGTACGATTCAATCAAGCTTCGCTATAAACCAAAAAAAAAATCATGAGAAAAAAAAATTACTACTTTGGTTTAAACCAAATTCTAATACATTACTGCACGGCGTAATCGTAGAAGTATAATGCGATGCTAATGAAAAAAAATCCGCAGCCGGTAGAGCGTGATTGACAATCCAAAATGGCGGCGCGCCGTCGAGCGATCGAGCATGCGGTATCCATGTGCCATATGCTGCCGAGAAATCGAGCGAAAGTTCCTACGCGGTTTTCCCCCAATGAGTAATAGCAAAACGATGCGATTCTTAAAAAAAAAACAGCAAACTTAAGTTGCTGAATATCTCACAATAGATCGTTCACGCAGGACAAAAAATATCATCTAGTGCAAAAAAACGTTGTCCCAAGCTTTGAACGAATTCCCAGGTAAGTATATACAAGGCTTTGTACGACTATACATAAAAATATCAAAGTTAACTTTTTTTTAAATCCATCCACCAAACGTCACCTCGTAGTAAGTATTTTTCGAATAACCATTCGAAGAAAGAATGTTTCGCAAAGTCGGGCGCGAACGCTGAGTCTAAATATAACGGTACCGAACGGTACAATACACGAACGGTAAAAGGATATCCTCATGACTATACGGAAGCTCCAGCTATATCCGAGTTAGCGTATTGTAAAAGAACGAAGAAAAAAAAAGTCAATAACAGTTGAAATCGAGAAACATGAACATTGTGGGGATACGAAAATCGTGCGACTTTTACCCAATCGAGTTCCGTTCCATATTTGAACGACTTTGCTCGTTACTCATTGCTGATTCGTTGTTGATTGTAAAATTATCTCTATGCCGTAAATAAACGAACGTAGACCTCCGTCAATCTACTTTCCAAGTGTCCCTTCGAGCGTCATTAAAACCCAGATAGAAAAACGTGCCGTCAAACGGCTATCGTACCATTGATACCGCCACCGTTCCGTCGCCGTGCCGTCATTTTTCTATCTGGGAAAAGTCTACTCAATTTCTACCATGGAAAAATATAAGTAGTACAATTAGATCGAATTAAATTTAGAAGGGCGCTGTGAGTATATTCAATCACCCATTATCCAAGCGTGTGCATTTTTCTAGCCTTGTTTACATATACAATAATATCACGACAAAAAAGTCAACAGAAACTCGTTTTCGTATCCAAAAATTTATTGAGTCTATATTTCACACTAATGCAAACTGTATATCGCATTGCTCGAGTCAAAATCGGCGGATATCGCAAAGTAAACAACTACTGTATATTGCATGCAAAAAAAAAATTGCGTCGCACACCGTGTTATCGACGCAACGTATGTTAAACTCGCATACACTAAAAAAAAAAAGACTTACCGCGATATGATCGTCACCGTAATTTTCCTCCATGAGGACTTCGTCCTTTAGACTCTCTTTGAGCAGGGGATCTTCCCTGTCAAAGAGTAGTTCCATCAGACTCATGTCCGGCGAGACATTCGTCATTTCTTTAATGTTTTATTTTTGTCTCCGTGCTACTTCGTACCTTGATATACCTTTCGGTAAAATAAGAGCACGTCGCGCACTTTGAATATTGCCGAGAGCACTGTTTATTCCATATACGAAGCAGCGAAGGAAACACGCGCGAACGATACGTCACTGGCTTGGTCAAGGTGCGACGACGTCGTCGACGAGCTCGTGTGCGCGACTCTGCGAAACCGCGTATAGTTATGAACTGAGCGGGACTCGGTGGAGCCGAGCGGACGGAGGGGTTGCGGCGTTGCGGCCACAACGGAAAATATATATAATTCGTGCCTGTTTTGAGTTCTGGCGCCCCACCCCGCGCGCGCCGCGATAGCCGGATGATATAGGCGGGCGAGCCGAGGTAACCGGTTTCAGGGCTTCTCAATCTCAGCGTGAGACGTGACGAGGGTCCCCGGCCAGAGCCTCGACGCACTCGCGAACCTCCTCCCTTGTCATTCGGAAAACTTTTATTTTTATTGTCTTTTCAATTCTCTTTTCGAACTCGAATCTCTTGGGTGACACAAATTTCGCACACCCACGCACTGGGGCTTTTTTTCAACGTAAAGAGGCGGTAGCCATGGAAAGTATGCACGGCTGTCCGTGAACGACTGCTCGGAAATAATAGCTGTCGCATCTAGGAGAACTGCCAGCGTGGCAGTAAACGCGTCACGGACGGGATTGCGCCGGCACGGCTGGAGGGTCGCGATTGGCGGTTCCGAGGCGTCGAGGCGTCGACGCAGTGGCGCGGCAAAGCCGGAGGGGTTATGAATTCACGCGAGAGCGGATCGTAGGTTGGAAACGGAAAATGTGGAGGCGCGCGATACCGGTGAGAAATTGCATCAGCCGGAGATCGATTTTAGTGACGGCGGGGAGTGATGACACACCTGGCATGTACAGATGCGATAATCGAGCGAAGAGATTTTTTTTTCTTTTTTAGGTATGGGGAGGATGAATGACGACGGTTAATTTAATAAGGGCCTTACATACTCTTCTGAAATGCAGGCATATCAGACTATCGATATAATGCGGCTTTAATAGAATGTCGGGGTAAATCTTCTTCGAGGGCCGAAGGACTTAGGTCCGTGGCCCGTTGGCAATGGCAATAGGAATATATGCTGTAAATACTCTTTCATATGTATCAATGTCGGTACCATGTATAAACATTACCAGTAAATATATTTACTGCTACTACTACTATTTTCTTCGAAAGGAATACGGAGCGGAGTTTTTCGAATTTTCATTGAAAGGAATCCAGTGAACACATTTTATTATGACAATATAACATGGAAGTTACATGTGATGTAACAATGTTATTTTTACGGTATATAGGCACATTTACGTCTCTACCACTCACAACTCTAGCAGAAAACATCTGTCCCCAAACAGCTCTACCAGAAAACAAGTCCACCGGATAATAACTCTACCAAAAAAGATAGCTCTAACAACTCTACCACATAACCGCACTCTACCAGAAAACATCTCTACCATATTACAACTCTACCAAAATCTCTATCACTGAAGAAAAAAAACTCTCTCGGAATTGAAATAAAATTCCGGGAGAGTTTTTTTTTCGGTGGTAGAGATTTTGATAGAGTTCTAATATGGTAGAGTTGTAATGTGGTAGAGATGTTTTCTGGTAGAGTTGTGAGCGGTAGAGATATAAATGTGCCGGTACCCAGATAGAAAAACGTGCCGTCAAACGGGTATCGTACCATTGGTACCGCCAGCGTTCCGTCGCCGTGCCGTGATTTTTCTATCTGGGTATATATAGGGTATATAACAGGGAAGTAATATGTAATGTTTCAGTTGTTATGGGCAGATAATGGAACTGTTATATGCAGGTGTAACGTTATAGTTATGTGTAAAAAATTGTGTAACCAGTACATAATATATTTTTAACAATGTTAGTGCAACTTTCGTGATAATCACATAATGTTAATGGTGTATAACGAAGTTACATGACAATAATGTAACTGGTCTCTGTAACGTTTACATAATATGTTTATTAGGGTGTGTTGAAAATAAACTTTTCATCACTCGGTGCGGAAATGTCCACTTTTCCGCCCACTTCGCGCGCGTAAAACCGCCATTTTCGCACCTCGTGATGAAAAGTTTCGTACATCCCTCGTGCGAAACACTTTTTCTAACTCGTGCTGCAAACTCACACTCGTTAGAAAAACGTTTTTCGCCCTCGTGGAGTATGTACTATTTTTTTCATTTTTCTGCTCCCATCACTCTAAACGGTAGTTTCCGATTTAATAAAAGTCCTCCTTAAAGGTCACCGCTGTAACTAAATTTTTAGAGGTCGCTCAGAGAGGTTTTATGAATTCCATATACTTAACACATTAAAACATTTTTTTGTCTGCAAAGATTACACCTCAGCGAAAAATTAAAATATTGAAGTCGCTTAGGGCTCATTTTGAAGAGGAAAGATTAAGGTATATGATAAAAAATATCGGAAGACTTTGAGGTTTAGTACGATGATGTGAGCAATTATCGAAAAGGAAGATTAATTTATTGGCAATGCCGATAAATGAACCCTCCGGCTTTTAACATAGCCGTTATATGTTTGCTTACGGAATTTCCAAGAAGCATTGCGATACACTGGGGGGGGGGGTTGGCTGCAGGCAAAAGGGAGGATTGGCTACTGACCCGATCTGATCCGACCCTGTACAGGAACAATGCCTATTAAAAGGGTAAATACAACATATATAAAAGTAAATAAAAAAAGTTGGAAACTGAAATTTTCATACCGCTTTCTCATAATGTTCCTTTAGTCGTAAGGCTATAAAACGATATAAAGCAATTAATATCGTTTTATCTGAGATCTATTTGTTCCTGTGGATAGAGCAAATTCGTTTATCACTAATAAAGGTGCTGATCTCGGGATGAAATTAGCGACAATACGTTTTAAAAATAAAAAACTGCATGTTATCTTCATGAACGATATCTCGTTATGTTTTATCCACTCACATTTCCTGGCCTTTGTAGATGATCTCGAAGTGTACCGGAAAGTAACTACAACCCAAGATTGCAATAGACTGCAAAGCGACCTGTACAGGCTATGGGCATGGTGCACCTACAATAAACTATCGCTAAACCTAGGAAAGTGTAAGGTAATATCGTTCATGAGAGGCAGAACTTCGGTTGAAGGGGGATACCGCATCGGAGGGCACGCCCTAGAAAGAGTGCAAAAAATCCGAGATCTTGGCGTCATCTTCGACGAGAATTTAAGATTCTCCGATCATATCCAAGAAGTGTCCGCTCTTCAAAAATGCTTAAGGTGGTGTGCTATAACCCCCCGCCCACTTACCTGTGCCCAGTTAGTAACAAAAACTGTACTAAATGCCGTTTTGAGACAGCAGACCGCCGAGGAACAAGACAATTGTCTTTTCCTGCGTTTGCCGATTCCCCAGGGAAAGATAATTGTCTTCTTACTCAGCGGATTACGGCATTCAGAACAGTTTTTTTAACCATAATCTAATATTTTTCGAGAAAAAAGTAAATTCGTGCCGGCAACGCATGGTAATTTCACATCCAGCTCGAATTTGCTTTTTTTCCTTAAAAAAAATGAGAACCATTGAGAAAAGTTCATTGGAAAAATTACAGCCTCCTCTCGGGCACTCACAGTCGATTCACTTCGCCTTAAGGTAAATGTCCCCATCCTCGACCCCTATCAGGCCGTTGTCAAGCGTGACAAAAGTAAATTTGAGAATGATTTTCACACCGATCGATACCTTTAACCATACACTTAAAAAAATCATAAATATATATGTCAAGTAAAGGGAACTCCATGCGAACGAGATGTATCGATAAAAAAACAAAAATTTGACTGTATATGAAAATTATTATTTCAGTGGGAAACTATTCAACAGACTGTTCAAAATTCAAGGGGGTGTAGCAGATTTTTTTCTCAATTAATGAGTAAAAAAAAAACTGGATAAAATTAAGATGGACGATTTTAAGATGGTTCAGTCGACTTTTTTGCTTTCACTAAATGTGAAGTAATTGAATTTTACTTTCAGTAATAAAATTGAGTTAGAGCAAAAAAAATCTCAAGAAGGAACTTCAGCTGGGTAACGGTATCTGCAAAACGTCTGGCGCGTCACGCTAATCGAGCTGTTTACCCCCGTTAAATACTCATTAGACGTTTATGACTTTTGTGAGTTTGGCATGCCTATATCGGTATAAACCGATTACTCAAAGGTACCAGACGGCTGGCTCGTTTGTAATCGACAATAGAGGCGGAGAAAGTTGATGAATCATTTAGCTTTGCAAATTGAGGCGCACGAGACTGTGGAATTGTGCCAACATTTTTAATTTATTCCGAGATAAATAAGACTCATACTTTGTAGAGGTAGTATATTATAATAAACGATTGAATAAATGAATTAAAATACGTAAAAAAAAAAATAATAATTGTATTTTGATTCTTTGCAAATACGACATACGAATAGATATATTGAAAAAGACGATAAATAATTACCTTGAAAATATTGTTGTAACTTTATTATAGATAATAAAAAATATATCAATCCCCCGAATTAACTGAAGTGTCGAAAATTTACAATTTTTATGGGTGAAATTTCGTTTTAATGGTGAAAGTAATCAGTTTCAGATGGGTCTACCTAAATAGGTGTGATGAAATTTAAAAAAACCTTTCGCTGTTTGTTTATTCTGTGATGAGGATGGTCGGATCTTCCGTTGGTAATGAGTTTGTCTCGAGAATTATGCAAGGCAGCGGCATCTCTCGGACAAATTGGATAACAACGTTCGTCGATCGTATAACCCCACCGATAATTCCTTGTAGTTAGAATTAAAACTAGGTGAATATTCCTGCTTTACCGTCTTCACTGCCATTCGAATAATTTTTGAGAGATAGCATTGTTTTGTCTAAACATATTTAGGAAATCTTCGTGAAATGTTTTTATGTTGAAAGAATCTCGAGGATTGAGATTACATGACAATTTACAGAAGGTCAAACAGTGGCGTGTAATTCAAGAGTAGCATGAAGGTTATTAGCGATCACTGTTTTACCGACACAATTTTGATTAAAAAATTTCACTTTACCCACCGTCGTTTGATCTTTCGAGAAACGATGGTTCGTAAAAGTTGCAGCTGCTCTCTCGGCAAAACAAGGATCTATCACTGTTTACTCGTCTTGTCGACAAAATCATGGTATTTGTAATGACAAATTGTCCTTACATAAGAAAAGAAAATGTGTAAAGATCAGCAGACACAAACGCACCCTGTCGATCGCTCAGCTGTACTGCGACACAAAAAATACACTCGAAAAAAAATTCTTCGTAAAATATTTTCGATAATCCGATTACCTACATTTAATTTTTCCAATGAATTCCTCGATATTGATAAGAGGTTCGTGATCAACTAATTCGTTGACACAAGCAATTTATAGACTAGAGCCTATTTAACTGTTGATTGGAACAATGGCATTTTTTTTCCCTGGATGTGGAGATAAATTTATCGACAAATATCTCTTTTACATTCGGCAACGAGTTTTTTAATATATATATACTAGCGGGCTAATGTGGTTCGCGCGCTTCGCGCGCTCGCACCCATTTCTGGACGTAACCATTTCTGGACGTACTTCAAAAGACGGGTTCAATACTTGGATGGATGACCGCGGTCACCCATCCAAGTACTGTCGCCCCCCCTCCCCCCTCCCCCTCGATTCTTGACCCGGCGGCGACGGCGGCGGCGACGGCGGCGGCGAAAGCGGCGAAATCTTTTTATATTATAGAGAGATATGTCGGTTTTTGTAAGGAAAAGAAGAAAATTGAAAAAAAAACGACACTGAGCCGCTTCAAGCGAAAATTGTGCGCTCGATACGGCTATGAACAAAGCAAATTTGATATATATGTATATATATAAAAAATGTTATGCTCGACAAAGGCGCACAGGGCGTAACTTAATTCTATCGTCCATTTTACTTTGATACGGCGTTAAAAGGATGCCTGGCTTAATAAAGTCTAAGTTAATTTAATTTGTCGTTCCTTTCTAGGACATTGTTATGTAACTCGCCGATAGCAGAATATACGTTTAGTGTCGCCGGGTGACGTTCACGGTATATCCGGGCCGTCGCATTTTCCGGAGAATAGAATTGAAGTCAACCCCCGAAGCAAAACACGTATCGTCGCCTCTCTGCACTGAAAATCCGTTCCTCCAATTATGGTTTTTTATTCTCTGCACAGTAGAGAGTCATCCCGTCGGGAGTTTCCTCTCCTCGTCTCCAAATAACGTCTCTGTCTTTCCGCCCCCGTAACTTTCCCTTTGAGCCTGTGTGTTCACATTTTAATTAACATTTGCTTTCGAAAAAGGGTCGCTTCCGCTCTGGAAAACTTTTTCGCCGAGCTCGTTCCGTACGGGAATTTTTAGGTACAGCAGTAACCGACGAGGAATCGTTGAAATATTATATTTTTATTCCCAGCTTACGCGATTCGTCTTGTATGCTATATTTTTTAGTTACAAATTATTTTTTTACATCGATAATCGCGGAGATTGGATTATTGAAAGGCGATAAAAAATTAATTTTATATTGCACCCCTGATAATTCTTCGAGCGTAGGACATTTATAAAGAGGGTATAGAAATTATGTAATGACGTTGGTATGTTATATACGGGGATATCTTTTCTAGGAACGGTGAAGGTATGTCGGCAATTTTTTTTTATAAACTTTTTGTTGTCATACATTGAGAATAGATTTCATAATTTTTTGTCCTTCCGCTTCGGCGAATTTTTCTTTCAACCTTTTCGTGTTTTATAATTAATGCTTTTAGCCAAGGCTCTTTCCCGTTGGAAACGCGATCTCTCCGTCTATCTTGGCTTTTATATTAACTAATGTAAAACTCCGTAATGTCCTGAGAATTATGATAAAATTGATATTCTCAGAACCACACGAAATATAATTTTCGCTCTTAGAAAGGTAATTACGATTTACCGAATAATTCATTGAGAAATTCAATTTCAAGTGGTTAAAAATTTTGGTAAATAGGAGAAATTATTATTTACTTTTGCAACTATTCAAAAAAAGTTCTTTTACGATTTCCGATCAATGCACACTTGTTGGCAATTGGGTGCACGCACCGTTGCAGCAAAGCGTTGGTGCAAGTCCAAGAAAATTAAGACAGCAATTGCGTTTTATCAATAGTCCATCAACCCTGCGCGGGCAACCTGGGTTTTAAGGTAGTTCTGTAGTTTGGTCATTTCGCATAAGTTCGAGAAAAATGAGATAAAATTGCAAACACTTCTCGATGGTATGAAAATCTGAAAAAATGCATGCATATTAAATGTACTGAAAAGATTAATTTTGCATAATAATAATTCCAAAATGTTATTAACAAAGTGATGAAACAAAAAAATGGTTAAAAAATTTCCTGGAAATTCATTTTTTTAAATACGCATGCATTTTTTCAGATTTTTTAATTTGCTTTGAAATTTTTTTTTATATGAAAAAAAACTCAAAATTCAAAGCTAGGTTAAAAATCTGAAAAAATTCATACGTATTCAGAAACGTGAACGAATGATGTTCATTTTTTTTTTAAGTTAGGTTTCCGGGAGATTTGTTGAACAGTTTTATTTTTAGAATCAATCTTTTCAGCACCTTTAATATGCTTGATTTTTTTACAGATTTTTATACCATCCAGAAGTGTTTGCAATTCCCTCTCATTTCTCTGTAACTTATGCAAAGTGAATACCATTTGCAAGGACTACCTTAAGGGCTTACGCCACAGTATATGGGTAAAAACGCAGGCATATTTCGGGATTTTTTTTCTCGGTAAATATACACTTTATCGATTTGATTTTTTTAGGGTGGAAAGAGGATATATTAAAGAGCATTTACGAATTTTTTCATTCAATTGTATTGTTATTATGTATGTTTTTTATCGGTGGGCCTAAACAATTTTTTTCGAAAGTTCGTTTGCGGTGTCCCTGGTTTCGGCTTGTCATTTTATCTGAAACAAAATTTTTAAATTTTGTTTCTAAACAAATGATGTACAAATTATATATAAAGTGGTCCTTGACGAGGACCAAAAAAATGGAAATATTTCGAATTTTTTCTTTTCTAATAGTTAATGGTGTCAAGAATATTCTTTTAAATTATTATGTCGAAATTCAAGGAAATACGAAAGTTAGGGTGAAAACTGGCGGAGCGCTCAAGCACTGGCGCAACCGAACTTTGAACGCGTTTTTCTCGAAACGTAATTTTCAAAATCGGTGTAACTGATATCTAAAAAAATTACTTGATAGTCTTTTATTAAAATTAAAACTTTTATAAAATTTTTTACCGATATACTTCAACCGATTCTTTAATCCTTGACGGTCTTATATTTAAAAATAAACAATAAAAAATAATGTTTAAAAATGATTCAGTGTTGAAAAATGGGTAAAAATCAACTTTTTTTAAATGGCCGCCATTTTGTATATTTTTTTTATTATTTTCTTTCCCCTCATCAAGCACCGCGTTATATATCATTTGTTAAGAGACAATTAACATTTGTTTCTGATAAAATGACAAGTTTAAATTAGGGACACCGCAAAGGAACTTAATAAAAAAATGTACGCCGACTGATAAAAATATATATATAATAACAATAAAATTGAATGAAAAAATGCCTAAATGTTCTTTAATATATCCTCTTTTCACCCTAAAAAAATTAAATCGATGAAGCGTATATTTACCGAGAAAAAATCACGCAATATGCATGCGTTTTTACCGCTTTACTGTGGCGTAAGCCTTTAATTTTTCTAGGTTGCTCATGGCGTTATGTTTTCCGCGAATGTGCAAGAAGCAACGGTCTCATTACCACAAAAATTGCGTCTTAAAAAAAAATTCCGCGTTTTGTAAAGCCCGACTTCTTCCCATTGTATCGTAAAATACAAATTACTGTAAATATAATTTCCAATAAAATCTTTTTTCATTGAGTTATTTTTCAATTATTTGATTTTCTCCATTATAAAAATTGTTTATTTTCAATTGCACAAAATAATTCACCCCTCTGGAACTGACAACATCGAAGTGTATTTTCTATTTAAATCATCTACCCTCAACTACAACAACCAGCAGGCAAGTGTTTATAGCTCATTAAAAAAAGTTCCGAATTTTTAAGTACACCAACGTTTTTATAAAATCTTTGCTCTCATTCTAACTCGTAAAAAAGCCAAAACAGGAATCTTACTTACATAACGGTAGACTTGGGTTCTCGAAGTTTTCGAAAATAACGGTGAATTTTTTCCAAACTTTTAATAGCACTACAACAGCTCAAAAATGTTAACTGTCCTGAAAGACGCACGTTGCCTGCGAAGGGGCTTAAAGTACAGTTTGTCAGCCCGGCGTTAATAATATTATCTCGAAATTAGAATTATTAGAATTATAATGTTATCTTTTTACACGATTTATTACTTCAACTTTCACTATTCACGAGGAATCAAAAATGATTTGTTTTTCCATTTTCGATTATTTTACCGTCGAAGGAAATTGGTACAAGCGCCATTGTACTAAACCGTTTGTCAAAGTCGAAGGAAATTAAGGTATTCCGGTCGGAGTCTCCACTCGACACGATAAAGCTCTAGTTACTTTTTCTTCTACATCCCGGGATAGCTTCGATGAATTCCAATCTTCTCCGGTTATCCGATCGGATTAATAAGTGAGGGTCGCGATTCCCCATCGTATTTTGCTCCATTAAATTTAACCAGTCGGAGATTACGTACGTCCGGGCTTTCCCTCAGGAGAATTTAACGGCTCGACTTTGCCTCGATCGTCTTAGCCTTTTTTTCATCTTGCCACAATTTTACTCATTTTTTCTGCAAATTTTCAACAGTTTTCAGTATTCTCGTGACTACCTAAAAAAAAAAAATTCTTTCTACATCTCACAATCGTTTTTGTGCTTACCATATACGCGAAGAAAAACATAACGCCAACGGCAATGACAGCGAGAAATGTGAGAAAGCTCCATCCTCGCCAAGCGTAAAACGGCACGGAACCGGCGCGCGCTAGGTCCATAACGTTCCTCGAGCAAACACCCATTTTCTCCCGGAGTTGTTATTGGGTATCAATTTTATTTTTATCGACATAAAAGAAAGATATATATTTTTTTAACAAGTATCCGACAACGTCGTTTTATTTCGATAACTTTATTTCAACGTGAAATTTTGTGCGCGTTACGATATGCTGCAAAATTGTACCTCGAGTGTGCAACTGACAGCCCAAGAGATTGCCAGTCAGCCGGCCAGCGTCATCGGCTGACAGCTCGGCGGCAAGTTTGTTTTCACCCATTAATTTGTACGTCAACATGGTAATTTCCATGCAAAAATTGATATCGATATCGCACTTTTTTTTAAATCGAAAAAGTTGTCAGAGGTTTTACACTGGTGTTTCAGAGGCACGATATTGTAATTGTCATAATATTACTTATCAAAACGAGCATCAACATTAAATACAGTTAAAATGAAAAAATAACCGGACGAAAATGAAATTGTACGTTTCTGTCTTATTATTTTTTTCGCCGGTCGTCCTATGATCGGGGAAAGAAAAATCCAAATATTTTCTTTGTGTGTATTTTGGAAAAATTATACCTCTATAATTTGCGAATTACCTGAACTACGCGGTAAAACAGGTTTGTACATTGTAAGATGAAAATATCATATTTCCAAATTCGCGGTCTCCGAAGATGGAGAATAATAACTCTGCGAGCATCAGCCGAAGATCGATACTTCCTCGAAATACGAACACATATGGGTAGTACGCACGTTTGTGACGTCACAGGGACGTGCATGATCAGCGGTACGCCCGATAACTCGTTAGTGTCTTCCGCTCTGGGGACATCGAGACGGTTCTAAAACAATTATATAGATATTTCCCGCTGTAGTTGAAAAACTTTGGACATTTCCTGCTATAGTTTAAAGAAACTATAAATATTTCCTGCGGTAATTGAGAAACTATGAATGTTTTTCGTTGTTGCTAAAAAAAACTCTCGTAATACATCGTTTTGTAAAGAATAAAAAGAACAAAGAATTTAAAAAAAAATAGGAAAGCCCTAAAATGTGTAATCTTTGTACGAATTCTTAATAGACAACTCCTAATTAGACAAATTGATTTAGACCAATTGTTTTTATACCAATTGTTTTTATACCAATTGTTTTTAGACCAATTGTTTTTAGACCAATTGTTTTTAGACCAATTGTTTTTAGACCAATTGTTTTTAGACCAATTGTTTTTAGACCCATTGTTTTTAGACCAATTGTTTTTAGACCAATTGTTTTTAGACCAATTGTTTTTAGACCAATTGTTTTTAGACCAATTGTTTTTAGACCAATTATTTTTAGACCGATCGTTTTTAGACCAATTGTTTTTACACCAATTGTTTTTAGACCAATTGTTTTTAGACCAATTGTTTTTAGACCAATTGCTTTTAGACCAATTGCTTTTAGACCGATTGCTTTTAGACCGATTGCTTTTAGACCAATTGTTTTTAGACCAATTGCTTTTAGACCGATTGCTTTTAGACCGATTGCTTTTAGACCAATTGCTTTTAGACCGATTGCTTTTAGACCAATTGTTTTTAGACCAATTGTTTTTAGACAAATTGTTGTATAGAAATTATATTAGAAATAATGTTTTAAACGAATTTTCCGCACATCGTCGAGACGATCGCACGCTCACGGCAGAAAACACAAGTTCGACGGGAAATAGCGAGGCAGCCTCGTGTTAGACATCCTGCCAGACGATCAATTTAATTCCGAGCCTCATCTGGATTATTTTTCCCAACGTTTCCGAGATCTGCGGCCCCCAGAAACACACGAAAGAGCCACAACGAAGATGCGTGACCGAATAGAAGTTCAGGAAATTTCGACGATATTTCTAGTAATTGTTTATTAGAAATCCCTGATCCGATCACGACGTGGTTTTCGGACAGGAGTTTGTCTATATACGAAGAATCCGAGCGACGAGACGTTGATTGTTTATTTGTGAACATGTGAATCACGAATGACGGAATAGCGAGATGTGATTAAAATATAAAATGTGATTAAGAGCATGTGAAACACTATGGAGTGCGAGAGATATAGCATCAGTGGCGCTCTCGGCGGAGTGAGAGAGGCACGCTGAGAACGTGTTCCGCATGCTTGTAAAATGTAAAATGTAGATGAATGGTATATTATCTTAAATTGTCGAGTCAAATTTATCTTTATACTTTTGATGGCTCATTTTATCGGCTAATTTATTACCAAGAACGATTGTGTTCGTCAAGAGGATAGAAAATACTTTTTTTGAGTAATGTGATCGTCCGTGTGCGTCCAATTTATCATTACGATTCGATATCGATTTGAGGAATTCTCATCCGGCAGTCCAAGTTAATAAAATACGTTTGTGCTCTGAACTAACAAATATTACAACGTTCAACAAAAAATTCTTGTCCATAAATGTCCACAATTTTTGTCTTACCCTAGAACGGACACGTGCGCGAAGATATATGTGCGTACGTTTGTTGTCCATATGGAGCCCACATGCCCGTTCTAAGGTGAGGTGTACCATTTGTTTTGAGTTAAAAATAAATGATTCATTGACAAAAAAAAAGTACTGTAAAATTAGCAAGAAAATAATAGTGAATTTTTCCAAATAATTTGGAAAAAAATCATTCTTTTGCCGATGAAAAAAAGCATCGATAATAACTATAAATATGCCGTGAACGTAATTAAATTTTGCCGATGATACGAGTCCGATCATCCGTTACTCAATCTGTATGTGAAATATAAAAAGAACGAGCTGACACCGACAGCACGTTTGCGGGTGTGTGGATACCCGTAAATCTCTCAGGTCCACCATCCTGTCTCAGAGCCAAGTGTATCGTGGGCATTCTGTTGAACGGAAATTGACCCGGCGCGTGCCGGAAACGAGGTAATACTTGCGCAAACACTACCTGTGACTCGTCGTAGTTACCAACGGCGGGGACGTTCGGGACGTTATACTGTCGGGGTCCCCGGTGACGTACGCGAATGGCTCGCTCCTCGTCGAGTTGGTTTGACACGTTATTAATAGAGTATCTATATATCGCGATCTCCATACACACCTATGCAAACCTATGCAATTCACGGGTGTATCAGCGTGTGTATACAGCGACCACACGAGCATCAACTTCGCGATAGCATTTTGATCTATGGACTAACTGGTCCGGATTCCCGGGGGATGATTCAATATATTTTCCTCTCCGTATGCGTATATACCTTCGTCACGCTAACTCGCTGCACACTCGCAAAATTCATAACCCGATGAAAATTCGATCAATTTACTCAAAACATTTAGGGGCATGAGTGAAGTTAAAAAAAAAATGTATGCGATAAATTAGAGATCGCTCACTGAGCTTGAAGATTCGCCAATTAATTCGTGTGCCGAACGATTCGCGAATGAAAGATCGATCGCTACTTCCATCTTTTTTCAAAGTATCTCTACTTTTGGAACTAAAAATCGCAGGTACTATAAAATTGTGAACGAGGTTTTTTATTTATTTATTTTTTAACGTTTTTTTGTCACCATCCACGAATAAGTTTTTTTTTTTTCTAAGGAATACGTCTCATACGTTATTTTCTACTTTTGTAGCTAAAAAAATAACATACAATACGTATTCGCGCAAAAAAAATTGATATTATTATCGTTCATGGATCGTGAAAAGTAAACAGGAGTAATGTACGCATGAAACGGGTGCGTTGAATATATATATATAGGGGAAACCGGGACCATGGGCCAAAATGGGGACATGAAATGTCATATCGACGTGGGGCAAAATGGGGACAAGAAATGCCATATCGACGTGGGGCAAAATAGGGTAATAATGAAGCTAACAAAAGTTGCCGCAAGTCAAATCAAAGGGTACTCCGTTTTGCTCCAGATGGTTTTTTTTTAATATCCTTTAAAAACCGGTGCCAATACAATTTTGGTGTGAAAAACAATGGATCTATATTTTCGGTATCGTTGTAGCAGGTTTTATTGTTTAACGTCCCCGTTTTACGCCGGTCTACCCTATATGCCACAGATGAAATCAAATTATTGTACGGACGGTCGGCCAATACCCACAACCGATTCCTCTCAGCCAGAAGAGTATTATGCATAGAAACGTATGTGACGGCCTGACACGATAATTAATTCCGTGTCGTTGACACACGAAACTGGCATCGGGAGTGGGGCAAGGGGGAGGCGGTGGGAGGAGGGGCGGGCAAGGGTGCCATTTCGAATTAGCATAGTCCCCCAATCTACGCGACCAAACTACACACTACTCTGTACCTTAATACACCACTGTATGTCGTACACTCCGCGTAATGTGTGGGTGCGTTAAGGGTAGTTATGCCGCGCCATTCACAGGCATCACGGGGATTAACGGGCTCCTCCACTCGCTCTTCTCAACCGAGCACTCATATCTTCCACTTCACTGCCCAATACTTATCGAAAACGATTATGGACGGGTGAACGTCTACAGCATAGGCTCCGATTCAAATTACCAATTCGCGACTCTATAAAGCTCCATTCATTCATATTGATTTTATAAATTCAATCACCGACAGCGGTGGATGCGCGGGTTGACGCACGGTTCCGGATAAAATACCGGTGAAGGGGTTTTCTTTTAGTAAAATCACCATTTCTTTTTCCCCATGCAAAACGCTTCATCTAACCTATAGATGAAGAAAAATGAGCACCAGTAATCGGCAACAATAATGTCTAAACACGAGCGCTGCAAAGCTGCAGCCAAGTGCTTTCTCTCATTATCCCGTTTGGTATTTTATGACTTGTTTTTGTAACTGTTAAAAATTTATCTGTATTTGCTGGTCACAATAAACATGTATAAAAAAAGCACGGCTCCGGTGGTCCCCCAAGTCGAGTACAATAGGACCGCGCTTATCCGAACTTCGATTATCCGAGCCTCTGCGTTATCCGAAGCACCCAAGTCATCCGAGCCCTCCGCGTCAACCGAGGTGTAGGCTCGAATAATACGGAAAACTCGGGTAAAACGGATAAAGCAGCATGTCCGCGCGCGGATTAGTCTGTGACTGCTACATTGTTGCATACGCTCCTAGACTTGTACAAGTTTGCTGCATCTTTATATTGCGAGCTGTAAATACATCAGTTCTGATTCTGGAGTCAATGGTAGAACATCGCGATGTCTCAAAAAAGGAAACAAGTCTTATATTAACTAATAAACTTAATGTTTATATGAAGTGGTGTGTTATTTTTTAAATATATAAAAGTAATACAAGTTTGAATTGAGTATGTTATCCGTGTTATCCGACTTTTCGCTTACGCGACGTACACTCTCACCACATTACCTCGGATAAACGGGGTTCTACTGTAGATTCGTTCGCGGTCAGTACTTGGATGGGTGACCGCTTAGCCGTGCGCCAGTTGGCGCATCGACCGTTGAGCGGGAGGCGCTTTCTTCTGAGACTTTGGTTTTTTTTTTTGCACTTTACTCGAGCGCAAAAATACCGAAGGATCAGTAGAATATCGCCGTCGGTACCGGCACGGGTTTTCCGTAGATTGCCCGTGTTCCCGGAAAAATGCGGTACACTGTAACTAAGTCGGCTACGGACGCACTCAAAGGTAGGTAGCTTAGCTGAGTATGGGTAGGGAGTGCTAGGGGGGAATCGCGATGGGGTTCCGTAAAAATCCAGAAGGTTATACGGTGGAAATGGAACAACAAATATAAAAATGAATAAAAATAAATTCAATCAGTTTAGTTAAAGATTTTTTGAAATTGAGAGAGAATTTATATTTGCGACAAAAAATAGGCTGAAAAAATGTGTCAAATGTTGTTTCAATTGTGCAGCTTATCTTGAAAATCAAGGACTGAAAATTAAGATTTTTTCAACATACTCTCTACCGCGAGCAACTATCTTTAAGCTATCGACTTAATATACTTGTCATATCCATCACAGGAAATATTTTACTTTATTTTATTACTGTCTACGAGTGTATTATTAAAGTTGAACGCGTTGTAACAGGACCAAAACTGTCCACATTTTTAAGAGCATATTAGGAACTACTCGCGCCCACTAGACTCTGTATGTCATTCTAGGCTTAAAACTTCCTTATTTTCATATCTCCTGTTCATAAAAAAAATATATATATATATTTAAAAAATGATGGTTTAATTTTTATTTTTTTAAGCGAATCGGGCGTCGAGTTTGTACAGTGCTCCTATATTTACTACCATCCTTCACGAAGCTTCCTCTACGAGGAAGCACTGATATTGTCAAACATACATGTTAATCCTTTGAGAAAAAAAATTGTTTTGATTATTTCGCAGCAATTTATATCTTAGAAACTATAAACATTTGGGTCCACGGAGATCTTCAAGGACATATTTTTCGTAAACTGTTCGAGCGTTCAATCGGCGATTATCACGATGCACCAGTAATAATGGAAGCCTTCGATTACCACTGCGAGTTTCTTGCAATCCAATTTCCGCAAATGACTAATTAATTCCTTGCTAATGATACACTTGTAACATATCAAACGCGTGTTACGATGGAAACTCCAGGTCCGAGTATCCGTTCGGCACGGTACGTTCAATCTATACAGCTAAGTTCGTGTATAGGCGAGCTAATAATAAGATCGTTAATTCGTCCTTAGGCGACGACGACGACGACGACGACGTTGCGGAGGAGGGGCTTTCAGTTTGCTCAACCGAACGGAATATCGAACGTTGTGCCTTGTGTTGCAGCTCTACAGGGAGTAATCGACCGTCGAGCTAATTACTCGCCGGATAATGAGACAGGGTCGGACCACGGCGGTAGCTCGCAGCGTGCCTCGGGCTGCACGTATTGCAGTCGAAACTTCCTCAGACTCGAGATTGGCGAAAGAAAAAACATTGGTCCGGATCAAAAAAATGTCCGGGGTGAATGGAAATTACAATCGGATCCTCGTCTCTCAGCGAACATTCCGCCGGCTTACAGAGCGGTTACAACCAATTTATCGTGTCGATGGCCGCATTCTTTTATTTAATATGTATACATATATATATATATATATACTAGCGGGTTATTGTGGCTCGCGCGCTCCGCGCGCTCGCACCCATTTCTGGACGAAAACCTTTATTATTCCAAATACTTCAAAAGACGGGTTCAATACTTGGATGGGTGACCGCGGTCACCCATCCAAGTACTCCCCCCCCCCCCCTCGATTTTTGACACGGCGGCGACAGCGGCGAAATCTTTTTATATTATAGAGAGATATATTTATACGTTTTCTCTCGTTTTCGGCAAAAATATAGGTATCGCTATAAAACCGCACAGATTGGTGAGCAATCGTGGCACGGTAAAATGATGGGTCTCACGTATCACAAAGAGTTGCGGCACGCTGATGAAGACCTGCGAAATGGAGAGGAGCGAATCAACATACAGCCGAGAGAGATTATTTATTTCCCGTACGAATTCATTGTGAACATTTTTTTTAGAGAAAAAATCGAATACAAAATATAATTTTTGTTAAATTTTATACACAAATGTGAAATTAAACTATTAAGTCCAATTTTCGACGGTAATTGAGTTTTAACAGACACACATAAATTTAATTTTGTTTCTAGATATTAATGTTACTGATGGTAGTAGTAGTAGTCTTTATTTCTTTTGCTGATTATTATTCATTCAAATTAGGTTGCTTGATATTGAAAATTAATTTTGCTGATATTTGCAAAACCGAAAGAAACACGGAAGACTAACGTTCATTGTAAAAAAAAATTGTTCGAAAATTAATTAACGGTATTGGAAGCTTATTTACATAAACTGTTTTCGAAATTTCGATGACATTTGCATTGTAATTTTACAGTAAAATTTGTATTTTTAATGAAAATCTTTGTAAATTTCTGCCGAAAAATTTGTAATTTCAACACTAAGTATTTCTATTTTACAAAAAAGTACATTAATGTTCAATTAATGTAAGTAATGTAAGCAAATTTCAAGTTCTGGTACATTAAATTTACTATTTATTTTTGGAGTGTACTTACGTATACACGTAAGAGTAATTTATATTCTTTGGCAATGATTTTCTGTTGGAAAATACAAAGACCGTCGGATAGACTTTCGGCAATGCGAACGTAACCTATAAACGTCGTCGCTCCTCGACCGTGAAATGAATTAAGGTAGCTATGTCGCTTCGCGTTTATTTTGCTTAAATTCGAGAAAAATTAGAGAAAATTGGAAATATATCTCGATGGTATAAAAATCCAAAAAAATTCATGCATATTAAAGGTACCGAAAAGATTAATTTTGCATAATATAAATTCCAAAATGTATTTACAAATTGATCCAAAAATTAATTGTTTAACAAATTACCCGGCAAACGAATTTTTGTTTTAAATGTAAATGATCCGTTCATTTTTCTGAATACGTATGAATTTTTTTCAGATTTTCCAATTAGTTTTGATTTTTGTGTGTTTTTCACACATTTTTTCCATATAAAAATACCATCGAGAAGTATTTCCAAATTTCTCTTATTTTTCTCGAACTTATGCGAAATGAGCCCGAAGCGACAAAGCTACCTTAAGAGCATGTGATGTTTCACATGGAGTGCGAGAGAGATGGCATCGGTGGCGCTCTCGGCGGAGCGAGAGAGACATGCTGAGAACGTGTTTCACATGCTCTTAAAGTATGTGAAACACTATGGTGTGCGCGAGGGATAGCATCAGTGGCGCTCACAGCGGAGCGAGAGAGACACATTCAGAAAGGTGTTTCACATGCTCTTAAGACAATGTGAAACCCTTTTCCGAGCGTGTCCCTCTCGCTCCACCGTGAGCGCCACTGATGCTATCTCTCTCGCTCTCCATAGTGTTTTATATGCCCTTAAGAGCATGTGAAACACATTCTCAGCGTGTCTCTCTCGCTCCACCGAGAGCGCCACTGATGCTATCTCTCTCGCACCCCATAGTGTTTCACATGCTCTTAAGAGCATGTGCAATGCCGCGGTTGGTAATAAAAACTGTAATCAACTTTTCTCATGGATTATGGCATCTACGGTCAAAAGAAAGGTCTCATCGGAAGCCGAGATGACATCTGTTTCCAATGAGACTTTTCTTTTTTGCGTACATACGAGAACCTGTGAGAAAAGTTGATTACAGTTTTTGATACCGACTGAGTCCGGAATGGACAGGAAGAGCGGTGTTTCATGTGGTTTAAGAGCGTGTTTCATGTGAAACACGTTCTCAGCCTGTCTCTCTCGTTCCGCCGAGAGCGCCACTGATGCTATCTCTCTCGCAATAGTGTTTCACATGCTTTTAAGAGCACGTGAAACACGTTCTCAGCGTGTCTCTCTCGCTCCGCCGAGAGCGCCACTGATGCTATCTCTCTCGCACCCTATAGTGCGAGAGAGATGTGAAATAAATACGAGCGCTTGTGAAATAAATTTTTACCAAACAGCAATAATATAAAGAAATATTGTGTCGTAAAAAAATCGTTCGAAATTCAGTATTGATAAAAGTTACGCGCTGAGAATAAAATAATAATCGTGGTTTAGATCGAGTTTGGATGTGAAATCAATTCGGAATACATGAGAGCGTAGCTCGGCTTTGACCGCCAAACGAAAACACAGGCGCCCTCGCGCCGCTCATCCGGCGAGAGATATTGTAAATACTAAGTAAGCTGCAGCCCGGTTCAGTCGAAAACACCACATCGTTTAGGTCGCATCGCGCGTAGAAACTGTCGTAGAGTGCAAGCGTGTCGGAGGTGTTTTCACGAGTTGCTGATTTATTACGCTTCGCACGAGGCTTATTCTTCGGTACAGGTATGTATCGATGATTCGATTATCTTCTAAGAACCCACGTAAAAACGTGTAAGTCGAGCTGAAACCAAGTTCGATCGCGAGACAGAAGGCTAGATCGAAAACTGTGACGAAAAACTTGAGTCTCGACATCGAGAACTGCAGGTCTTGTTTTCGGCTTTTCACCATTCGTTTGGATACAAGAAACGTGCTTGTTCGGACGATGGAAGTAACAACAAGCTTTATGAAACATTCAACGAAATGGAAATAAAATTTGGACATTATTGTTTTTCTGTTTGTTTTTTTTTTTAAGTACAAAAAGTCGCTTTTTTTTAAACTTTTGAGACATTCTTTGAGGCTTTTTTGAGGCCCCATTAGATTGGTACAAAAAAATGTGGTAATCGTATACTGAAAGTAACAATGAAAGTTAACTTTGTGAGAAATTGAACACAGTGCATTTTTTTTTGCATGTTCGGTTTTTTCGAGAGTCTTAGATCTCGGCTTTTCACCATTTGACTGGGTACGAGCAAGGTCGTTGGTCGTACGATAAAAGTAACCATAAGCTTTTTGAGAGATTCAATTGAATGGAAAAAAATGTTGGATAAAAAAATGTATTTTTAGAATTTGCTGAGAAAAAAAAGTCGACAGTTTTATTTCCACACGTTCAATGCATCTATGTGACATACAATAAGCTATATGAGAAATTGAACTGAGGGAAAATTGGTTTCTTTTTGTTTTGCCAATGGAGTCTTTGAGTGTCTTAGATCTCGGCGTTTCACCATTTAATTGGGTACAAGAATCGCGGTTATTGGTACGATAGAAGCAACCGTAAACTTTGTGAGAGATTCAATTAAATGGAAAAAAATCGTTCGATTTTTTTCTCAAATTTTTTCGAGAAAAAAGTCGAATTTCTTTTCGCACTTTTGAGAAGTTACGTAAACCGCGGATCTTGCTTTGGGCTTTTCACTATTAGATTGGTACAAAAAAAGTGGCAATTGTGTAATAAAAGTAACAATAAGCTATGTGAAAAATTGAACTGAGTGAAGACTTTTTTCTTTTTTTTGTGCAAATTTGGTTTTGTTCGAGTCTTAAATCTGGGCTTTGAACTATTTTATTGGGTATGAGAAACGTGGGTAATCGTACAATGAAAGTAACAATAAATTTCGTAACAGATTGAACTATGTCGATGGTCTATATAACGCCAGAAAGGCATACAACTATGCTCATACACAGCCTACATAGCGGTATGGGATTAAGCGCGATCGATATGGATAAAAAAGTGCAATCTTTTTTTGTTTGGCAAACTTAAGGCGTTTCGAGAGCTTGCTCTCGGCTTTTCGTACGGCTCGGTCCGGTCCATAAGAAAAATGTAATAATCGGCTACGATGAGTATTAATATTTGCAAGTTATTTAACGCGATCGAAAAAAAAAAATTTGCCAATTACGTTGTACTTTTTTTATTTTCTATAAACGGTGTACGGTATTGGTAGTGTAGCTTTCTATCTCACTATCACCGTCAAAAACTATTTGAAAAATACATTTTTACCGTGTAGTCTTGAAAATTCGCACAAAAAAAAAGATAAAAATATATGATCGTACATTTTTATTTCCATGAAAATCTGAAGGGACCTGAAGGTCGAATTTTACGACATTAGTTTGAACTTAAGATCGCTCTTGAGATCTAACTTAAGGTAGTACTAGCGGACAGCCTGAGCCCACGTGAGTTCAGAGTGAATTGACAGAGAATTGCGAACACTTGTCGATGGGATAAAAATCTGAAAAAAATTGAGCATATGGAAGGTGCTGAAAATATTGATTTTTCATAATAATAATTCCAAAATGTTATAAACAAATGAATGAATAGAAACATTGTTCAACAAATCCCCGGCAACTTACCTTTTTGTTCATATAAAAACAATTTGTTAATCTTTTTGAATACGTATGAATTTTTTCAGAATTTTGTATAATTTTTTTAAATTACGTCTTTTTATTAACTAAAAAAGCAATTTTAAAAAATTACACGAAATTCTGAAATAATTCATACGCAATCAGAAAAATTAACAAATCGTTTACATAAAAAAAAAGTTAGGTTGTCGGGTGATCTGCTGGGAATTTTTTTTTTCGTTAATTTGTTAATAACATTTTGTAATTATTATTATGCAAAATCAATCTTTTCAGTACCTTCCATATGGTTGATTTTTTTTCAGATTATTATCTCGTCAAGAAGTGTTCGCAATACCTCTATCAATTCTCTCTGAACTCACGTGGACTCAGGCAGTCCGCAAGTACTATCTTAAGATCGATCTTAAGTTCGAACTTAAGATCGATCTTAAGCACGCAGTGAAGTTCAGGCCAAACTTCGATCTCAATTTCAGACTGTCGTCTTAAAATTGGACCCTAAGTACCGTTTATCAGCAAAGTTTTTGCTCGATAATTTGAGCATCATGAAGTTAGAGCGTCAACTTACCATTACATTAAAACTTTCATTAAAAATATTTTTTCGTTTTTTTTTTCACATTTAGTAATCCTCGCGGCTGCGTGACGAAAAGGTTGAAAAAAATGGCTGAAGCTAATAAAAGAAAGGATCCGTTGATCAATTCCTCGACACGGGTCTCAGGATCGTACGACTTTTGGGATGTGTTGGAAACGCATATGGGAGTCGAAATCGCACCGTACGTGAAGAATGTCTTAAGCCTCAGCAACCTCGACAATCCCCTGTCGTTTCGTCACATAACTGAAGAGACGATAAACGAGTTGGAAAAATTTTCACGCGACACTGTGAAAATTATCCTGAAACCCGAAGACGATAAGGAGGAATTTTACGGTCTCTACGGCCGATCTCCCGGAAAATTCAAATTTATGATCGGCGACAGGCACTTAATCAGTGAGCTCGTAAATTTCGTCAAGAGCAAATCTCAAGAATTTTGGAAATCCGCGAATATCGCACCGAAGCTCAAACTGACGGTCGCACCGAGGGTCACACCGAAGGTTCCACTGCAGGTCACACCGACGGTTACACCGGTGCTCACACCGAGGGTCACACCGAGGGTCACACCGAGGGTCACACCGACGGTCGCACAGAGATTCTCGGCGAGACTCGCACAGAGAGTCACACCGAGGGTTGCACGGAGAGTCACACCGAGGGTTGCACAGAGAGTCACACCGAGAGCTGCACAGAGAGTCACACCAAAGATCGCACAGAGTCACACCGAGGGTTGCACAGCGAGTCACACCGGAGCTGCACAGAGAGTGACAGCGAGGGTCATACCGAGGGCCACACCGAAGGTCGAACCGAACGTTGAAGAGGACAAACCGGGTTCAAAGGTTTCAAAGCGTGGCACACCTACGAAAAATTACAGGCCAACGACCTTCACAATCTCAACATCGCGAAATTTCGAAGCGGAGCGCAAAAAAATATCGAATATTCTTAAAAAAATTATTTTGCAGGAAAAGGCAAAGAGTAAACTTGAAAAATGGAAGATGGTTTCGGCGGAGGACGTCGACATGATTTTTACCGGCGCCACAGTAAACGAAGGGAATGGTTCAGAACGATCGCATCTCTACGAAATTAAAGTTAAATGCGTGTTGTGTGGAAAGTACATAATAGCAAATTGTCGACGCTCAAAGTCGAGCGGTACACAATTGTGGTGTTTAGCGAATTACAAAGTACATTTGCTAAGACATTGAAGGGTATGAACACCAGATAGATTGCGAGGCTTTAATATACTTGAATATCCCTGATAGACAAGCCGCACAAGAAGTAGCAGTTGGTGCAATAATTGTGACTTGTGCCGCACATGTCGTCAATATTGCTACTTTTCGTGGCGCTTGTCTATCAGGGATACTGTCGCAATTTCATAGTCTCGAATTCACAGTTGTGAGTTCGATCTTCAGTTAAAACTTTTAAGTCCAAGCTTGAGTTCGAATGGCGTTTCTTGCATTAAGGTGACGCGAAATTTATTTCCACCTCGAAAACTGGAAAGCTCAGTCGGTAACAAAAATTGGAATCCTTCTTTTCACGAGTGCTCTTATTTTCCGAAGCAAACCGAATTACTTGAGTTTACTCAAGTGTTGTATGAAGACGCTAATAATTCGCGTTTATTATAGCCAGTTTGTTGAAGGACTCCAAAACAAAGATCACAGTCGTTGTTACCGACTGCGCTGCTCGATTGAACTGAAGTTCGAACTTGCGACTAAGGAATTCAGGTCTGAGATAAATAATGATCATAAGTTTGATACGTTTCGATTAACGCGAGGAGAGCGTTCGCGTTAATGAACTCTCACGACTGTCAACTCGTACACTTACCACGCGCATAAACATGAATATTTCAATCTCGTAGCGGAATGTCCCTATATTGTAGTTTACGCGTACGCGTTCGTACGCACACATCTCTGTACACACATGTGTGCGTATGCATTTGCATATTCCCGGACATTTTATACCTATACTTATATGCTCAGTGCCTCTGTCATAATTCCTATCTACATGTCTGCTTCTGCGCTGCTCGAGCATAAATTTAATTCCGAGAGTTGAGTGAAATGTTCTATTTGCCCCCCACCCTCAGCCCCGTCGCGCCTGTTCATTCAGTCACTTCGATATCGACTCTCTCCGCAGTCGTGGTCTGCGACCAAACCTCGCTATCTATTTATGATTCAATGCAACTTGTATCATATATCGAATCTATGAACCTCCGAATTTTCATTCTACAACAGTTTTTTTTTTTTTAATTTGTGTTTTGAGCCCTCGAGCGTGACGGCTTGAAAGAGATTGACAGTATGGTGGTACAGTAGAAGTATGGAAAAAAGGGGCAAAATGGACTCGTATCCTTCATGTGAGACAAGAGTTTTTTTTATTTCCGGCGAAAAATTGGCAAGAATAGTCCGTCTTGCCCCGCTCTCCCCTTACACGTTTTATGAAAGTGGAGAGAGAGCGAGAGGGAGAGGGAAGTTAATGAGAAGTGCTGCAAGATGAGCTACGAGACTGACGTACTCCGCCGTTTATGAAATATTTCGCCGGCACGTGGTGGTATGCGCCATAGTAGAATTCGAGGTCGATATGGTCGACTTATAGCATCCTAGCTCCGAATCTCTATGTACATACCATTTTTTTTCGCTGAAAACGTACTCATGGTTTTTTTGTTTTTGTTTTTTTACTTTTTGGGGCAAGTCATAAATTTGTTTCCTGTGGTGCGTAATATTAAAAATATTGGATGTATGTTTGAGCGTGTATAGTATGTTATGATGGCTTTTTTCTTTCCAATCGTCGAAATTGGGAAGTATTTGCGAAACTTCGCCGTACATGGTTTTCGATAAATATCGATTCAATTTAGTTTAATCGATGTGTTATTTTCAATGATGGTATATTTGTCAAAGCCTTATTCTTATTCGCCAATATGGTCGTAAAGATGTGTTATTTGACGTAAACATTTTTTTTTTTTTATTGTGAAACCGTAATGATCGAGATCAGAATATTTTCATGAGGCTTCTCGTTTTTTATTTTTGTGTGAAAATTAGTTTAGTTGATAGATTGTTCTCGTACTCTGAATGATGAAGTCTTCGAGCGCATCTTTCATAATTTACAATGCGAACAGAAATTTTTTCGTTACTTATGCATCAAGGTTGGTTTTTGATCAAAATTAATTGAGTGCAGTGTAATTTATGTGGTAGTTTTAATGAGGACGCTTGACAAGGCATTATTGTTATTCGCCAAGATTATCACGAATATTCATTTATGTTACTCATCGTTAAGAGAAAACAAAAAATTGTGAAGCTGGAATTATCGAGATTAGAACATTTTTACGAAACTCCTCGTTTTGTTTTTTTAATGAAAATTAATGTATCGTTTTAGTTTTTTTTTTGTACTTCAAATAATGAAGCCATTGTAGTTCTTTTTTGTAATTGGCAATACGACGAGGAACATTCATTATTCAGTTACTCATGCATTAAGGTTGCTTTTTGATAATAATTGATAAAATTCTGTGTAATATTTCTGGTATTTTTTTATGATGTGCCCTTAAACCTTCGTCGGTCGTGTCGCTCGCCCGTAACCGTAAGAGCCTTGTACTCTTGTTGCGCGTCTTTGTACCTTTTCAACGTTTTTGGTTGAACGATAAGTGACGGAAAAAAAGTCTTATTTTTAATCTATTAATGGACGTTTCGCTACTTGTTAACATGACGATAAATAATTTTTTCGGATTGCTTATTGTTTAAGAAATAACAATGTTTTTAACATTGTTATTACTGTTTTTTTTCGTCGAGATATAATAAAAGTATTTCGGAATGCCTTTCTATTGAAGATGTTACTGGCACTGTAATACATTCAACTGTGAATAATTGGCCAGACCGAGAATATTTTACTGCTATCGATTATCGATAATTTGTACAGTCTATTCGTTTACCAAGTCAAGGCAGAAGCGGTCATGCAAAAGAGAATTCCAATGCGGTTTATCGCAGATACGAAGAGTTCTTATTTTTATGCGCTCACTGTTGGTATTCAATTTTGTTACCGTATTTTTTTGCATAAGCCCCACCTATCGGCAATTTTTAAAAATTCCTGCCGCCCGATATTCAATGCTGTCGACATTGTGACTTTGATAATTCCTTCCTGCGAAAAAAAAAAAATTTACAAGTGTACTTATTTAATTCACTCTAACCGATTATTCAACAGCGTTAAGGTAGTATGAGCACGAATTTAATTTTGCACGGCTGAATGTTGCACAAAGGTTACAATCGCGGTGTTTGTTCAGTTTTATTTGTATTTCGCGATTACATGCACATAGGAATAATAACCGTAATATGATCCGGCGATTTGAAGGATTAAAATTATGTTTGAAAATATTGGGCTTACCGAAAGTTTCAATGACAATTCTTTAATTAATATCAGCTACTAGTCTGTAGGTGGTGGTCTCAGTCTATATCAATATATCAACACTGTGAATTCGGGACCAGCGGTTTATTAGCTGTGCCAAACCATTAGGTTCAAAACCGGTAGACCGCAAACCAGAGCTGGGCAGTACTTGAAGTACCGGGTTCTTGTTTGGTACATCCAGTATGTACTTGAAGTATACGAGAACTTTTTTTACAATCACAAGTACCAAGTGCAAGTACTTTTTGAGTACACGTTCGCATTGCGGATACCTACTCGATGAGTAGCGTGACGTCCTGTTCTTATTAATATATGATTGTCTGTCCAAACTTTTCAATAAGTATCATTTTAATGAGAATTAATTTTTTTTAAATTTATTTTAAAAAATCCATTAAAAACGGGAAGGGACGACAAGGGGCCCTTTTCGTTTTTTAGAATGAAATGTGTTATGAAATTTGTTTATGGATTTTTCTTATAATAAAAAAAGTGAAGATTAGAGTAAAAATAGCCTCAAAACGACGAATTACAAAAGTTTTAGTTAGCGATTTTTTACAATGAGGAAGCCATGTGCAGTTTACTTTGCACCTTTATTTAAAGCCTAGACAACGCTTAATGTTAGGAACCTAATTGCTAAAAGTACTTGGAAAAAGTGCTTCGAGTACAAAAAGTAGTTGATACTTCAAGTGCTTGTGATACTTTGTACTTTGTAATTGAAGTTTATTTTTTGCAATTTTCCCAGCTCTGCCGCAAGCATTAGAGAAATACGTCAAATTTGCTTAAGAATCAATAATTTGCAAATTGATTATCGACAGCGATATCGTAGTGATAAACTGTCTGTTTAAATACATATCTTGTAGATTATGTTCCCGTGTTAAATGTTTCTCCCCATCAAATTATGTGAGCCAGAATTCCTTGTATCTTAATATTTAACAGTCCCAAAAAATGCAATTAGGCAGTCCCATACACATGTAAAATAATACTTTATAACACTCAGTGCGAAAATTGCAGTTTTACGCACGCTTCGCGTGGGCGAAACCCCCATTTTCACACCTTGTGAAGTAAAGTTTGGTACGATTAGTTGCAACACTTGCCTTCGGCTCGTGTTGCAACTACACACTCGTCCAAAGTCACACTCGTCAGAAAAAGTTTTATCGCACGAGTATCGTCCCAGATAGAAAAACGTGCCGTCAAACGGGTATCTTACCATTGGTGCCGCCACCGTTCCGTCTCCGTGCCGTCATTTTTCTATCTGGGGTAATGTACTATTATCATTTTTTTTTTGTTAAATAGCGACTTACCACAAAATTTAAAAAATGCAACTCTCATTTGACTAGTCAATGTGCAAGGTCTACTTTAAGGCCTCCGAGAATCAGGTTCGGAGACAATGGAATGGCGTGTGAGCGAAGTTCCGCATGAGGACTCGGCCTAATCTACACGATCGCGGAGGTCAATTATCGATTCTGCGCTGTGCTTCCACGCAATTAGTCTAATCTGCGAATCGCCTCTGTATGTGTAGCTCTCGCTTCGCGGCAAATCCTCTTGATTCTGATATATATACATATATACATATATATATATATATATCGCTCTATCCGACTATACGGACGCCCTGTAAGTCTTTTACCCGCAGTTCCGAGGTTTACCTCTATCTCCTGAAACGTAGCGAACCCAGGCGAATTCACGTGGGCTAATGCCGCGGCAGTTTTTCCTACATTTTACGGTCGAGAAAATCAGTACGGCAGTGGTGACAGGAAATTATTCGTATTTATATACGTACCAACGAACGAAAAGAAAATGTTTCTATGCCAAGAGATCTCGTTCGCGCGTGTGTGTGTTACGAACTTTTTACTCGCCTGCATGGCCTACGAAGAGGAGCGAGGATGCGAGGAGAGTAAAAGGAAGATGGTTACGCTAGCGTGTTATAACGCTGGGAGCATCCAACGGCTTTGATCATGGATCTCTCTCGTGCAGGTAGTGGGTCGCACGGGGGTCGCTTCCTCCTGTATCGACTGCTGAGAAGCGAAATGGCGTAACCCATATAGTGTTTCACGTTAAACGGTGTGTGATACGTCCGTCCGTTTCTCTGTTTCTAGGCCGGCGATACAAGTCGGGGAAGGAAAAAAAAAAGTAATATGGAAGATGCGAAGGGGCGAGTGTACATCTGTAATCCCTTTGATGTGAACGTACTGTTTGGTCTTGAGATTTACAATTCCTGATTCTTATTTACATTCGATATATGAGTATAAACGCATACGAGACGTATTACAACGAAAAATCATTCGTAAATCTTCCTTTTTTATTTACTTATCTTTCATTTATATATTTTTAATACGCTCGACGCATACAAGTATGCGAAAATCGAATGTATCATGACATGCGAAAAATCGATGGGACGTTGATAATTTTTACTTTCTCACTCGAGGTATGCAACGAGAGAAAGTATTGTAACAACAACAACAAAATTAGCCTGTTAGAGTACGGTCTAAAAACATATATCTTGCATGCCCTGCGTATCCTAGAATGCAACAATAGTATTTCCTATTTCTGTCTATTTGTACATAGTGACGTGCATCTTCTGTGTACTTATGTACAGATGTACGTCAGAATGTTCCAAACATCGAAAAATCACATTTAGAAAAAATGTTCGGATGTGTGTGTGCGCGTGCGAGTGTATGTGTGTGCGTGCGAGTGTGTGTGAGTGTGTGTGCGTGCGTGCGTGCGGGCGCGCGTGCGTACGTGCGCGTGGGCGTGCGCGTGCGCGTGTGTGTGCGTGAATCCGGAATTTTTTCAGTTTACTATGCTGTTTGGGTCGTCTCCCATATTTTTATGGAGAGTATAATAAAAAAAATTCTCTCCGTGCTGCATATGTCCATACGAGACTGGGCAAAATTGAGGAAGGCATGTCTTCGAATTTGCCTATGTTTTTTTCAGCATTCAATGCCGAAAGTTCTAAGGAGCATATTCTTAGCAAGTTATCAACAAGGCTTGCTCGTGCTTTCGTATGGTATGCAGATGTTTTCGTAAATTGCTTCCTGAATCTTTTCCTAGGAATCTTGTATTATTTATTGTATATTATTATCATCTCGCAATTAAGCGCAAATATTGGAAAGTTAATTGTTAACTAGAGTTAGTTAAGTAATTGTTATTTAAGAGTTAGTTAATTACTTGGTAACTAGAGCACCAGTTAACTAAAAAATCCATAATCTGATTTTATTAGGAGTCCCCGCATGAACATTAATAGAATCCAATCCTAGTGTGTTTTCACTCAGTGAAGTATTGTTATAAAATTTAACTACTTCCATCGATTTTCACAAAATTCAATACCAAGGGTCATTTAGTGGTAGTCCATTATGTATCATATTTTAGAAAGATGTATCGACACCTACACGAGCCTGAGCTTTGACACAATTTTGGATTAAATTAAAAATCCAAAAACTGATTAATCTTTATGGTTATCTTAGGTTAAGTTTTGGCGAGTCAAGTCATATATATACCCTCGTAGTTGATTACTCAAAGCTACAAGGACGAATTGACTGTTTACCTATAAACATAGATGACGCACCCTTTTCGTGTTTGACCCACGATGTCTTACTTAATCAAACGGAAGCAAATGAGCTGTGTACATTTCCAGCTTCTCAAAAAGGGCGTTACATTTATTAGTTGGAAACGACTTCATTCGCCCTACCGCAGCATAAGAACGATCGGGTGTGAAGCCTTATAAACCATTCTCCGATTAAGATACAAAATCAGGTTATATCAACCGTTATTGGATTTTTGCCACCAGTGTGCTGGAGTCTCGTGCTAGCAACTATCGTTGCAATATTGTTGGGAATTTGTTGACAAGTTGCTGACACCGTCGATTCCATGCAATGCTGCAGGCATATTTATGGCAAAGAAACAGCAAAGCTTGGCGGCAAGCAATTGCACTTGTTGCCTGTGCTACGATTGGCCCTCTGGGTATGTCTGCACGAAAATTCGCACGATATGGGATAGCAATTAAAGTCGTCTTGTTATTATATCTATTCTTTACCATATGGCAGCCATGAAATTTTGTTGAAAACGAGTTGACACACTATTATGAATTTATTTCTTTGTCATTTTATTTTCAATGCGTTCGACGCATGTTTGCGTGAAATATTATGTCATACACCTACCGCAGTATTCCTAGTTGATTTATCGATGAAATTTGATCGATGAAGAACTTGCGTACGGCACGAGATTATCAAGTTTGAAATATATCCTTCGGTAGCTACCATTGACGTGGAAATGGTAATGGCAAATTGACGATGCACGTTGCGCGCCTACCCTTTTGCCCGGAGCACTTCGGCGTCTCGTAAACTAATCAATATATCAATCGATTATACGTCGAGACCCGCTGTCGTTCTCGCGTTACATCCATCTCCACCTCTTGCGCAAGGTGTACTCGTCGACGACGTCGGGTCTGTCTACAGCAGGATGCGCACGTCTCCGCAAGGTGAATTAAGCATCTGGCTCATGCACCGAAATAAACTTTCAACAATAATATTCGTGGGTTCGCGCGAAGGACGGTACTTTGATGAAATTTACACGGTAAATAGGGGGAAAAAGAGTTGTCCATAACCTATGTGGGAGGTTACAATGTAGGTCAAGTAAGCCAAATAACGGACGGTTAATCCTTCACATATGAGGCACATTTTGCCTCTTTTGTAATTCATGTTTTTTTTTTCTTTCCCGTCAAAAAAACTACGCTTTAAGTGCGTGGGAAGTACTCCGGACGATAATAAAAAAAGCTGTTATCAACTTTTTTCGCGGATGCTGGCATGTAGGGTAAACCAGCCAAAGGATGGACAGGATCAGTGAATGGACACTTTCCATAAGAGCACGTGCATAAAAAACGTTTATTCATTCGCTTTTTTGTCTGCTTAACTGTCCACTCACTGGCCCCAATGAACACGTTTTTTTATGACAGTATAACATGGAAGTTACATGTAATGTAACAATGTTATTCTTCCGATATATAGAGGGTATATAACATGGGACTAATATGTAATGTTTCAATTGTTATATGCAGTCAATGTAACTGTTATATATCGGTGTAACGTTATAGTTATACATAAAAATGGTGTAACCGTTACATAAAATACTTGTAACAATGTGAGTGTAACTTTCGTGATAATCAGGTAATGTTGATGGCGTATAACGTTTCAATTACATAAATTACATTACAATAATGTAACTGGATGCTGTAACGTTCATATAACATGTTGATAACAATGTTTATGACCATTTCTAATCTGCAGGCAATGTTAATGTTACAAAGTGTGGTAGCGTTACGGTTACAAAACTGGGCTTCATAACATGCTTATGTCGATGTTATAACAAGCAAATAATTACTGGCTTCCTTATTACCGTTAAACGGCTTACCGACCAATATTTAATGCTAAAAATTAAAGTTTACACATCAGTCATGATCCGTAGGTAATCCGTCTGAATCGTGTAAACAATTTTCCAAAATTATTTTCTCAAGTTCAACATAGCCGAATAGGTATGGTCACCGTCTACAAGTCCGAGGGTCCTAGGCTCGTATCCCGCCGATGGCACACAAATTAATAACGTTTTTTCTGCGATGTATTTGTACCGAGCGATAGAGTAATTTCGTTTGTCATTAATGAAGATGCTGATTCAAGGATGGAATTAACCATAATATGTTTTTAAAATAAAAAAGGCATGTTACATTATTATATAACAATGATATAACGCGGTAATATAACAGTGTTATATTGCTGAGTCGGAAATGGCAACTTACATGTAATTCACTTGTAACATTCTCGTAATATTACCTGTTATTTTCAATTACATTGGTGTTACATTGCTGTTAGATTACTGTGTTTACTGGGGCGCCGGTCTACACAACGGTGAAATGAAAAATCTCATCGAAAACGTGGATCATGTCACCTTTTGATGAGACTTTTCTTTTGACCGTACATGCCAGCACACGGGAAAACAGTTGATTATAGTTTTTATTATCGACCGGGTCCGGGTTGGGCAGAGCGGACATGGGGGAAGGAGGACGCTGCTCGACTAAAAATACCGCTTAGGGGTTAAAGACACCGTTAAATGCATATATGTAACTTAAAGTTGTGGTCAAATGCACCACTTCTTAGAGATGTTATCAGGTAACAGAGTTTTTTTTTTATGTTTAAGAAAATAACACTGTTAAGTGACGTCGTGGTTCATTCGTCAATTTGGTGTAGGAATTCATTAGAGTACACCGCGTTACCGGTTTACAATGTTCGATGTATTTTGCTTCATTATAGAGGAAGCTTTGTTTTGGTGCAAAAAAAAAAAATTCGAAATTTTATAGAAAACATGTTCAGAATGTTCCGAAACGTCGAAAAATCACATTTAGAAAAAATGTCCGGATATGTGTGTGTGTTTGCGTGTGTGCGTGCGTGCGTGCGTGCGTGCGTGCGTGCGTGCGTGCGTGCGTGCGTGCGTGCGTGCGTGCGTGCGTGCGTGCGTGCGTGCGTGCGTGCGTGCGTGTGTGTGTGTGTGAAATGGACGTGCAAAATTCAAACCGCTATAACTCGAGAACGCCTTGACCGATCAAGCTGAAATTTTGCACACATCATGTATGATCAGTAGTCAATGTTTGGTCAAAATTTCATCCAAAAATGTTCAGTTGTTTTTTTTGTACGCCATTTTTAATTTCTTCAAAAATGTCTGTTCGCGCTCTAGCGCTCGCAGTTTTTTAGCTATCGGGCTAAAAACGCGTATACAGGTAGAATATCATCACCCAATGATCCCATTAAAATTTCAGGAAAATCGATCGAACCGTTTAAGTTTTATGTCATTTTGAATTTTTTGAATTTCATGATTTTTTTTATTTTTTTTAGACGCATTTTTTTCGTATCAAATATTCATCTACGAATAAAATAAGTGTCAGATTCGTGATCAGCGTGAAAAAATACATGGAATTAAAGTCCCGGAGCGACAACTAACGAAAAAGTTTCCCAGGCATTTTTATAGCCAAAATTGCAAAAATGAGTGATTTTAGGTATTTGTAAACAACGATTTCTTTGCTTTCCGATGGCATCGCGGAAAAACGCAGGTGCCTATCGTGATCTGCAGCAAGACGTACACAAGACGATGGATATGACGGGATTTAAAAGCTAGATAAAGAGGCATCACTAGGAGTTCTGGAATAAAAATCGAAAGGGCAAAAAAAATTCTGGAGCGCATACTTCCATGTATTTGTTCGCGCCAAACGCAGATTCGACAAAGTGAAACGTGACGATGGAATATTTTTTTACGCGCTGAACCTGAATCGGTCAACCGTTTTGCATAAAACTCTAAGACGTTGACGTTGAAAAAAGTTGAAAATTGAAATTTTCATATCGCTTCCTCATAAAGTTGAAAATTGAAATTTTTGTATCGCTTTCTCATCAAAGTTAGAAGTAGAAATTTTCATATCGCTTTCTCATAAGGTTCCTTTATTCGCGAAGCTTCCTCTGTGAGGAAGCCAAAAATACAGACAATGCTTCCTCATAGAAGAAGCTTCCCGAATAAAGGAACCTTATGAGAAAGCGATATGAAAATTTCTACTTCTAACTTTGATGAGAAAGCGATACAAAAATTTCAATTTTCAACTTTATGAGGAAGCGATATGAAAATTTCAATTTTCAACTTTTTCAAAAATATTATCCCACACTTTGTTACTAAATAACGAGTTAGTATTGCAATTTGCCCCCAACTAATTCTAGGCGAACTCTGCCTGCTGAGCATGTGAGTGACTATGATCGATGATAAAAGCTGTATCAATTTATTTTTTTACAGGTGCTAGCATGTACCACGAAATGAAAAGTCTCATTGTGAGCGGACATCCTGTCAGCTTTCGACGAAACTTTTCTTTCGAACATTCATGCCCACACACACATGAAAAAAGTTGATGACCGTTTTTATTATTGACCGAGCCTGCTGTGGACGGGGAGGAAGGTGTTTCATATAGGCATAAGTAGATGCGAGACCCTCTTCCGTCCCGTCGAATAAGTGCTCGGTCGGTGAGAATAATTAATTAATTTTTTTAATTAGGACATATGAATTACCGCGGTCGGTATCAAAGACTGTAATCCGTTTGTTTTAGGTAACCGCAAATTGTCAGCATCTTCATCGGATTATTATCATCATCTAACTTCATCTGATTGTTTTATCTTCATTTTCTGTTGTAAAGGAGCTAAGAATTTGTGTCGACTCTGAATAGTTTAGTACCTTTGAAAAAAAAAATTAATTGCAATTGTGATTGCTGAACTGGCCCGAGTACAGCGTGCCTTACGACGAGCTTCACCTTGCGGCAATGGGAAACGGACTCAGTCGGCCACAAAAACTGTAGACCATTTTTTTCAAAGGCCTTCGATATTCTTCATTTATATGAACACATTTACCCGAAAGGGTATACGGTGGAAATGGAACAACAAATACTGCGGTCAGGAATAAAAATTGTAATTTTTCTTTTAATGATTGTAACTTTTCATGTTCAAAAGCACATTTTTTCATTAAGTGCTGAATTGGCACACTGTTCGTGTAACATTTTTCTTTCGCTCGAAAGTTATTGGCTTCCTTATAGTCATGTGAAACTTCTTCCCTTCGCCAGACCCAGCACTTTTTTTTTCAACAGTGCTGGCCTTCTCTGACTAAAACGCAATTTTTAGCGTATATTCAACTGTTATAGTTGAATATACGCTAACAATTGCGTTTACAAGAATAGTGTGCTAATTCAGCACTTAATGAAAAAATGTGCTTTTGAACATGAATAGTTACAATCATAAAAAGAAAAATTACAATTTTTATTCCCGACCGCAGTATTTGTTGTTTCATTTCCACCGTATACCCTTCCGGGTTTTTACGGAACCCCATCCCGATTCCCCCCTAGCACTCCCTACCCGCACTCAGCTAAGCTACCTACCTTCCAGTGTGTCCGTAGCCGACAGAATTACACTGTACTGAATTTGCCGGGGACACGGAAAAATTACGGAAAACCCCTGCCGGTATAGACGGCCATATTCTACTGAAACGCCGGTATTTTTGCACTTGAGTAAAGTGCAGAAACCCGAAAGTCTCAGAAGAAAGCGCCTCCCCGCTCAACGGTCGATGCGACCGCGAACGAATCAGCTTGACTTTGGGGACCACCAGAGCCGTGCGCCAACCGCGCATCCACCCCTGTCGGTCTCGACCGCAGAATTTCGCATGCTCTTGAGTCAACCGGGGGATGCTCGTATTTTAATTCTTTTTGCAAGCTATTATAAGGTATGAGGTAATTAACCCTCTGAAGCATACCTTTTTCTTTTTTACAGGGATATGAAGTTTCAAATACATCGGTTGGTTGTTAATGCATTTTTTCTGAATTTAAAGAGGTGTATCACCCGTGATACACCGTGCTTCAAGTGGTTAACACCAAAGCGCGTTGTCTGATTATTAAGAGCGATAATTTTTTATCTTTCGCTCCATTACCTAGAGTACGCGAAGAAAAATATGTGATCTCGTTCATGCACCTTGCTATATTAATTCCTATATAATCAATCTTTTCGTTTAGCCTGGGGTTGCAAAAATTCTTTTGAAAGAGAAATTCGCGTCGCTGCACACTGGCTCCCCTAAAGGTATGAAAAGCTGTGGCAACTTTGTGTGATATCGTTCGCAAGACGGTAAATAATCTTCTGGCGAATCATAAATTATTTCGTGGTCTCCCAGTTGCACGAAACCCTCGGGCTAAAGGTGGCATAGGGCCTTCGCGGTGAATCTATCCAGTGATATAAATCAACCTGTGTCCGACGATCCGGAAGCGGTTGGGTGTACTACGCCCGCCGGTAGTACGGTGGAGTTGCGCCGTTAGAAGCTGTAACGTTAGATGCCTAGATCTCCCTTATCCTCACCCGCAACCCTTCATCCCCGTCCAGCGAGCCTTCTACTTACCTTACCATTGAGGTGAGTTAGGAGATTCCGTTGGATCTTGGCGCCAGAATTTCCGCATAGAGACCAAGTTAAAAAAAAAGTTAAAATAAAATGTTATGCAAGGCAATAACATCTTCCCCGATAGACAAGCGCCATGAAAAGTAGCAATATTGGCGCGATATTTGCTACATGTGCAGCACATGTCGCAATTATTTCGCCAACTGCTACTTTTCGTGCCGCTTGTCTATCATGATTTTAGACGGTAATATGGTATTTTTCTGGCAATACAATTTTTTTTTTGTTGACATTAGTCGACTACGGTATTTTTTTATTTGGAAGATATTTTTTATATAAATTACATTAAAATTTTTTACAAGTATACGACTTTTACGCCAACAATGAATGTGCTGGAGAGTTACCCGTTGCTGATCCGCCATTCAACTGTTCAACTGTTATAGTTGAACAGTTTACGTTCATCTATGAGAAACGTCGTTGATCGATTTTAGCTTCTTTATTTAGGAAAGTATGCGCAAAATTGTAACAAATGAGGAAGCCATGTGCAAAATTACTTTGTACCTTTTTTCGGAACATTAACATTTTTTCGTTATTCGTCGTTTTGAGGCTGTTTTTAATATATTCGTAACTTACCGACACCGGTGGATGCGCGATTGGCGCACGACTCTGGTGGTTCCCCAAGTCAAGCTGATTCGTTCGCCTGGATGGGTGACCGGTTAGCCGTGCGGTAGCTGGAGCATAGACCGTTGAGCGGGAGGCGCTTTCTTCTGAAATGTTGGTGTTTCTGCACCTTACTCAAGTGCAAAAATACCGGAGGATCTGTAGAATGTGGCCGTCTGTATCGGCACGAGTTTTCTATAGTTTCCCCGTATCTCCGATAAATGTCGTACGGTGTAGCTCTGTCGGCTATGAACGCACTGGTAGTTAGGTAGCTTAGCTACCCAACTAACCTCATAGTTAAGTAGCGTAGCTACTTAACTACGCGGGTAGGGAGTGCTAGAGGGGGATCGGGATGGGGTTCCGTAAAAAACCCAGAAGGTATACGGTGGAAATTGAACAACAAAATAAATATATTCTTAACTTCTTTCTGTTTAAAAAAAATCTTATATAGTTTTTCATACAAAATTAAAAAAAAAAGTTTCATAAAGATATTTTTTAAATAAAAAAACGAAAAGGGGAACCCTTCTTGTTTGTTTATGGCATTTTTTTAAATACATTTTTTATAATAAATGTTTCCTAAGATTATACTTATTGAAAAGTTTAGTCAGATAATCATATACTAAGGTGAAATGAAATTTCACCTTAGCGGCGATAGCGAGATAGCGGCACTGGTCTTGCGGTGGAGTGTGAGAGAGAGAGAGAGAGAGAGAGAGAGAACGAGAGAGAGGGAGGGAGGGAGGGAGGGAGGGAGGGAGGGAGGGAGGGAGGGAGGGAGGGAGGGAGGGAGGGAGGGAGGGAGGGAGGGAGGGAGGGAGGGAGGGAGGGAGGGAGGGAGGGAGGGAGGGAGGGAGGGAGGGAGGGAGGGAGGGAGGGAGGGAGGGAGGGAGGGAGGGAGGGAGGGAGGGAGGGAGGGAGGGAGGGAGGGAGGGAGGGAGGGAGGGAGGGAGGGAGGGAGGGAGGGAGGGAGGGAGGGAGGGAGGGAGGGAGGGAGGGAGGGAGGGAGGGAGGGAGGGAGGGAGGGAGGGAGGGAGGGAGGGAGGGAGGGAGGGAGGGAGGGAGGGAGGGAGGGAGGGAGGGAGGGAGGGAGGGAGGGAGGGAGGGAGGGAGGGAGGGAGGGAGGGAGGGAGGGAGGGAGGGAGGGAGGGAGGGAGGGAGGGAGGGAGGGAGGGAGGGAGGGAGGGAGAGAGAGAGAGAGAGAGAGAGAGAGAGAGAGAGAGAGAGAGAGAGAGAGAGAGAGAGAGAGAGAGAGAGAGAGAGAGAGAGAGAGAGAGAGAGAGAGAGAGAGAGAGAGAGAGAGAGAGAGAGAGAGAGAGAGAGAGAGAGAGAGAGAGTGTTTCATTCCACCTTAAGGTAGTACTTGCGGACAGTCTGACCCCACGTGAGTTCAGAGAGAATTGAGAGCGGAATTGCGAACACTTCTCGATGGGACACAAATCTGAAAACATTAACCACATGGAAGGTTTCGAAAAAATTGATTTCGCATAATAATAATTCCAAAAAGTTATTAACAAATCAACGAAAAAAAAAAAAATTCCCAACAAATCACCCGGCAACCTAATTTTTTTTTTTATAAAAAAGACTTGTTAAATTTTCTGAATACGTATGAATTTTTTCAGAATTTCGTGTAATTTTTTAAAATTGCGTTTTTAGTTAATAAAAAAACGTTATTTCAAAAATTGCCCAACATTCTGAAAAAATCGGCACGTATTCAAAAATATTAACAAATTGTTTTTATATGAACAAAAAGTTCAGTTGAAATATCAGAGGGATATGTGGAACAATTTTTTTTTCATTCATTTGTTAATAACATTTCGGAATTATTATTATGCAAAATCATTCTTTTCAGGACCTTCCATGTGCTTGATTTTTTCAGAATTTTATCTCATCCAGAAGTGTTCGCAATTATCTGTCAATTCTCTCTGAAATCACGTGACGTCGAACTGTCCGTTAATACTACACTAGGGCCTCGATTTGTGCGGCCTCGGTTTGCGCAACAGTCCCCACCACGGAGCGAATATCGATCGACGCAGTAAGCTATTTGCCATGCTCGACAGTTAGTATGGGCGGGGCATGCGCTGCCTCGATTATCGTGGGTGTCAGCGGAAGCTGGTCCCGCCTCTGTTCATGAAGTCAAGGGCCTAGTGTACCTTAATAGAAACAGGATGTCGTGCTATTCATCGGGGGTATCCGTAATGCGAGCGTGTATACAAAAAGTACTTGTACTTGGTACTTCAAATCGTAAAAAAGTTCTTGATGTACTAAATAAATGCCTGTTACTTCAGGTACTGCCCAGTGCTGTTTAATATTGACAGATTTCGAATGGTCTTCGTTAGAATTAAATCGGTCGAGGCAATAGAAAATTAAAAAATGTAGATACATTTTTGAATCTTCTATTGGCTCGACCGATTTGATTCTAACGAAGGTACAAGGAACAAGGAACTTTAAAAGAAGACCGCAGACCGGCCCTTAAGGGAAGGTCCCCAGGTTCTTGAAAATTGGAACGAACAAACAACTTTTCAATATATATATATATATATATAATTTGGGGTTTTTCTAAGATTAATATATCAAAAATATAAATACTGTAGATAGATAGTATTTGAAGGCACATTTTTCTAAACAAAAATATATTCCAAGATGTATTCGGAATATGCTAATTTTCGTCGAAAATATATTTCATATGTCACAGAAACATTTTTTGATATGTGTGTAATGATCGAGCGGAGAGTTTGGGAACCTGTAGATATTAGTATTGCAGATGGACGGGCGAAGTATCGAAGAGAGAAAACATATGGTGATCACCGGGATTCGAACCCGGAATAATCGGTTACTGAGTAAGAGCGCTAACCACTGCGCTAATGTCACCTATATGCTTCTCTCATTCGAATCGTCCTCTTATATGCAATGCAGGGCCGTTACATGTGCCACATACACTTTTTTCCATGTAGGATTTTAGTCTAGTTCGAACATGAGTCTCTAGTTGAATTATTATTATTCAGCAAGAAATTTTCTTAAATCTTTACACTGAGAAAAAAAATCGATTGAGTCAACAAAATGAGCGCTTACGGGTGGCGAAACAAATTTTTGGTTGATCGAACGAAACAATTGTTGTGTTAAGTAAAGAAAAATTTGAATCGACGGCCTGTTAGTTCGATCAACGAGGTATTCCTTTCGATCAACCAAACATTTGTTTCGCCACCCGTAAGCGCACATTTTGTTGACTCAATTGATTTTTTTTCTCTGTGTAGTAAATATTCTTAATTCGGTCAGGCAAGAACTTGTCAGTTTCAATGTTCGGGCAATTTTAAGGACGTTCGTTGGATTTTTGTTTCGCTCGCGCGTCCATTGATTAAATACCCGAGAAAATATACCATGACCAGAACGACTCGATACCGGTCGAATATTCAAACGCGACCAGTAGGTAAAACTTTTATTTCACCAACTCGACGAGTAACGTATCGGCGAAAGGAATAAATATGCAAATTCCAATCGAGAGTTTCAATTTCGTTATGGCGACAGAGTGGAAGGGTCTTTGGGAACCGCGAGATAAAAGTTCAGAAAAGGGGTTGTGCGCAGTAGGCGGAGGGTGAAGAGTAGCGGTCGTTGCGAGCAAGCGAGTCACAACTTTGAAATTAAATTGGTGACGATAAATGAGTTTTCTTGAATCAAGAATCGATGAGAGAGATAGGGAGATAAAAATAGAGAGAAGTAATACAACAGAGAGGATAAGACGAAAAGAAACACAACGGGGAAGCGAAGTCGGCGTAGGAAAATTAGTTTTTCTCCATTTCTATGCCAGTTTCTGATACATCTTTTGCTCAACCTTTTTGCCCAGTTTCTCATACATCTTTTGCTAGTGGCAGCAATATGAAAATTTGTTTACAATGTTGTAATTGTGCCCTTCAACCTTTCTACATTTCTGCTCTCAGCATTTTGAGCTTAGACTGTAAGAGGAAAGATTGTTAGGTGTTTGGACTAAACTTGAATTTATCAGTCCTCTGTGCAAGTATATGCAAAATTTTTCGGCGGACTGATCATGTTGGTCTCGTGGCTCGAGAGAACTAACCTCGAAAACAAAGTATCGGTAGATCTTGGGCCTGAATGATCTTGGGCCTGAATCCCATTGCCGTAGTTTTGCTGGCGAATAAATATTGTGACGCGTCGAAGCTCCAAACCTCGGGAGCCAAGCCGCGTTTCTCCAAACCTCAGGAGCCAAGCCAATTAGGCACGACCGCGTAAGTTAGATACCTGCCCAAGTACTTGTCCACCGTTCCTTTCCATACGCAACTTTTCTTTTCCGAGCGTTGTTACGCGTCGCGCGTGGACGTGCGTATAGGCGCAAAAATGACCGTAATATAAGCGTGCAGAAACATACTCCATGTATTTCGCAGCTTAAGCCATAGTTCGAAACTGAATTCTTAATTTGAATTTGAAATGCATTCTGTCGTTTAAGGGAGACGCGCAAAAATCCCGTTTTATAAATTACACATCATATACTTATTTGATTTTTTGCTTTCCCTGATAGACAAGCGGCACAAAAAGTAGCAGTTGGCGCAATAATTGCAACATGTGCCGCACATGTCACAAATATCGCGGCAGTATTGCTACTTTTCGTGGCGCTTGTCTATCAGGGTTGCTAAAGTTAACAAATGCTATTTTTGTTATGAGCAAATCCATCGTGGGTTTTCGTGGAAGCGATGAGAAAGATTACTTTTATTAAGGTATTCCGAGCGTGAAGGTCCGCGTTTTGTGGGTGCCTGAGCGGAGCCCCTAATCTTTTCGAGCGTGCAAAGCTGTACCGCCGTGAAATGATTCTAAAAGCTTTTTTAAAGGTTCGATGAAACTTCGCGATGCCTAAAATACACCGGGTTCTAATTTTTTAAAATAATTTAACAATTTTCAAAATCTTATGGCCCTGAACTCGCGAGCGATCTGGCAACGCCGTGCAGCGTACCACGTGATTAAGCGCCATATTGGTAGAAAGGGGATCAAAACAATAGCTACGTCTGTAAAAAAAATTACACCGGATCATTTCGAAATATGACAAAAACGTCAAAATGCGCTGGCCGCGGTAGTATTGGCAGGAACAAAGGTCAATTTATGTCCTAATTGCTTGCACTAATTGCTTTATCAATGTGCATTATATCTCATTTTCGTAATACGAAAATGAGACCGCATTAACCTCAAGCAAACATCATTGAATTTCGCGGGTCGCCGCGAAGATAATATAGCACAGCAGACGACGTACAGCGTTGCCAGCTGTAACGTTGCAGGCACCGCCATGATTCTCAGATGATATTGGACTTATTCTCGCAGCTTTAGATATTATTTTCTCGCGAAAGCCTTTGGTGAGATCCGTTTTTTAAGCGCGATAATTAATCTCTGACATATATAAATAATTAAAATAATTTTACTCTCTAATTTTATAATTTTTTACTCTGTGCCCAAGTTCAAAGTTAGCTGTCATCGATAGGAATATCATTGTTACGTCCTGTGAATTTTTGGTCAAATTCACTGACGTAACTGGTCAAAAATCGATAAATAGTCGATAATAAAATAATAAATTTACAAGGGATTCAGAGACAATTTTCGAATCAAGTCATAGTAAAAATCATAGTAACAAGTAACCACTGAAAGGTGATTGCACGATCAATAATCAATAATAGCGCATTTAAATCGCTGGATGATTATACCCAGTGATCGGCATAGGACCAATCACATGGGTAATAATATGAAACAATGTGGCTATTCGACTCGCTCTCGAAGGTCTTCGACAGCGAGAATACCTCGGGTTCATACCCATTGTCTTAATTATAACGCAGAAGCAACATGAATCTTTCCCACATGCGAAAGGAGAGGACACCTTATCGCTCTAACACGCAGAGTGAGGCGACGCACACAGCGGTGCAGCCAAAGAATCGGTGTAACAGTCTCGAAGCGATTGATTGGGAAATTTACTGTCGGCGCTAACGAGTGCAGCACCTCTCGGAGGATAATTAATTAAACTAATATAAAAACAAATAATAATTAATTATTAATAATAGGCTCATTTGAGTTTAATATTTGTGGAAAAAGACCAGTAAATCAATAATTAAATATTAATTCACTAAAATCAAGTTCGATAAATCATTTGGGTCAAATCGTCGATATTAATTATTATAAACAAAGGATAAATCGTTAATATTATAATCGGGGGAATTACTTTATATATTAAAATTATATTTGTATTGTCAGGAGAATCGACAAAAGAGTAGTTAATAGCGGAGAATTAATTAGTATCATTCGAAATGAATATTTAGGATTTTATTGTAATTTAAGCGAAGTTAAATAATTATTTGTTGAAAATCCGAAATTTGTAAGGGATGTTTGAACAAATTCAATTAATCAACAGAACAACTTTTGATAGAAACAACATAGAAATTTCGTTCAAATTTCCAAGTTCTTCTAATTTAAAACGAAAATTAAGATAGTAAATTGTTAAATCGGAAAATTATTGTAAAAGTTAATATTGTAAAATTATTAAAATAAGCTGTGGAAGACTCCCAAAACCGATCGATAATCATCACGGAAGGGGTTTAGCCGATCAGCCGGTAGCTCACTGGACATCAACGGATATGATGGGGAGCTGAGTGGCAAGGGGTCCCCCGAAGAAAACAATAAAAGAAGCTCCGCCGAGGGTGACATGGCGCACTCATCGAGATATTAGCACCTTGGGTTGTCATTATTAATTATCGCGAGCAAACAGACATACACGTCTAATTGTCATCCGAAGTCTTGATTTCTAACAATAATTAAAATTAAAAAATTTGAATTTTGAAGTCAATAATAAAAATAAATACTTCTAATATTATAACGATTCAACGTCATCAACATTTATTCGTCATCCTCGTCATCTATCGTTGATTTCAACGAATATTCCTGAAAGAACCAAGGAAGGAACGAAGCAAGGACGCGGGACAATATCAGTCATTTTTTACCATTCCAGCATACTTGGACGAGTAATTTATTTTTGAACCATCGTAAATCATTGAAACTCTTTAATTTTCAATCATTTATTTCATTTTTATCCATGATTCAACGAATATTTTATTTTTTTTATTTTTCTAAATTTTAATTAATTATTAAATAACTCGAAAATAAATAATATTCAACCCGGGATTTGATTAAATTAACGAGAGATAGCTTACAATTAAGAACCGAGTCGATTGATTTTTCTGCAAGGACGTCCAAGGTAGAGCGACGAAACAGACAGTCCGCGATAATAGTAGCCTTAAGTCAGTGTCGTCCAGCACAGCGCGAGCAGTCGGGAGTCTTATTTCACTACGTTACTACGGTATGTCGACGCCACGCGCATCATCATAACCGTTCGACATAATAAACACCGCGCGCTGATAATTCCCTTACATTCTTTTTCGCATGCATTCTCAGCCCATCCCTGAATAAATTTCCGAAAGGTTAGATTCAAAAGGGGCACTGTTCTGATAAAGCATCACATGCGATAAACGTGTAATAGGGAGAGAAATCTCCTTTACCGTAGATGCAGGAAAATGCTGATCAGGACGTAACACTATCTTTGTAGCACCCAAATCGCATTATCTGAGTTTTATCAATATTTATCGTTAAAGAGTTTTCGTTGAACCATGTGATGTAGTGGATGAAATCGTTTTCGATCTTTCTCTCAAGAGAGACCCAATCAGTTGCCGTGTAAAGGACCACAGTGTCGTCCGCATATGAGAGTGGTGTTCCCGTAGACTCTGCAGCGAAGATGTCGTTTATGAACATTACAAAAAGGATCGGCCCCAGTATAGTTCCTTGCGGTACCCATGTGTGATCTTTACTGCGCCACTGACCGTGTTTCCTATTTTAACCCTTTGCTCTCTGTTTAAAAGGTAGTTGGTGAAAAGTTTATGGACTATAACACGTATCCCAAAGTCTCTTAACTTATCCAATAGTAGCTTGTGGTCGAGGGTGTCAAAAGCTTTTGCGAGATCTACAAAGACAGCCGCGGCTGCTTTACCTTCATCTAGTGCTCTGTACGTTAAACTCGAAAATTTAGCCAGGGTATCGCTGGCCGCGAGTCCGTTCCTAAAACCGTATCGTGATTGACTTAACAATTTATATCTATTCACGAAACTCATTAGCCTCTCTTTAATACATTTTTCAAACACTTTTGCTAGCGCAGATATAAGCGAGATCGGTCTATAGTTATTGCACTCCGTTTTGGCCCCGCTTTGTGTAGCGGTACCACAGTGGCTAGTTTAAAATCACTCGGGCACGACCTTTCCTCGAAGCACAAATTCACTATTTTGGTCATCGGCTTGACAATGAAATCAACCAAAGCTTTTAGCACTTCACTAGGGATTCCGTCTGGACCAGGCGCTTTCCGTGGTTTGAACTTCCCGATAATTCTTCTTATTTCTTCTTCACTTGCTGGGATTAAGACCTTCGAATTGGCGTTCGTTCTCCTCTGCGTACCGTTGTTGTTGTTAATGATTGGAATCTTTGCGGCGAGCTTGGCTCCCACTTCCGCAAAGTATTTGTTAAACTCATTTGAAATGTTTATTTCGCTATTAATTAAGTTTCCGTCGCCTTTTCGGATTGTCGTCGGAATATTGCTTTTCTTTTTGGGATTTCGGTTTAGGTACCTATTGATAGTTCTCCAGAGTTGCTTTAGGTCACCTATGTTCTTTTCGACTAGTTTCTTGGTATCATTGTACTTGGCCTTCTTTACCATTTTGCGTACACTATTACGATATGCCTTGTATTCCTTCTTTTTAACGTCGTTCCCAATCTTCGCGTCTTTCGCTATCTTGTCCCTTCTTTCGATGCCTGCAATAATTTCTTTTGCAATCCAGGTCTTTCTTTTGTATGTGGCGTAATCGATTCCCTCGCGGAGCTTTGTAATGAGGTTCTTCGTCGCTGTCTCAGGTACTGTTTCTTCCCGGAAGATTTCCCAGTTTTGGATTTTAGCCCATCTCTCGAGCTCATGGAAGTTTACTTTTATCTGATTTTCGCTTTCTCTCTCTTCTTCCATCTTTAAGTTGTCTCCTTCGATGCCGATAAGAACTGGTAAATGGTCGATGATTTCGGTTTATTATCGGTGTTAGCAATCCCTTTTGTTTTCCAGTACGTATGAATATGTGGTGTATGCACGTAGCACTACCATTTTGCAACCTTGTAGGCATATTTATTGCAGATAGAAATCCGTAGCTGTAGAGTATGTTTAGACATTTTTCCCAATTTTTGTTTCGTCTTAGAATATCGATGTTTATGTCTCCGATAAATATGTGCTCTTCGGCTTCTTCGTTATCTAGATAGCCTTGAAGGTTTTCAATAAAAAGTTCTTCATTTGTACTGGGGCTCCTGTATACAGCCGTAATCGTTAGTCTGTTTTTCGTGTTTGCAAGTTCTATTCGTAAGACGGAGACGTCGACAATTTTTACAGTCTTTGCATTTTGCTCTAGTCTACTTTTGACGTAAACCACGTCCGTCGTTGCTGGAGGCCGTGCCTTTGTTGTAGTAGAGTGAGTACCCTTGCATGGTGTATGTCTCAGGCCTGATAAGCTGTCTAGTTTCTGTACATACTATGACGTCGATGTCCGATTTTACTCTGGTTATGAGCGGCATCAGTTCCCCGAAATGTTTGTCGATGCTTCTTATGTTAGTCGTTATTATTTTTTTTTAATCTTCGTATAAAGAAGTACAAAAAGAAATGGTAAATAAAAAGTAACTTCAAAAATGATGAAATAATTCATGAATGTAACAATAATTAATATTGTCAGTAAACAATAATAGTAATAATTAATTATGATGAATAATTGTAAAATTAATGTTATCGTAAAATGTAAAAATTGCATAGGGAGGGAGGGAGGGAGGGAGGAAAGGGGGGGGGGAGAGGGAGAGAGAGAGAGATTACAACAAAGGCCCGTCAAGTTTCCATGAAAAGGAAAGCAGAGTTGGCAGTGAATGCCGGCGTCGAAGTTACTGTGGATTCTCAGCAGGCATTCAATGGTGATGTTTTTGTTGAAGGTGGCTGGTCAGGGGATGAGGGGTGGCGCCGGTTCGGATGAAGGGTACATTTAATAGGTTACCCTGTGCTCGTGAGTTTGCCGCAACGCATTTCCTCGTCCTAGTCTCCTTTTCCTTCCCTCAATTTCCTCCCTTCAACTTCTCTCCGCCCAAGCCCCTCCGGCCACTACAGACGTTCATTAAAATATTCGTTAGCGCCCGCGTGCAATTCTCGGCAACGTCTACTTAGTGTACAAAAAATAAATAAATAAAAATCACCTCGCTGGACTTCAAGCTTTCTTATCCAGAGACGGCAGGCACGTCATTGCACCAGCGTTACATATAATATAGTAGATAGACTGCAGGAAGCAAAAAAAAAAAAAAAAAAATTAAAGACGTGACGTCGGTTTTCCAAAAGTCGGTCCAGCTAATTAATCTCCAATTTACACTGAGTGGTGAAAAGAGAGGTAGTCGTAGCAATTATCTAGTGAACATTTATTGTCGTGAAAATAAAGTTGGAAAATCGTCATTTGCTCATTAAAATGTTCGTTTCGGTGTGATACTTTGCAATCTCATGGCTTGGAAGTTAGCACCGTTGCTGCAACGAATTCGTTCGTACCTGTCAAAGTTTTAACCCTTTACGTCACGGTGGGACATAGCGTGTCCCACCTTCTTTCGCTCAGTTTTCAATTTTTTAAACTCATAACGACATGAAATACCGATGTTTTATTTTCATAGTATCAAAATGTACGGCTCAAAGGGTTAAAGTCGTTGTTCATGGGGCCCATTTTCCGTACACTTAACCTATCTTTTCATGGCGATGATGACATAATAATCTGGATTCCGTGTCCGACGAGTTTAAGGGATAATTTTAATTTATTATAAACGTTCCGTGTAGGGTAAGGTTAATTAAATGTGATAGGGACAATAAAGTATCATTAACAAAACGTCACGAAAGCTCGACTGGCCGGTAATAATTTTTTCCTGAACGCACCAGGAGTCCTTGGAGACTGATTTTTTTCTACACTTCTAAAATATGTACAGAGGTGTGCACCATTTTTTTGAACGCGTTCGGACATCCGGAAAGAATTCCACGCGAATTCTAGGGGAAAGCGCGAAAAACTTAACGGCATCGTATCGAGCCAATTTAGAAAAGAAACCGTGATTGAAAATAGCTCGGCTCGATGGTACGAAGGTTGTCATCAATTTGTGTGCGATCGGAAACTCACCGCATAGGAATCAGATCAGAAAAATATACAGAACCAGGTAAATTGATCAAATATGTCAAATTGATCATATCGTTTTCTCATAAAAGTTAAAAATAGACATTTTCAAATCGATTCTTCATAAAAGTTGATAATTGAAATTTTTATATAGCTTTCTCATATCATTCCTTTACTCACAAACCTTATACTAAGAGAAAGCATTTTCTGTACCTTTGGCGTCCTCACAGAGGAAGCTTCGCGAATAAAGGACACCGTTTGGTGTCCTTTATTCGCTCATCTTAGCTCATATAGATGCATGTACAATCAACCCCCGTACGTTATTTCCCGGTGACATCGGAATCGGTTCGAGTTGTGCCCAATTTTCTGATGACCTTAAATATGGCGATACGAATAAACAACTCGATATTTCGCGGTATGAAAATTCAATGAAGCGACGTACCATTGAATTATCAGAAGCATACTTCTACTGGGCAAGGAGGAGAAGTTAAGTAGATCTGAAACATTCTTTTGAATGAAGCACTCAAGTTAATTCTTTTTTTTTTGCATACCTCCAGAAAGGATTTAGTTTTATCTATTAAACATTAATTTTTTTCAATTATATTTTTTTCTCAGTGTACAGTAAAAAAATTATATGCGACACATGTCACCTTTCCCCCTTAATATAAAAAAAAGTTCTCCACACAATTTCAATTCTTGTAGACTATTTGCCGACAATTTCTGCTGCTTGCGGAACATCCCAGCATCTTCGGACCGTTTCTCTCCACTGTATTATATGAGATTTTTTGCCGCCTCGCTCCCGCGCCCTGCGCTCAGATTTCTCCCTCGACGGATGTCGCGAGGAAATTGAATTTTGAACGTTGCTCAATCCAATCTGTGTGATCTACATATACTACTATAAAATCCATAGGTATGTGTTATACTGGTATTGGTATATGTATCACGAGGCACAAGGCGAATGCGTGAAGTGATCGATATTCGTTCGCCCACTCTAAAAACAAGCGTATTGTCAAGTGTGTTGAAACAACTCGCACCATACACATTACATGTGTTGTGCCAACGAAATGCATTGATAACATCCGTTTTGGTCAGCTTGCGTGTTGAAACAACTGTTGTACCCCGAATTATTTTGTTCAATTAAAACTAAAGAAATATATCAAATAAATTAGAAAATACATTGGGAAATACTTACTGGCAAATCCACCGCGTCGTGAAGCCGACTCGCGTAGGAATTTGCCGAGTAAGTATCGTATGACGCCCGGTTGATGCACCCGGCGTTGAGAAATCGTGCTGAGCGAGAATCGGACGATAGTCGATTCTCGATGTCGAAATAAAGGAAGTAAATCAAAATTGCAGACGTATCAATTTGCACCTCGCGGATCGCGATCGGGAAATTGACAGTCTGAACTCGACTAGAGAACAGAGAGGTTGGTCTCAGAGTTAGGCTCATGTTCAAAAGAAATCAACGATTGTAATAAGAAATACTGGCAACGATCAAATTAATTATCTTTCTTTGAATAAACTTGTTATTTAGTTTGTATAAACAAACTTGAGTTATTACTCTTAATTTGGCAACGATCCCAAATACCTTTAAAATTATATTTGTTGACCTCGCGTACAACAAAATTGGTGGCAGCGGTGGGATCCGCCAAAAGTCTTGTAACCAAACTTAACAAGTAAATAACGACGGCAAGTGCCGAAAAGACCAGTGCAAACGTCAGCATCGACACGCACGGAAAAATATATTATTCACCAACACCGGTGACACCGAGTCTCGACAACACGGACGTTGAAAGGAGACACCGACGTAAGTTCAACACGCAGGCGTTGAATTGCGAATAGCCGAGCCCGACACACAGACGTCGAGGCCACGAAGGAAGCAGAGACAACCGTCATCCCGAGGATCGACGAGGAGAGACCAACCCAGAAGTCCCGAGGACTACCGGAAGGATCAGCAGCATCCAGGAAGGACGACAGCAGCACGTCAACGAACAATCCCGAACGAGAGGAAGGAAAATCCGCAATGTGGAAAATTCTACTACTGTAAGTGGCAGTCACAATTTTAGTTGCGAAAAATCAAAGCCAGTTAGGAATATATGTCCGCGGACGATCGAGCGAGATCGTTAAGGTTACCGGGTACAAGAGTACTGTCAAGGTCACTAGATTCATTCGTAAATAATTTTCTAAATTTCGAAACCGTAGAGCCGGAAGAAAATATCCATCCGAAAAAGCGCGTAAAATCCTCCGGGCTAGAGCAAGAGTCACCCGACACCTCGCGCGAAACCGAACACGAGTTTTACGATACCGTAGAGACCGAAAGAAATTACGAAATAAATTTGGTAGATTTTTCTTTGCTTGATAATACCGTATTAGAACCGTCCGAAATGCCGAACGAGGTCGTATCTATGACGTTGAAGGAGGCGAGGACCTTAATTCCTCGTTTCGACGGGTCAAAACCCGAGGAGGTAGACGACATTATAAACGCATACGAATACGCTGACGAACAGGTAGCCGAGGCCGATAAACCCGACCTGTTGAAAGCCGTGTTAAAAACAAAAATCGTGGGAAAAGCCGCGAAGGACATAAAATACAAACAAATAAATAACTTCAAAAAATTCAGGGAGGAAATGACCGCACTGTACGGGACGCAACGGACAGTCGCAGCGTTACAAGTCGAATTTAATACAAGTAAACAGAAACCGAACGAGACAGTACTAGCCTTCGGACAGAGACTAGAAAAAATTATGATGGAACTAATAGACGCAAGTACTATAAACGAGGACACGGATGTCAAGAAACAAACGATCGAGGGATACATCCGTCAAATGGGCCTCAATAACTTCGAGAGGGGGCTCAGGCGCGAGTATCAGCTGATCGTCAAGGCACGCGGTTTTGCGGACCTCCAGTCAGCCATGAAGGGGGCCATGGAAGAAGAAAAATCGGTGCAGGGTAACGAGTCGATAAATAAACAGACTCACAGCGACAAGCCAGAGCAGAAATGCCATAACTGCGGAAAGCCAGGACATTTCGCAAGGGAGTGCAGGAGCTTACAGGGACGATTCAGCTTACCAACTCCAGGACCAAAACAGTTAAATGCGGTCGACATAATATGCAATTATTGCGGGAAGAGGGGGCACATCTATGAAGAGTGCCGAAACCGACTACGCGATGAAGCGACATCCGAGCAGGATTCATCGGGTGAGGAATTACCAAATCAAGGTCAAGAAAACTATAGGAGAAATAATTATCAAGGACAAATTAATTATCGAGGACGAAATAATTGCCAAGGATGGAATAATTATCAAAACCGATATAATCAAGGCCAATACAACCAAGGAAATAACCGATGGCAGTATAACCAAGGAAATAATCAAGGGAATTATCAAGGTCAAATTAATCAAGGGCAATACGGCCAAATGCAAAATGAAGCAGGTATGAACCTCGGAAACCCGAACCATAATAATAATACAGTCGCCAAAGGTAACGAGCACGAGCCAGAGAAAAAAACATTAGGAATGTTACGACTACACACTCTTATCACACAAGAAAATAAGACAGCTGACGGAAACTTTCCGATAAAATACAGCTCAACTCTACCCTCATCGAGCGAAACACCGAGTCGTCCTCATAACGTATCGCCACTGGCTACTACAGGAACACTCACCCTGAAGACTGACATAGGGAAACAATGCAAAACGAACGAGGAAGGCATACTAACCCCCGATAACTATCACAATTCAAACTACAACGACGCCAAGGTGTTGCGAATAAATGATAATAGAAAATCGAGTAAAACAGTCCGCCGAGAAAAATTCCGAAACGAAGCCGTAATCACGCATAAAAAAGTACAGGAAACACGTATCAAAGGGAGCGAGAGTTATACAAAAATACCTCACCTGGAGAAAGATAGACAAAAGTCACCCGACAAAGCAGGAGAGAACATTTTAGCCAAGGAAGAGACAGCGAGACAAGACGAAGCGATCGAACAATTAAAATCAACGCTGACAACATCATCAATACTGCAGGTTCCGAACTCCGACAAACAGTTTGTAATAACTACCAACGCATCAGAAGATACAGTGGGAGCAAGTTTGTCTCATGGCGAAGTAGGTCAGGATCTCCCAGTGCGCTACGCCAGCCGCACTTTGACCGAAGCAGAGCGAAATTATACCACGACAGAAAAAGAATTAATAGCAATTGATTGGGCAATAGGCCAGTTCCGACCTTACATATATGGAACACCTCTGAAGGGAATAACAAACCACGAATCACCCATATTGTTATCTGCCGTGAAGGGCCCAGGTTCCGGGCTCACAAACTGGAAAATAAAAATAGCTGAGCACGATATCGATGTCTGCTACAAAGCTGAAGGAATTAAAATAAATGCAAACGCACTTGGCCGGAAATATATCACCACACAACCTCCAACGAGGGAGAAGAAAGAAGATAAGCATACAACAGCTATGGACAGCAGCTCAAAGAAAATTAGCGAACAATGGGACGCAGGGCTAGAGGAAGCCAGCGAACTTGGTATTAACGATTGTAACGACGAGCAAGGCAAAACGCTCGATGAGAACAACTGCAACCTAAGCATCTTTCGTCCAGACGAGGAAGCCCGTGAAAAAATACTCGAACAAAATCACAATACCTCTGAGGGACTCCAGCATGCGACAAGAACATTACAACGAATTCCGAAAAAATACCGACAGCCGGAAACGAAGAAACGAACTCAAAAAATCGAAAGATCTAAAAGAAAAAAGATGAAATTACCAGAATCCGAAGTTAAAGACAATGTACTACTGTACGACCCGACTGCACGACGCACCAGACCAGTAACATTAATCGCGAAAAAGATAAGACCACAAAATCATAATAAAACATCGCGCTACGGACCGCACATTAGAAAAAAATAAATAAAATAAAATAATATCATGTAGACACGCTACAGCTCTTCCCCAACGACGAAACTGTAAAGCGAAGCACGGACAGCGCGAAGTCTAAATATACAAAACGAGTTAACTTCGGAAAGGAAAGAAATAAAATAATAGTAACGACAATAAGACATAAATAAATGTCATAAACTAAATGATTAAATGAATTAAGAACCGCTTTAAAATACTTTATAACAGTCCGAAGATAAAGGCCTTCAGTAGCAAAAATACTGCTCGTCGAAACTCAGGAGTACCGCGTCAGCAAAACATATCCGTTACCGACGCTTGCCGCGAATAATACATACTAATACGTAGAGACCGCGAATAGGCTAGTAATCATAAACAGGACACGCGGACGTTACTTTGAAAGTCAAAAAATAAAAATAAAAAAATAAAAAAATAAATAAATTTGAAAAAATGAATAAACAGGGAACTCGATACTTATGTAAACCTCAACACCTATCATTACCAGTAGAAATTTTATCAAAAACGCCGAAAACACGCTATGCGGAAAAAGAATTATAAATAAGAATTGAATATCAATCATAGCTCTAAAATAGCAAGGTAGGTGGCCATATGTAGCACGGGCAACAGAAACCGTCGTAATACCCATAATTGCAACCATAGCAGTAGGAAAACGAAAATAAAAATAAAAAAATACAGGATACAGGCATACTGGCTTTGATAGGGAAATTTACCGTGACTGCCCAAGATTATACAATAGGAACAGTAAGAACAATAACTTTACAAGTGCTTAAAACATATTTACCACAGTTTAATCGAACATTAAGCATCAGTGAACACGAAGTGATACCGAAAGTTAAAAGTGCAAGTGGACAACTTAAATTAAAAAGAGTAATAAACAATCCACAAGAACTAAACCAAATCGGTATGAGAATCCAACAAGCGAAAATTACTATACCATAGGTGGATACTCCGTAGGGACAACAACCCTTATAGAACTAACAATTGCCACGAAATACAAATATATCCCGCGGAAAAAAAAAAAAAAAAAAAATGACTACCGATGTCGAAACGAAAATCAAATTTCAACGCAATAAACAAAGCAGTAGAACGATGTAGAAAAATAAATCGTGTACAACGAAAATATTTATCGTTAACATTATAACAGGGAAATCATAAACAAATAATTAAATAAATAAAGCATTGAAATTGTAAACGAATGTATAAGAAATGTAGAGCAAAGAGTGAATGAACCGCGAAGCTCACAGCTGAATGTTACGAGAGTGAAACATGAGCCGATACCTGACCACACCAACGATAACAGAGGCCGACGTATGACGTCGAGCCAAACGAAAAAATCTCGAAGACTCGATTTTTTCTTTTTAAGGGGGGAGGGATGTTGTACCCCGAATTATTTTGTTCAATTAAAACTAAAGAAATATATCAAATAAATTAGAAAATACATTGGGAAATACTTACTGGCAAATCCACCGCGTCGTGAAGCCGACTCGCGTAGGGATTTGCCGAGTAAGTATCGTATGACGCCCGGTTGATGCACCCGGCGTTGAGAAATCGTGCTGAGCGAGAATCGGACGATAGTCGATTCTCGATGTCGAAATAAAGGAAGTAAATCAAAATTGCAGACGTATCAATTTGCACCTCGCGGATCGCGATCGGGAAATTGACAGTCTGAACTCGACTAGAGAACAGAGAGGTTGGTCTCAGAGTTAGGCTCATGTTCAAAAGAAATCAACGATTGTAATAAGAAATACTGGCAACGATCAAATTAATTATCTTTCTTTGAATAAACTTGTTATTTAGTTTGTATAAACAAACTTGAGTTATTACTCTTAATTTGGCAACGATCCCAAATACCTTTAAAATTATATTTGTTGACCTCGCGTACAACACAACAGTTTTTCGTATTTTGCTACAGAACACGCTTATGGTAATACACGCTATGCGGGCATTTCAACGCGTTTAAGGCCGAAAAATCAGTTGGTGTACAAGTACACGCTAGGTATAGTACACACTTAATAAAAGAAAACATTAAGAAAAGAACACAGTTGCATCCCATGTAGGGTGAACGGATCAGACCGACGGTCGGATGAATCTCGAAGCCCACGGTGCTACTATTGACATGTGAGTTTGGCCTGATCATCTATCGAGGATGATAAGACCGGTCCAATGGTAGCAGCTTATATTGGCCCGAAGGTTATTCGTGATGGTCGTCCGATAATTGGTTCTCAATGAAGCTCCTCTATAGATTACTTATATAAGGCGAGAGTGTTTTTAATGTATACTTTTTTGAATACTGTAAACGTTTAAATACCTTTATTCCTTTTTTTATGCTTCGCATGTCTGTAGCATGGTGGCCGTTTTTTCCCCTGAAAAAAATTCCCTCACTGCCCTGACTTTTCACTGAACAATTAAAAATGTTCCCTGACCAAACTTCTAACATCTTCTATGAAAAAAATAATGATGCAAATGAAAATGCCTATTTATTGTATAATGTTTAATTCTGTTTTTGTTTTTCAAAATGTTCCCAATTTTTTTTCAAGGCTTCTTATTATGTACTTCTTAATTATTTACAGAAGATTTGGCGACAATTTACTTTTTCCCTGACCAATTTTGAAATCCCCTGACTTTTCCCTGATTCCCTGACCAAATTGTTTTTTTCCCTGACTTTACCGGTTTTTCCTGACCGCGGCCACCATACGTAAGAGATAGTATTTGATATATTTTCACCTGCGGGAATTCTCTAAGCGATCGTACTCAGTCAATGTATTACTTAAGCATTTATTGACTATGGAGTATAGAACCCAAAAATAATACGCATCTTTTAAGAGAGTTAAAGAACGGGCCATTTCGCATGTTCTTATATTAACGCTCGGGTACACTTTCGCTTGCAAGAAATAACTTGGATTTGCACCATCTAGCGACGAAAGTCGCTGGTTGATGGCCCAATGTTGGCGTCACATTGGCGATTGGAGAAAATCAGTAGACCAATCGTTCGTCAGTTCATGTATCAACAGAACAACGGGTGGCAAAACGATATTCGGCCGAACATTAGCCCAATATCGACAGACCAACGGTTGGTGAATTTAAACAAATCGATAAACCAACAATTGGTAAGCCACACTTTGTCGAACATTGGCTTCACATCGACAAACCAATGTTACGTCCGGTGAATTTTACCGAAAACTCACTGACGCAACCGGCTGAAAATCCACAAAAATTGGTAATAAAATAATAGTCAGAAAAGTCATAGAAAAATCCATAGAAAATTTAATAAAACATAAGTAATCGTTGATAAGGGATTACGTGTTCATTAATTATGCGTCAGCCTACACTGAATGATTCGATTAAGTGATTGGCATAGGAACAGTCGAATAACTAAAAAAATATCGCAAGAAGTATATTCGGGTTGGTGGTGAGGTATCATCGGCAGCGAGCATACCTTAGGCTACCTGAAGATCCCATTGTTTTAATTGAAACTCGAAAGGCTATCCGAATCTTTAGCTATATGCGTCGGGAGACAGAGCCTTATCGCTCCAACACATAGCGCGAAGTGATACAGATACACACACAGCGGTGCAGCCTGGGAATCCGTGTGACTGTCTCGAGGTGACTGATTGGAAAAATCACCGTCGGCGCCAACGAGTGCAGCACCTCTCAGGGTATTATTATATTCTATTAAAGTTAATAAAAACCACAAAAGTATAAAACAGACGTGGATATTTGGCCGGAGAATAATTAATTCATTGATATCCAATAAAATCAAGCTTGTTGGATAATTTGGGTCAGGTCGTTAATATAAAATTGTCATAAAAATTGATGAATATTTACTATCCATTATTATAATCATCAGAGAAATTAATTAACGTTATTAAAATCATGGGTTTTACTATCAATAGAATAGTCAAATAAAATAGTCAATAGCAGGGAATTAGTTATTATCATCTGAGGAAGAAATTTAAAGACATTATTATTAATTTAAGTGAAGTTAAATAATTATCCGTTGAAAATAAGGAATTTATAGATAATATTTGAAGCAATTTCATAAATCAGGATTATAACTTTTGATGGGAGAATCGTAGAAACTTCGTTCAAATTTGTAAATTCTTATTATTTAAATCGAAATTCATCAGAGTAATTTGTTTATCCAGAAAAAAATTGTAAAAACCAGAATTTTGAAATTATTAAAATAAGCTGCGGAAGACGCCAAAACCGATCGATATTGACCAAAGAAGGGGGCAGCTGATGCAACGGACAGCTCGGAGGCGCGGGTGCCCCTCGGTCAAAACAATAAAAAAGGCACCTCCAAGGGCGGAACGTCAGTCTTTCGCCTTTCATTCTTCAGTCATCATTTATCATTCTTACACCTCTGCACGGAAGTTACGACTGTTAACAACTCATTACGAAGATTATACCCATTCGAGAGTTATTCTGATAATTATATTTCGGAGTTTGAATTTTTGGAGTTATTACTTAAATAAAAATCTTGAACATTTCTACGGATAACTAAATAGGAGTTCAACGGGAAATTATTTTGTCATCCACAACATTCTTCATAATTTAGTCATTACCTTCGATATTCGCCGTTGAATCAATCAACTTTCACTGAAATAAAGAAGGAAGAAAGGAGGAATTCGGAATTCGAAATCAACATCTTTCATCAACATCTTTCATTGAAATCAACATCTTTTTGATCGCCTCAACTTATTTTCACGTGTCATTCATTGACAATTAACGTAAGTCATCAATTCATTCAATTTGAAATCGTTTTATTTTATTTCGCCTCTTGTCTTCGAATATATTATTTTATTTTGATTCTTCTTTTGTTTTTGTTGCTCTGAGCAACAATTAATTATTTTACATAATTAATAATTAATATAACAATTAATAATTAATAACCGATTGGGGTCTAATTAAACTAAAAGGGTGACAATTAAAAATCTGGAAGTCGAAATCCTCGATCTTTTTTAAAGAGGACCAGGGTGTATAGTGACGAAACAGACGGTCCGCGATAATAGTAACCTTGAGTCAGTGTCGTCCAGCGCGAGCAGCCAGGAGTCATATTTCTCTACGCTAGGTATGTCAGGACACTCCGCGTGGCACTGACATACCGTAGGTATGTCAGTGCCACGCGGAGTGTCATATCAGTTCGACGTAGTAAACATCGTAGTACGCATCGAGTACAATTAAATACCGAGCCATAGTAAACTCCACATGGTGATCATCGACCTATATTCTTTCGGCATGCATTGTCAGCCCATCCCTGAATAAATTTCCGAAAGGTTAGATTCAAAAGGGGCACTGTTCTGATAAAGCGTCACATGCGATAAATGCGTAATAGGGAGAAAAATCTCCTTGACCGTAGATGCAGGAAAAAGCTGATCAGGACGTAACACCAATAATTGGCAAACCAATACTTGGCCGAACATTGGCCGAAGGTTAGGGTATTGATATCGTTACGCCAACACTGGCCCGCTGATCGACTATTCTCGTTTGATTAGCAAAACCTCTATAGGACATGCGTTTGAATCCATTGCAATGTAGCAGATTCGTATATCGCACGGCACGATAATGGACGACCTGTCTACTTGAAACTATGCGCGGCCTGCCCATATTTTCAAGTGCCGTCTGTGCTATTTTAAAGTTGCATCGGATAATTAGTTATTGAAACACGTTTTTATAATATCATCATATCTCGGGAACCGCTGGACGATTATGATCGTAATTAGGCCCATTGGAAAGCTTGGGTCCGAATTATATGATAAAAGTGTCCTTAAAAATTCGATCCGATGCTTCGTTGCCGATGTACTTTATCTCCTCACACCCGTATTCAGGTTCACGCACAATCGAAACATTTTGGATCGATTCCTGATCGCGATCATCGTACACAAGAATCCACCGAACGAATATGTTCGGAATTAAGCAAACTGGAAAGCTTGGATAGACATTCTATAGTAAAATTTTAATATCATTTCGATCCGATGATTTATTTGTGAGGTAACGTATCTTGCATACGTCAAAAGGGCTTGCATACCGATTCTGTGAAGTTTCCCGAATATTCCAAAACCGTCGGAAAGCTGCTCACGCAAAAGATAATCACGCATCGTGTAAACTGCGTTCAGTTAGTCTATCGACTTGCGACGGGTGAGCAGAGCTGATGACAACGCCATGAATGTAGTGTAAGTCTCGATGCAGAGCCACCTGTGAGTTAATCGTGACACTACCTTCATGCCCTTTCACAAACTATAATATTCGGTTTTCTTAATTCCTTGTAAATTTTCAATCAAAATTCAACTGCACACCGAAGCATTTATGTCAATATTATAATCCTGCATGATTTGACGCATATATGTAGCATATTAACAATGCTAAGTCGGAACTGAAAAATTGTCCAGTTCCGTCGGCAAAACAGGTAATCCAGGTTGAAAAAGGAAAAAAAAAAACAACTTCACCATCCCCTTAACACGGAAGGCTCGGGTGAGTTGGATGCCTCGAATAACGCGGAGGTGTTACATCTCGACATAATTTATCGCCTAGAAGACGATTTATTTTTAATATATACAACCTCTTACCACGGGTCCACACACTCCATAAAGTTGGGCACGCTTACGCGGAACTATATATCACTCGGCACTTCGCCGACTCAAGTAAACATAGGGGAACTGTCGCATCGACGCGGGAGTCCTATTTTCTATTTTCTGTGGGCTAAACCCCGTGCCAATTGTATACTGGTGCCTTTTGGTACCGCAATGACACCCGAAAATCGCAGTATGCGCATTTCGACTCCCTCGAAGCTAGTTTTCCAAGAAAGATAGTCTTAAAAATATCTCTATATGAAGCATAGGAGCAATCTAGTATAAAAAGCGTACGCGCTACGATCAAATCAGTTATTCCTACCGACACCGCCGTGCTGCTACATAATCTACGAGACTCCGAAGAGCGAGCAAAGCTCTGTACGACGAAACTCTGTACGATAGCCCTGCGAGGCTAAGTCTTCGGACATCGACATAGTCTGGTCGATTAATCTACGAGAACCTGTACATCATCTGGCTTCGAGAAAATAAAATATAATTTCCGTGAGTACTAAACAGAATCATCGAGTCTACATTTGTTCTGCATGCTCTACCACGTGCGGGGGACTAAGAAGTCTCAAGTATCCTCTCAACGCATCGCTCATATACAAGGCAGTGTAAGGCGAAGTCTCCGTCCCTGATGTAAAGGGCCAACGCCTTGACTCGAAAGAGAGACCGCCGTTGCCTTTTGCTCAGCGCGAACTCACCGAGAGCTCGACGGGACGTAACAGAGGCTCGGTTGATCACAGGTCGGATAAGTAAGGTTCTACTGTATAACATGGAAACATTGAATGCCATTTCAAGCATACGGTAATTTCAGCAATGACAAGTCCGATGATCAAAGATATAATGGATGAGGCCGCTAAACATTATTCACACGTAGGTCAAGAGTGCACATTGTCCAATAACAATCGCCTGACTTGAAAGATCCCGACAGCAATATGCAATGAACGCCGGGCGACTTTCTTCCCGAAATGCCGAAATATACAAATACCGCATTAGACATGTACGATCGCAAAGAGGCTCTTCGCTGAAACAAGGGATCTTGGCCAGTCACAAAGAGCTGATATATATCAAAGTTGGCTGATGGTCATGAATCAGTAAACCACCGTTCGTTCTTGATCTACATCGTGACATACACCGTCGTTCTTTTTTTTCTGTTCTATCGTAGCTCGTGAATTCAACTCAGTTATACTTAATGTACGTTCAGTGGTGAAAGAAAAAAAGAACACATAAATAATAATGGAGGCGTGAATATTTACAACGTCCATAAGAGTAACTGTGTGGTATATCAGAAATCGAGCACTGTTTGGAGGCAGATAAGAACAATTTTAAGAACAACCCCCAGTGTTGTCGCCTCGGCATCATTTTATTCAGCTGTAAAGACTATCTCATACAGCATACATCATACTGCATAATGATGGTTGCATGCGTGTTATTCACGGCGATTGCAACAATTCGCGCGTGCTGTATAAGAGTGAAGCTAGCCACTGTTGAATTGGTTTGACGTGTGTTACCACTCGTCGGTAATGAAGATCCCAACCGTAATAGTGTACCGGCAGGCACACTATTAATCGCGGCTGTCGGACTTTTGTTTTTTGGTTATTCAGTGCTACGCAACCGTAGTCTTCAGCCTTTGTTTTTTCAACAGTTTAATTATTGGCAAGAGTTGGAGAACATTCCGTGTATTTTCTTTCGTTAATAAAATGAAACTTCTTCACAAATTGAATACTTTGCTGCAAAAGCCACGGCGGCTACTAACGCCAGAATTGCAAGCTAGCGAAAAAGGGGCGTTTCGGTGCCTGATGTCGTTAACAAGTCCCAACGAAATTAGTACATTACGATACTAGTGCAAAATAGTATATTATGCCACAAGAGAGAAAAGTGCATCTTTTCACCGAATGTGAAGTTTGACGTCCGGGCGAAGCGAGGGCAGAAATTCACACGAGGTGAAACGGCACTTCCTTTCTTGTGGTACACGATATTTTTTTCTCGACTTCGTTAAAATAACCACATTTCTTGCGTCATAAAATCGTCATATTTGCTAATGACCATTACTCCACCGGAAGTAATAAGTCCCATTACTCCCTAGGGAGTAATGACACTGTACTGCGCATGCGCACGGGTTAATAATGATTATCGGTCAATAATAGGCTATTTTCCGCCCGTGTTGCACGCAAGGACTGTGGTTATTTTAGCGCAATCAGGAAACACATTTTTTTTTATGGGTGTGAGTTTATCACTGGAGCCGAAGGCGAGTGTTGCAATCACACGATTTAAAAAAACTGTTTTTGGCACGAGTATCGTAGAAAATTTTACTTCACTCGGTATGAAAATAGGGGTTTTATGCACGCGAAGCGTGTGCGAAATCACTATTTTCCCAACGGTTTTTGTATTCGGTTTTCCACAAAGTGATATTAACAAATTTGGAAGACTTCCCGTTTGGGAGAATTTGGAATTTGGGAGGTTTCCATTCCAATCAAATAAAAAAAAAAACCTTGGTGGTAAGGCGGCTTGTGTACAAGGTTTCAGCACAATTGCTCCAAATTTGTACATGCCGCAGAACGTACAAATGTAAAAAAAAAAATTAATAAACCAAATATTCATACCTCATAAACACTCATAACTTTTGGACGGAAATATATCGTCGCAGGAACGTGCAAGACAATTTAATTTAAATATTACTAACCTTGACGATGTCTTCTTTTTCCGCCGCCGATTTCGAGGCTGGTTTTTTTATCTTCTTTTTGTCCCCGAGTACAGCATTAGAATTCTATACGAATCAAGATTAAAAATGTCATGATATTGTTATAATATTTACATAGTGAAGAATTAATATTTTCAATAACGAATAGTTCTTTTTAAATTTCTTATTGTTGTTGTTACGTCTCGGATGGTCTTTCGCGAAGTATTTTGATTTTAACTTGTCGGCTCAGAGGTATATTGAAACTTGTTCGCGGTAGGTCCAGAGGTAGTACTCGTTTCAACCTAGACCGGCGGCGACTCAGTGGTGAATACTTGTCCGAAAGTTTACCTTGTGAAGACGCGATTGACTTGGACGTTGTTATTTTTTATTTAATCGGGGTTCATTCCTCGAATAAGATTCAAAATCCCGTTTCGCGTTTAAATATGCGTATTTATTAAACAGCAGAAAGAATTTTTATCGTTGTACAATATTTGTGTTGGTGTAGGTGTTACAAATTTATAGATTTTTACTCCGGTGGAAGATACCCAGTTTGATTACATGTTAATCGTTCGAAGTTTGATGTTAGACTGACTAAAAGTTGGAAAGAGCTCGCCCGTTGCGGGGCGGCTCAAAGCGCTGAGTTTGCACAGCGCGCGCGAATAAAAGTATGGTGTTGCGTTCTTGGGTAAAAGCGGTGAGAACTCGCAAATCGTCGTGAGCGGATGTGAATTTGCAGAAATATGATATTTATTATCCGGACGTACGATTTTTATGTCTGGGTTTCTTCCGTCGGAAAACGAATATTTCTCTTGAGAAATAATAAAATGATAGCTTATCGAAAGAAAATGTGTTAATGAAGGGTCAGGACGTAACAGAAGCAATACGTAAGATCGACAATTGTTCTAGACGGTGAATATATAAAATATTAATGGCGTCGAAGTTAGCAATGTTGCTGTGACGAATTCGTTTACACCTGTCAAAGTTTCAAAGTCGTCGTTGATAGGGCTCATTTTCCGTACAATTAACGTATTTTTTATGGCAATAAAAACATAATAATCTGGATTCCGTGTTCTGAAGCGTATCAAGGATAATGTTAATTTTTTTTTAACGTTCCATGTAAGATAACGTTAGTGAAATATCATAGGGCTAATAAAATATCTTGATTTTTTCCTGAACGCATTGTGAGAAAACGATATGAAAATTTCAATGAGTCGATCGATTCTGTCAAATTTAATGTGAAATATGGGTTGATAATAATTTATTTATGTCGAATTCTTTAGGCAAATATCTCAAAAATTATAAGAGCTAGAGTGCAAATGATATTTTTCAAAAAATGTTAAATGTCACAGAACCGAGACCCCTCTGCCGATTCTTCCCAAATTCAATATCGAAAATTGTTTAATGTTAATCAACTTGTGTAGAAAATTTTGGCCCGAGAACTCAAAATTTGCGAAAGCTAAAGCGGGAACACATTTTTTTTCGAAAATTTCAAAATTTGATAAAATCTGAACAACTGTTTTAATTATTGCGTATATTGTAACAAACATCCACTAAAATAATTATAAATTTTACATCTTATATATATACACATAACTTTTAAACGTAAGTATATCGCTAAAGGGGCTGCTGGAGCTTCCTGTTTTACCGACGAAAATAGGCGATTTCTCAGTTTTCACTATTCATCGTTACTATGCGACGCGTATGTCTCAAATCTTGCAGGACTGTATTAATAACATAAACGATTCGGCGTGCACTCGAATTTCGGTCGAAATTGTCCGAAAAATAAAGAAAATCGAATACTATAAACTATCGTGGAAACCAACATGGCCGTTGAAATATTTACAGCATCCGTTTTGTTGGATATAAAAAATTCTAGATCTTGCATACGTCAAAAGGGCGTGCATGCCGAGTCTGTGAAGTTCTCCGAATATTCCAAAACCGTCGGAAAGTTGCTCACTCAAAAGATAATCACGCATAGTGTAAACTGCGATCATTTAGGAACTGAAGGAACTGAAAAATTATCTAGGTCCGTCGGTACACCAGGTAAGGCGAGTCAAAAAAAAGTTGAAAATTGATATTTTGATATCGCTTTCTCGTAATATTCCATTATTTGCAAAGCTTCTTCTATGAGAAAGCCTTTTCTATATTTTTTTGACTTCCTTATAGAGGAAGCTTTGCGAATAATGGAATATTACGAGAAAGCCATATGAAAATTTCAATTTTCAACTTTATTGAAAATTATTATGTTAAAATAACGTCGCTCTTCACTTTATCAGATTTGTGCTCGGCGCGAAAAAATTCATGGAATTATGCGCTCCCGGATTATTTTTTTCAACCCCATTTTTACACAAGAAATCCAAATGATACCTCTTTATATAGCTTTTTTAACCCCGTTATATACTTCATCTTATGTATTCCCTGCCGTAGAACATGATAGGCACCTGAGTTTTCCTGCGATTCCATAGAGAAGCAAAGAAAACGTTTTATAAATACGCAAAATCACTCATTTTTGTAATATTGGTTATCAAAATTCCCGAAAACGTTTTTCTTTGGTCGTCGCTATAATATATTTAACTATATTTAATCTGTTGTTCACACTGATCACGAACCCACCAGCTATTTTGCCTCTTCCGCAATATTTGAAACAAAAACAGGCGTCTGTTGTGAGGTACGAATTTTTTTTTTTTTTTTTTCAAAATTTTGTAAAATTTAAACGGTTGGATCGACACTTGTTAAATTTAATAGGGAACATAGGTACATAATAATTAATTTATGACGAATTTTGTAGGCAAATATCTCAAAAATTATAAGAGCTAGAGTGCAAATCATATTTTTTGAAAAATTGAAAATGTCACAAAACTGAGACCTCTCGACCGATTCTAACCAAATTCAATAGCGATCATTGCTTGATGTTGGTCAACTCCTATAGAAAGTTTCAGTGCGATAACTCAAAATTTGCGAAAGCTACAGCGCGAACACACTTTTTTCAAAAAGTTCAAAATCTGGTAAAATCTGAACGAATGTTTCAATTATTGCCTGAATCGTAACAAACAAAGGCACCCAACTGATCTACATGCCTGCCAAATTTCAACCCGATTGATAAAACCGTTGTTGAGTTATAGACGGTTGAATTTTGCAGGCCTGGCACGCGCACGCACACGCACACGCACACGCACACGCACACGCACACGCACACGCAAACGCACACGCACACGCAAACGCACACGCACACGCACACGCACACGCACACGCACACGCACACGCACACGCACACGCACACGCACACGCACACGCACACGAACACGAACACGCACACGCACACGCACACGCACACGCACACGCACACGCACACGCACACGCACACGCACACGCACACGCACACGCACACGCACACGCACACGCACACGCACACGCACACGCACACGCACACGCACACGCACACGCACACGCACACGCACACGCACACGCACACGCACACGCACACGCACACGCACACGCACACGCACACGCACACGCACACGCACACGCACACGCACACGCACACGCACACGCACACGCACACGCACACGCACACGCACACGCACACGCACACGCACACGCACACGCACACGCACACGCACACGCACACGCACACGCACACGCACACGCACACGCACACGCACACGCACACGCACACGCACACGCACACGCACACGCACACGCACACGCACACGCACACGCACACGCACACGCACACGCACACGCACACGCACACGCACACGCACACGCACACGCACACGCACACGCACACGCACACGCACACGCACACGCACACGCACACGCACACGCACACGCACACGCACACGCACACGCACACGCACACGCACACGCACACGCACACGCACACGCACACGCACACGCACACGCACACGCACACGCACACGCACACGCACACGCACACGCACGCGCACGCGCACACGCACGCGCACGCGCACGCGCACGCGCACGCACACGCGCACGCACGCGCACACGCATATTGTATTACACGACCGTACATTGTATTGTCGCTCTTCGCTCCAGAACCGACGGGTGAACTGACGTCCAAATTCTCCCCAGTCTCGGATGGAAACGCGAGAAATCTTCCACCACTGCAGCGCCATTCCTTGCATGCATTGCGCGATTACGATTCTTAAATAATACCGAGGGACATACGTGTCATTTGATTTTCCCGTGAACGGAGGAGGTTCTAATTTAAGAGAACTACACACGGCCGTAGTATTACTGGGACCTTCCGGCACCGTTTCCGACGCATTCGTGCGTACTTCCGGCAGGTCCGTATTCTCCCTTCGACTGTCCCCGAGAGGCAGCGTATTCGCCGGTTTCGTGAATTGTATATTCGGTTGGAAGCTGTGTGTCGAGCTTGGTGGAGGCACCTTGGGTAGCTCGAAGGTCGCGAACGGGTTGAGCAGACTCTCATACCGATTGGCCGCGGAAGGATTCATCGCTACCCTCAGCATGTTGAGATTTTTCGCTACGTTCTAATATTCTCGTTTTAGAGTTAGGATCTTCTCAACCTGAATGTTATGCTCCGCTTACTGTCTCTTCTGAACGGTCTCGAGAATACGGTAGAGGGAGTGAAGGGTTATCTCGGCGGGATTTAACTCCTCGAGTTCCGACATTTCATCATCACCTTTTTCGCTGCTTGTACGATGGTTGTCGTCTTGAGACACCTGTTGTTTGTTTCCGCGCCGTTCCCCCCTTCTCGTTCGGCGTTGGTCTTCTTCGAGGAGTCTTGCTTCTCTGTTGGGATCACACGCGTCTCCGGAGTAATAATCGTGGTTGTCGTCTCCGTTACTCCCGTGTGGAGTCGGCTTTTTACTTTTCGCTGACTTGTTGTCTCTGATACAATGATTTAAGTGTAATTCCTCTCCGATATAATTTTCTGAACCATGTATGTCTCCGATTCTATTTTCTATGTGTCGTCTTTCTTCTTCCATAAAATTTTTTGTGTCGTTTCTCTCCGATGCAACATTCAAAAAGTGGAGTGAAGGGCAATGATACATAGAAAATTGTATCGCAGAGCAACAATACATTTAGCAAGTGTTATTGGGGCGAAAGAACACATACAAAATATTATCAGAGAAACACAACATTTAAAAAATTATATTGCTGGCATATATCACTTTGCGAATATGACGTTACACCATAGCGATCGAATTAGAACTGTATAATTAATTTCGATAAGAAAAAAATAATATTTTTGGTTAAGTGCGTAATTTATGATAATTCTTTTTGATTAATATGTTTGGTAATTATTGCACCAAATATTAATATAGAAACGGCATCGCATAATTTTTTTCACACACTGATCCTGCACTAAACACCGATAACGTAAAAAAAACGAAAAAATCTTCCTGACAACAACGAGCACAAAATACTAGGATAACCTGTTTTCGAACACAGTACTAGCACACCATCAATTTTACGCTACTGCATAAACTACTTGAATCACCAAAAATAATAATGACGGAGGAAATAAGTATCATATAACTAACAATAACACCGCGTATATAATAATAGTACATTACTCCACGAGGGCGAAGAACGTCTTTCTAACGAGTGTGAGTTTGCAGCACGAGCCGAAGGCTAGTGCTGTAATCACACGAGTTAGAAAAAGTGTTTCGCACGAGGGATGTACGAAATTTTTCATCACAAGGTGCGAAAATGGCGGTTTTACGCACGCGAAGCGGGCGAAAAAGTGGCCATTTCCGCATCGAGTGATGAAAATATTTTTTTATTCCTGTATTGACTAAAATACACCCAGATTGAAAAATGACGGCATGGCGAAGGTACGGTAGCGGTACCAATGGTACGATACCCGTTTCACGGCACGTTTTTCTATCTGGGACAACAGCCAATGAAAAAAAAGAATGTCTATTTCTCATTGGCTAATCGATATGACACATAACTATTAATTTGTTTATCGGAATATGGATAATTTACATGCATTTACATCTTAGCTTACATTTTTTTTTGTCACAAAAATAGATCATTATACAAAGAATGAGTATGCCAAATTTGGTTAAGTAACATTTTGTCGTTTTGACAAACACTGGCGCCTTCGAAAAGTCGCCACAGTGGATCATCGCAGTGAAACGCATAACTCCCGTTTTGCCCAGAGGGTAGTCGGGAGTTAAATGAAACGCATAACTCTCGTTTTGCCCAGAGGGCAGTGTTGCCACGTTGGTACAATTGTAGTGTTTGTGGTACATTTCGCCATGCCGTGGTACGCTGATACGGCGCTGAAAATGTTGGTACTTTTTTATATGTGTGGTACTTTTTCAAATTTTATAGCACCGCCGACATTCTAACGACTCGCAATTCAACCTCGAACAAAACGAAGCAACCCCAATGCAACAATAACCCCAAATAAATCCAAGATATACTGAAATAAACTCTTAGTAGCTCTAGAAACAACTTCATTGAAGTTGTTTCTGAAGTTGATACATTTATAACCACCCAATCGATAAATTAATTGTTCCAATTGAGATATTGTTCGAGAAAAGGTTTAGAATATATTGATTCCTCATATGACTTTAATATTGCATATTTCATTTTAATTCTTGGATTGATAGAAATAACGAACGTTGCATCAACGAACTGTCGACAGATCGGGAGGCTAAACACGTATAATTGCGAGGGAGACGGAGTAAAAATTTGGAATCAATTTTTCTCCTAAACGCGTTCATTATTAATATTGCGTATTGTGTGGTTACACCGATCCCCTAAGGGTTACGGGCTTCTTTCACTTCTCTCTTCCTCCTTCCGGATCCGTTGTCACTTGTTCGATTGTTGGGTCCGGAGCTTCGTCGCGCCTCGTCAGGTGTCAGTAGTCTCAGACATACGGATATAGTCGTAGGTCGTACGTCTTATCTCCGGAGCTATGTCCTCGTCCGTTTTCCTTTAACCCACGGGACTTCAGTCTCGGGAATCGAACCCGCGACACTTTCTAGCCTTTCGGTTTCCCATGCCGAGGCACTGGTTTCCTTTGGACCTACTTATTATAGTGGGTTCCGAACCACCTTTTCGCAGAAAAAACACCACAGAGAAATCTGGGTGCTTGCCGGGAATCGAACCCGAATCTATTGCGTGTGAGTCGCGCTCCGATCCACTCGGCCACGTTCACCCTTGCGTTCATTATTAATAACTGCACTAATAAAGAACTGCGTTAATCAAATATGCAGTGAGCCCCACAATTCGTTTTTTATTTTATAAAATCGTTTCGGATAAAAATGATAAAAAATATTTTGATTTTGTGTTCATCTTTGAGGGTTGAGGCCCCAGATCACGTAATAAACGTATATATACTAGGGGGCTCGGGGCTCCCGCCCTCGCAACCCTTTCTGGACGTAAATCCTTATAATAATAGCGTTACTATAATACTCCCTTATAGACTTAAACCCTTATTATTCCAAATCCCCATTGAAACCACCCATCCGGTTGCTATGACCCCCCCCCCCCCCCCCCCCCCCCCCCCTCGATTCTTGATACGGCGGCGGCGGCGGCGGCGGCGGCGGCGGCGGCGGTGAAATCTTTTTATATTTTTGAGATATATATAATAAATAATATGTAGTCCTTCTTGTGAATGCGTCTAAATATTTTCCCTGCATACCTCTTCATTCGCTTAGTTTAACATCGTATTTTTTATCCATAATTAAATAATGAAAATTCAATTTTTTCTGGTTCGTATAATTAGTTTGGTGGTGATGGGTTGCCTAATATTGCAATGTCATTTGGGAAGAACTACAACCCTTTGTGTCGGATACATGAGTATGAGTGTGAGACAATAAAACATCGTTGTCATAGACTCGAAAACCAACAGGAGTCAGTCGAGACTCGATCGTCGTCACAAAAGGTTGAAAGACAACCATTAATAAATAAACGTTTCCTTTAACATTTCAATCCACCATGCGTAAAGGATTATTTACCGATTAAATGCTTCACAATTATCAGAAGTGGGATCGGCCCGAATGTTTAATCAGTCGCGTGTGATTTTCGGAGTTCTTCAGGTCTAAGAGAGTTGTCGGCACGTGGTGGATGTGAGGCGCGAGGAAACTTGTGAACGAAGCCGTTCAATGTTTGGACGTGTAATGACAAGAATTGCGACAAAGAAAGTTAGACAAGAGGCGGCGAGGGAAATACACGAAGAATCAGGTGTTGAGAAAGAGGGCAGCGGGAGTAAATCCGATAAATTCGAAGATACGCAGGAAATCGTGGAAGAGATCGACGACGACACGGACGAAGCGAATGCTGGGCTGAAAAAAAATGTTCCCCATCAGAGTTCGGAGAATCGAGCGGGACCGGCGGGGCTGATAGCAGAAAAATTCTCGATATGAAGCAGAGCGAAGAAGATTACGCAGAAATGAGACAATTTCGCGACGTGTCGGAAATTTTACCGAAATTCGACCCAGTTCGCGGCGATCTGAACATTGAGCAATGGCTCGATAAAATAGAAGAATATCGCGACTTGTACGCGTGGGACGAGGTGGCGACAAAATACTACGCACTCGCTAAACTAGATGGTGTTGCGCGAAAGTGGCGTGATTCATTACCACTGGTCGATGATAGTACATGGGCACAATGGACAGATCTTCTAAAAAGTTCGTTCCCATGCGAAATAGATTTGATATTACTACGGATGGCAGCACAGAATTACAAGCGACACGCCAATCAAGATATCGTCGGGTATTATTACGAAAAACTTTCACGATGTCTTAAAACGGAAATGAAGGATAACGAGACAATACAATGGATGGTCGATGGACTAAATAGTTCACGTTTCCGAGATTATTTGGAACCATTGAGTCGTTATCGCACGGTTGCAGATCTTTTACCAGACTTAAAGAGTGGAAGCGTATACATAAGGGACACGTTGAACAAGAGGGATAAGTTGACGCCAGGATCATGATCTCAAGTAAAGTGTTACAATTGTCAGGAGATTGGTCACAAAAAAGACGCATGCCCGAAACTGAAAATCCAGAAAGAAGAAGCGAAGAAATCAGATCGGAAAAGTGGGTGTTTTAGTTGCGGAGAACCGGGGCATTACTCACGAGATTGCCCGACGAAGACCAAAATCAAACAAGAAAAAAAAGGATGACACCTCGAGTGCATCCACGTCAAGAGTCGATCAAGTGTTGTGCGTGAGTGGAAACAGTCACAACAAATATTTCAAGGACGCTACGATAAATGAAAAAGCCGTCAGATGTTACGTCGATTTGGGTAGTAGTGTATTAGCACTACGAGAAGAAGCTGCAAAGGATATCGGCCTCAGTTATTACGAGATCACTATACAACCCCTTGTTGGCTGCGGAAACGGACGAGTTCAACCTATCACGACAGCAGTAGTTGGCATCGACGGTGTTGCCATAAAAACGGCGGTGCAGATTGTTCCAAATTCAGAAAGTCAGAAGATTCCGTCGTTGGTTGGTCATCCCTTTACGGAACATCCGAAGGTACTAATTCTAAGTAAGGCGGACGAGCTAAGGATAGCGTCGAATATGAACGAGCTATGTCAAATCACACCAACGGAAAAGAGCAGAACAACACTCAAGTCGAATAAAATTGAGGTAATACCAAATCATTTTGATGGGCACGTAACAGTGACGGGACAACTCGCAAATCAAGAATTATATATCGAAGGCGGATTAAGAGAGACCGGTCAAATGATTCCTCGATGTATAGTGTCGACAGATAACGTAGGCCAGGCAGAAATTCCGATATTCAACATCACTGGTAAGGACGTCACAATTGCACTAGGAGATATTGTGACTGGAGGCGAGGCATGTCTCGAATAGAAGATGCAACGAGAAGTCAACACGAAGGAAATAAAACTAGAACAGATCGATACGGATCTACGAGATGCAGATGCGGACGAATTACTGCTTACACTGAACGAGTTTAAGGATCTCGTCGCTCGAGATATTCATCAGGTCGGTCGGACCAACAAGGCGGAAATGAACATCGAATTGTCAACGGATAAGCCGGTTTATTACCGACGGTATCGACTATCACACCACGAAAGGACTCAAGTGGCAGATCTTGTCGAAGATTTGAAGACAGTGGACATCGTTGAAGACAGTAAATCTCCGTACGCTAGCCCGATATTGTTAGTGCGAAAGAAAAGCGGCGAGGTACGCATGTGCGTTGACTATCGCAGTATAACTAGGGTAACGGTACGCGATAATTATCCGATGCAACTCGTGGACGATCAACTTGATCGGATGCATGGACAAAATTATTTCACAAGCCTGGATCTGTTTAGCGGATAGGGTAGACGTACCATTTGTGGCCACTTTAAGCATTTCCGCATCATTCATGCAGTGATATATTTTCAATAGAACCTAATGGGAACCTCAAAAGTTTATCAATATCATCCTAATGCTATACGAAATAGAATACTTATGGGTTAAAATTTATTTCGATCATAATTAATAAAGGAGACGTCATATAATTAGTCCGGTTTTCGCCATTAGTGGCCACAAATGTATTATTTTTGGCCAGCCAAGGTGCCATTTGTGGCCACTAAACACGTAAGTAGTTATTGCGAGGGCCACACATGAGATAACACATGCTATTTCGATTGATATAAATTTTATTCGAATCGTACAAATATATTTAATAAACAAACAATGTATTCCGATAAAAAAATGTTATTATTAACTGTACGTTTTTCTTATTTCCTCGATTATTTACTTTTTTAGCTTTGGTTGTTACGGATTCTGCTGTCTTTTTTTTCTCTTCAGATTTTTCAAGTTTAATTTTTTTATTCTGTTCTATCCTTGCTGCTCTTGCTTCGCTTCTAACTCTTTTTTCTTCCTGTTTGTCTTTTTTCCTTTTTCTTTAGCCTCCATTATTTCTCTCCACTTTTTCGCCGTTATCACCGCAGGCGTATGTTCGATAGGTTTGTTTCGTTTTTGTTCGGTAGTTCGTTTTTCTGCCCAAACAAGAATTGTATTTAAAACGTCGACAACAGTTTTTTCGCGAATTACGATTTTGGGAGATACCGGGTCAGTAAATTCACTCCTTTCAGGAAGCAGATCTGCGTTGACTTCAATACTAGCAGGATCAATATTTTCGGTCTGTGTCTCCTCAGTCGGGATCTCTTCGTGGAGTGGAAAGGGCTCTCCACTGTCCGAAGTCTTATTTTGGATAAGGATACACTCATTGGGTATAGGATTCGCAGGACCGATGGAATCGTCGTCACAACAATCGAATTCCATGAATTCAGAAGGATGGTCGCCTATCGTGTTTTAAAAAATCCAATACAATGTTAATACACAATTTCGGACATTGCCAAGAACATATCGTTGTGAAAGTAAAAAAAAGGAACGTAAAAGATAAAATCCTTAAGCTCGAGAACTTCGGGCCATAGCCGTTGTGGTAATGGATAAATAAAAACCAAGCTTCCTCTGTGAGGAAGCAAAATAAAAAAAAAATTAAATACAGATTGACTCGTAAAAGATAAATAATTAAATACTGAAAAATGGTACCAGATATAGAAAAGTGTACATTTCTCATTATTCCACGTGTAATAAACGTGGTATGTAAATTGAGGTAAACCGATATAACTATCGGTTTACCTTTTGCATACACGGATTTGTATCTGACCGAGTTTTTGGCTTCTGTGAGTAGAATAGTAATGAGTAAATTCCTTTTTTTCTATACTTACTGGAATGTATATCAGTCGTTGTAAATTCAAGAAAGGGAAACTCCAAAAGGTTTTCTGCCGACAATTCTTCGATTCCTGTTAATGGGGGAAGTTCGACCGAACTTGACTCGAAAATATCGTGATTTGGTGCAACGTTCGTTGGCTGTTCTTTTTCGTCGTCGACAATCTTCATCCACAGGTCGTACAGTGCGCCGTGTCTGTCGTTTCATTCCCAACTTCCATTAGAGACTCCACTTTGTTCAAATCGTCGTAGTAAATCTGGATCGATTTTACTTTCTACGTAGCGGCGATGCGTGGAATCTCGGCGATCAGATTCATTTTCGTCCGTCCGTGTATTATCGGCGTCTTGTTTTTTTATTTTCTTGAACACACTTTGTGTAGTTGACAGCGTTTTCATCGAATGGGTATAACCCGCACGTTCTGAAACCGCTTTTTATCGTTGTGGAAAAATCGTGTTCGGTAATGATGCGTGACAGTAGAGGAGGTACCTGATGTTTTTGGACGTCACCACCTTCATTCTCGATTCGCCAGTTTCGTACGAGAGTTTTCCATTTCTGTTTCAGAGGGAAAAAACAGCGACGTCCAACAGCTGTAAAATATGCGTTGCGTGAGACGGAAACAGCATATTTCGATGTGATTTTCCTTGCAAAATGAGCTGAGTTGTAGAGACAAGTGGGAGACATGACCGTCTAAGAACACCACTATCGGCAGTATAATCTTGCTTTGAACGAGGAAGGGATTGAACAAGTTGGTGAAATATTCGTAAAACGATTCACTCGTCAGCCAGCCATTTTCGGTTTTTCCAATTCCCCAATTTTTCGGAGCAGATTCGATGCAAGCCCTCGGAATACGCGCATATTTGAACACTGTTAACGGTGTTGCAAATTCTCCAGCGGCAGTAACGGTGAATAGAGTCGTGATGTTTTCTTTGTCATTAGTCGCCACGTCATACACCGATTTGCCTTTTTCTGCGAGCACGAGACCACCCTTCGGTGAAAGATAGACCGCTGTTTCGTCCATGTTAAATACTCGTCGAGGATCCTGAAGTATGTCGACATTCTCACCGAGCTCATCCCTTATGTCTGAGAACCAAAGTCGAATACGATGTTCGGTAAGAATCGCTCTAGTTTGCAGAGGTGCTCGGTCTTTTTTTGCGCAACGCGTGGATGGCGTCTGAGAAAACCTTCGAACCATTTTCTTCCAGGGAGATTATTCTTGAAAGGGTTAGGCAGTTTCTCAGTGTCCACGAGTTTCTTTACTGAGTATAGCAGACAGTCCTTATTGACAGGAAATCCCATTTTACTTGTCTGTAAAAGCCACTCTACTAGTCGGTCTTCAACGTCATGTCCCAGCACGGCCTCTCACCCAACTCGTCCTGTAGTTTCTGGTGCTCTTCTGGATAGTTTATTCCGCAAAGTCGTTCGAGGAATTTTATCCACCTTGCTTGCCGTTGCAATTGGAGTTCCATCTCGTATTGCTTGCAGTGCCTTCTTGACATCTTCTTCGCAATAGCCAATAAAAAGTTTTTTTTTTTAGGTTTCTTTTTCTGCATCCTTCTTCGCCTTTGTGTTTTTTCGTACCCGTCCCATTTTTGTCTAGAAAAATAACAAATAATTCATAATACATACAATAAACAATAATCTATTATAAACATTTTTATATAATTGCATCAATAATATATAAGTACGTGAATAATAGCCACTATGAACACACGAATGGCCACAAATGGAAACGCCGGGCGCCAAATGTGGCCTCAGACTGATCACAAATGGTACAACGATAATTACGTTGTTCTATTTCTGGCCATACCTTGTTTATGCTATGTTTTAGGTTAGTTTTACACAATATTCACTTTCGTCGACAAAACGATCTTTACTTCATATAATATACACATTATCGTGTTTATTTTTGACGAAATAAGCGAATAACGTAGCTTTACTTACCCGCAGACTGCTAAGCGTTTTTCGTAAGCATTAGCCCGAATCTCCAAATGCTATACGTTTAGTCACGATTGTCCACAGTATCGCAATGGAAACCTCCAAAAGCGGCAAACAGTGATACCAATGTAACGGCCCCAGCCTAACAATTTCATCTTTTTAACTTTGAATATTTATTCGAGCGTATCGATACGGAGTTTCCGTTCGATACGCTCTTCAAAGAAGCCCTTCAGGCTATCGCGCATCCGGACCGCCGTGAGCGTCCGCATATCTAGCTTAGACTAAACATCCCTTGCCTCTTCGACTACTCATTCATTTCTTTGTAACAGCGAGCGCGAAGCCTTCAGCTTCACGCCCGCTTCATCAGTCCAGCCTGAGCTCTCGACCGGTACACTCTCCGTAACTCTCGACAATTATCCGCTGCGACTAATAAACCATACGAATATATATATCACTTCTCATCAATCATTTATACCCGCATAGCCATTCTGTTACACCAACATGATTCATAATGTGCTACAATCTGGTATTATCATGCTTCCAACTCACTAATACTTAATATTTGGACTTAATTGAGAGACTGGCCACAAACGGTACCGTGGCCACTAATGGGACATCTACCCTATTATCACGTTCTGGTAGAAAAAAAGTCTAAGGAAAAAACAGCTTTTGTGACACTCGATGGTCACGTTCAATTCAAAAGAATGCCTTTTGGGTTGTGCAATGCACCTGCTATATTTCAACGATTGATAAACTCGGTGCTAGGAAAGTTTCGATATACCATCACTATGGCATATTTAGATGACATTATAATCCCGTCTGTTTCGGTAGAAGAGGGACTCGAGAGACTCAAACAGATATTCGAATTGTTGCGAGATGTGGGTTTAACCCTCAAACTAGAAAAATGTCATTTCCTAAAAGAAAAAGTCGAATATTTGGGTTTCGAAGTTTCACGACGTGGTATCGAGTCTGGAAAGGGCAAATTACATTGCATTGAGGCATTTCCTACTCCGATTAACGTACGAGGTGTACGTAGCTTCCTTCGATTAGCCAGTTATTTTCGACGATTCATAAAGGGATTTGCAACGATTGCTCCGCCAATAACATTGTTAACGGCCAAGGACGTAGAATTTGTTTAGAGTCCCTATCAGAAGTCACAAGGATAATTCGAGGCTGATTCAAGGATCGCATCCTTGGTTTGGGCCACATGTTTAAGGATGATTCAAAGATTGTTCGAGGATGCAATTAAAAAAAAAAATCTACGAATCGCTGTTGTATCACCCGTGAGTTACCTTTATTGAAAGGGAAAAAAATGCTTGGATGCGTTCTAAAACATTGAATCCGTAGGAGACCAAGGATGTTTCGTGGATCTGAGAGCTTTTCCCTGATCGCCAAATAATGATTTCTGAAGGATCATTCCGGGTTGATTCGAGGCTCCGAAATTTTTTCCTTGATCCGTAAGCAACGATTTCCCAAGGATGATTCAAGGATCATTCGAGCTCCACAAAGTAACTGTGGTCGAGTGACAGACCTCAAACCAACCATGAACCGATCATGATTTATAAAATCTGACTGAATATTAAAAAATAATATATAAACGTTTCCAATAAAAATTAATTTGCTATTGATAGTCTTAGAGAAGAACGGTTCGGTATAAGAACTTATGGGAACCGATAGAGTTTCAAAAAATAGAATGGTTTCACACCGAGAAGTGTACACTGTACAGCCGTCGTGCGTCTGCCTTATAAGCTACTCGGTGACTGTTTCGTTTTCGAGAAACGTCGAGCTCGTAAGCCATCTAGTGAGTTCGTTGGAACTCCTGCTACACGCAGACCGACCGTGCGCAATACCTCACCCGAGTGTGTTGTTACTGCCGCTAGATGGCTTATGACCTCAGAGTTTCTCGAAAGCGAAACAGTCACCGGATTAGCTTATAAGGTAGACTTACGACGGCTGTACAGTGTACACTTCACGGTGTGAAATCATCTATTTTTGATATCGATCGGTTCCCATAAGTTCTTATACCGAACGAATGTACCCTAAGCCTATCGATGGCAACTTAATTTTTATCGCATACTTTTATATATTTTCTTTATTCAGTCCAATTTATAAACCATGATCTGTTCGGGGAAAAAATTCTGAGACCCTCGTATCATCCTTGTATCGTCCTTGCATCGCCTAATGATTCAATGATTTAAGAATCAAAAAATAATCCACGAACCATCCTTGGTTAACTACGAATTCAATGTTCTAGGAATCGAAAAGAAACGATCCTTGAATCACACCTGTATCTGCCTTGAAGCACCCGTGAGTCCTCTAACACCGGAAACATTATGAATCCTCGAACCATCCTTGAATCATCCTTAAGCATGCGGCCCAAACCAAGGATGCGAAATTTCGCATCTTTGACGACTTCTGAAAGGGGTAAGCCTCAAGAGAAAGCGTTCCAGGAAATCAAATCGAGATTAATGTCTAAACCGATATTACCAGCATATAATCCGAAAGCTAGAACCGAGATTCACACCGACGCAAGCAGTGTAGGTTTAGGCGCTGTACTCCAAGAGCAGGATGGTAAAAAAATGCATCCTGTTAGCTATTACAGTCGTAGAACGACTCCAGAAGAGGAAAAGTATCATTCATTCGAACTAGAAGCTCTAGCGATCGTGTGCGCTGTGGAAAAGTTTCGTGTATATGTACTCGGGATACCAGTGATTATACGTACAGATTGTAACAGTTTGAAACATGTCGCGGATAAGAAAGAAATGAATCCAAGAATTTGTAGATGGTTCGTGCGTTTGTCCGAATTTAACTATAAAATCGAGCATCAAAAGGGGGAATTGAATACGTTAGTGATTCATTGAGGCGAAATCCCGTAGAACCTGCAAACGAGACAGAGCTCGTTGGTTTACCGGTATTAGGCGTGAAGATATCGACCGATTGGATTGCTGCTATGCAACGCTTTAGCTCAGAAATTCTTGCTATTCGGAATAAACTCGAAGCAGGTGACAAAGAAACTCACGACAAGTTCACAATGTGTAACGCGAGAGTATATCGTGTGATTAACGGAAAATGGCGATGATACGTACCGGAGAGTTTAAGATTCGATATAGTGGCAGACGCTCATCGCAGTTTAGCACACCTTGGAGCAGAAAAGACTTTGGATAAGGTTAAAGAACATTTCTATTTTCCAAAAATGAAAGAATTCGTAAGCCAGGACGTTAATCGGTGCGTAAGTTGTTTAAATCATAAAACTAGCAGCGGTAATAAACAAGGATTTTTACATCCATTGTCGAAAGGTGATCAGCTCGTTCATAGTGTTCACATCGACCCTTTAGGTCCATTATTAACTACCGAGACTGAAAGAAAATACGTAGCCGTAATTGTTCGCGGGTATAGTAAATATTCAGTATTAAAAGCTGTACGAGATGCCGGAACTGAGTCCACGGTTCTATTTGTGAAAGAGTTTATCACGAATTACGGAAAGCCAGTCCGAATAATTAGCGATCGCGGGTCCGCGTTCACGTCTAAACTATTCAAGGAATTTTGCACGAAACTCGACATACAACACGTAAAAATAGCTGCAGGCGCAACCCCGCGCAAATGGACAAGTCGAAAGATTAAATAGCGCAATCCTCAGTTGTTTGGCAACAACATCCCAGAAATTAAATAGTGAAGATTGGGACGACCACTTGTACGAACTTCAGTGGGCGATCAATTCGAGTGTGCACAAAGTCACAAAGCGTACATCAAATGAATTAGTGTTTAACTATGTTATATTCGCAGAAACTCAGTTAGCTACTCTGGGTTCTGCGGGAGAGCCGTTAGCTCCTATGATTCGGGATTTATCCAGTTAAGGGCTAGAACCCAAGGGAATTATAGTCGCACGATTTATTATTTATCATAGTTTATTAGAGAAATGTTTCAAATAGTTTATTACAACAATGTTTATTAGAGTTTATTAGAGAAATGTTCCAAATAGTTTATTACAACAATAGTAATTTATTAGAGTTTATTACCAATCGTATCGAGTACACCTTGTACATTGGTCTTCTCGTGGAAGAACTTAAACTTGTCCGAACTAGTAGTATCACTTACTACCGAATTGCGTGCCCTTGCACAAATAATCGTAAACGTAACGTAAACGAACGGAACGTAACCAACCGTACAGAATTAGGAGTTCCGAAGAGACTGGTGGGTGCCTGCTCCCGGTTCCCTATATATAGATAGAAGAGCAGGCACGTCAGCTTAATTTTAGTCGATGTCAGATATTTCGTCAGATTGCTAATTGTTTAAACAATTCTCGCTTTCGGGTAGAATACGATATCGTCGATAATTTCCTAATACCTGGCTCAGCAATTCCTGAGCTGGTGCGTTACTTGCCGAGTCGCTCGCGATTGCCTAAATGCTGTGTTAGGTGTCGAGTTACACGCGTTTGCCTAAATGTTGACTCGACTGTACGGTGGATTTCGTTATTATTTCGCAACGACGCGTGGTCGTCGCCTGCTGCTGCATACCTCGATTACGGTGCAATGACCTTGCCTTAATAATCGAGGTATTGAAATACCCGGGGTACAACATTCCTCCCCCCTAAAAAGAAAAGAAATCTGCTTTCTTTTCGCTCGTCTCCGGCGAGCTTTATTTTTACGATTCTGTACCCCGTGTATTGTCCATCTATTATCTATGAGTGTGCCGGTTTACCGGTCTATTAAATTTTACACACAATTTTACAAAATTCGTCCCCCGGAAATTTTCGAAAGTAACCTCTTATTCGTGTATTATACGAATTTTCGTATATACATATATATAATTTTTTTTTCCACTCTTTATTCGTTGTGAAGCCTTGTCGAATCCAGTGACCTTTCCAATTTTTTTTTCTTTTTTTTTTTTTTCCCTACGCGGTTTTGTCAACGGTGCACTTGTATCAGGGCGGGTTACCCTCGGTGCCATTGTCCTCTTCGGCGATCGTCACAGTTTTCGTGTTAAGCTTGCTGGAGCAGGGAGCTTCCGTTTCTCCCTGGAGTGTAGATGTAGGCCTCCTTTATGGGCCCATTCTTTGCCGTGATTGTATTTACACGGAATGCCCCTACAGTGCCTTCCTGTGTCGGCTGCGTGGAAGTTTCCCGCGTTTGCGCTGGTTGCTGCTCGTTATTTTTGTTTTTCTTCTCCTCCGCCCGTTTACGTGCCCGACAGTCCTTCATTAAATGCCCGATCTTTTTGCAGTAGTGACATGCTACGTTGACTATGTTTACGTCTTGTTGTGCCGGTAGCGGGAGGCTATGTCGTCCGGATTGACGGTGGGCTGTGCAGTCTTTTGCCAGATGCCCTGGATTACCGCACGTAAAGCATGTGCGGTCGACGTCTCCCGTCGCGCCTTGTGACTGCCGTGAATTGTTTTCCCCGTTACTGAGCGTACCTTGATGTCCTGTAGTCATCTTTTCGACCTCGATGGCCCCTACGATAGAGTTGTGCAGACTCTGATAATTGCGTGATCGTACGATGGTTTGAATCTCCTTTTTCAACCCGTTTTCAAAATTCATTTGAGCGCTTTTTCGTGTGGCTTCTCCAATGTAGCGAGCCCCACGCGAGTCAATTCCCTCGCATAATTTCTCGATCACCTCTACCGTCAGGGTTTCGACCCGAGTAGCGTATGTGGAGACATTCTCCTTTGTATCTTGACGTAGGGTACAAAACTGATATTGTAAAGAGGCGAGTGACTCGCGTTTCCCGTACAGTGCTTCCAATTCCGCGCGTAGATCGCCCAAAGTGACGACGGTTTTGTGGCGCATCTCTCGCGTCGCTCGATCCTCTAGTTTGCTACTCCGTATGAGTGCAAGGAGGTCGGATCGTTGTCGAGGGTGTACCATGCCCCAAACCGCTTCGCAGGATAGCATAAACCCTTCAAGCTTCGTGGGGTCGTTCCCATCGAATGTTTTGATATTCCGTAGGGCTGACGGTACGTCCATGTACACCCGCTCTACCTCTTCCGGTGCCGATATTCTTGTTTGTCGCCGATATGGTGAGCGTGTCCTTTGGGTGGTTACATCCCTCTGTTCTTCCTTGGTGCCCTCCAAGATGAAGTTCCGCAACGTCTCCTCCATTGCCTGAAGTCGCTCGAATACTAAGTCTTCCCTAGCGCCCCCTTCCGGCGAAGATGTTGTTGCTTGAGCCTGCCCTTGGCTTAATCGCTGCTCGATACCCCGGAGCTGCTGCTCTATTTGGGTGAATCGTCGTGCTGTTGCGTCCTCGAAGTTGGGATGATCCTCAGACTCCTTGTCGGATTCCTCATCCGCCTCTCCCACTGGTCCAAGTCCGGCGAAAAGAGTCCTCCGAGTTCCTCGCAGGGCTGGTCGAAGGGGTATCGTGTTGCCTGTTTCCCCTACTACTCCCAGCACGCTGTTTTCACGGTTCCAGTCAACGGGACACTTTTGCCCGCGATGCTCGTTCAGCATTCGAGAAATTTCGTTGGTCACCATCCCAGGGGTGACCTCCCCGCGCCTGGGTTCGAACATTTGGACGTTGACGTCCTCCCAACCAGTAGGATTGGCGAATGCAGAACCTCTCTGCATATTTACCCCGAACAGTGGGTTTGGTGAGCCCTCCGGCTGGTGTTCGTTTCCTTCAACAGAACCCTGGCCCAGCGCTTGACGGGTTCGGTTCGTGATCTCAGATAGCGCGTTTTCGATGTCTGCCGCTGCCCGCAGCGCGTCGTCTCCTGTCCCAGGAGTTGCCCCAGGTTGTCTCTGCGACGGTACCGGAGTGTTGTGTACACTCATAGCTTCTTCGAGATATTCTCTTCTCGGTTCCCGTTAAATTCTTTGCTTGGTTATTTACCCTTCAGTAGCGTCGTACTGGCTTTGACAATATTTCCACGTACTTCCCAGTTTATTACTCAACTTGTTCCCGATTTGTTATTCTCCTAACAAATATCAGAAATGCGGGATTACTGTATGCTCACCCTCCGCATTACAGGATGCCCGTACGTATAACCCTTGTGGTTCCAGGCTCCTTTACTAATTCTGCTGTTACGTCCCAATCCTTGGCGACGCTCTTCGGGGATCCTGCAGTGATCCGCGAAGACTACGGTTGGTTACCTGTCGTTATTCCCTCGAATAACGGAATGCCCACGTTGATCCTCTGATCGCCTCCGTGGTCCGCCCAAACCCACGTCGACTAGCTTCGACCCTGGTTCGCGGTGCTCTTCAATTGCTCTCTCTGAGAATCCCAAATTACCGCATTTCGCGGATGTTGACGATTTGGTAATTTAGCGATGTTTTTTAATTCCCTCTGGATATCCCACCGCTGCCACCAATGTTATATCCGCAGAAACTCAGTGAGCTACTCTGGGTTCTGCGGGAGAGCCGTTAGCTCCTATGATTCGGGATTTATCCAGTTAAGGGCTAGAAACCAAGGGAATTATAGTCGCACGATTTATTATTTATCACAGTTTATTAGAGAAATGTTCCAAATAGTTTACTAGAACAATGTTTATTACAGTTTATTAGAGAAATGTTCCAAATAGTTTATTACAACAATGTTTATTAGAGTTTATTAAAGAAATGTTCCAAATAGTTTATTACAACAATGTTTATTAGAGTTTATTACCAATCGTATCGAGTACACCTTGTACATTGGTCTTCTCGTAGAAGAACTTAAACTTGTCCGAACTAGTAGTATCACTTACTACCGAATTGCGTGCCCTTGCACAAATAATCGTAAACGTAACGTAAACGAACGGAACGTAACCAACCGTACAGAATCAGGAGTTCCGAATAGACTGGTGGGTGCCTGCTCCCGGTTCCCTATATATAGGTAGAAGAGCAGGCACGTCAGCTTAATCTTAGTCGATGTCAGATATTTCGTCAGATTGCTGATTGTTTAAACAATTCTCGCTTCCGGGTAGAATACGGTATCGTCGATAATTTCCCAATACCTGGCTCAGCAATTCCTGAGCTGATGGGTTACTTGCCGAGTCGCTCGCGATTGCCTAAATGCTGCGTTAGGTGTCGAGTTACACGCGTTTGCCTAAATGTTGACTCGACTGTACGGTGGATTTCGTTATTATTTCGCAACGACGCGTGGTCGTCGCCTGCTGCTGCATACCTCGATTACGGTGCAATGACCTTGCCTTAATAATCGAGGTATTGAAATACCCGGGGTACAACAACTATAAAGTAATAAGCTGCGATGATAGTCCATTAATAAGAGAAATCGAGGAAGTGAATAGAGCATTTGGTACCGAAGAGGAGGGCAAAAATGTTGCTCAATTATTAGAAAAAAATCGCGACGTTCTCAAGAAACAATTTGACAGGAGAAGAAAGGTCGCAATTGAATATAAAGCGGGTGATTTAGTCATGGTACGATCCGAGTTACCAGCTACTGGCGAAAGTCGGAAATTAGGTCCAAAATATCGCGGTCCGTACGAAGTAGTGAAAGGATTAGGTAACGACCGTTACTTGATACAGGACATCGAAGGTGAACAACAGAGTAACAGAATCTACAAAGGAATAATTGCAGTGGATCGAGTAAAGAAGATTGTTACGGATATTGAAGACAATTGATTGATAACATAAAGAACCGGCGTTATTGTTATATTTAAGCATAGCTTCGTTTAACAATAAATGTGCATTAGTTTAAGCATGTAATAATGTATGTATTGCAGTTTGTAACTCGTCGAGGACGACGATAATGCAGGAAGGCCAAAATTGTCGGATACATGAGTATGAGTGTGAGAGCGGCAGAGGAGTGACGGTGAGATGAGTGCGAGCGGGATCACGAGACAATAAAAGATCATTGTCATCGACTCGAAAGCCAACAGGAGTCAGTCGAGACTCGATCGTCGTCACAAAAGGTTGAAAGACAAACATTAATAAATAAACGTTTCCTTTAACATTTCAATCAACCATGCGTAAAACATTATTTACCGATTAAATGCTCCACATTAGTCTCTCCAAAATCGCCCTAAGGGATATTAGTGTAAACTAATTGGGAGCGATTTTTGTTTCGTCATTAACAAATCAGAATTGAATGTTCAATTCTGATTTGGCAACTGTAGTCCAATGAAGAGCATTAGAGTGTTTGCGTTCGGAAACTCACACCGCCGAGTCGTTAAGAATAAAATGCTAGCAAACCGATAGGGGATTTCGAACTGAGAAAAGAAGTAATAGTTTTCTCAACAGACAAGTAATTTATAGTTCCTATCATACCTGAAAATAGAAAAATAGATTAACTTAAATATTGCGCTCCTAATAAATATTATTATTTTATCATTTCATTTAGAAATTTCGACATCGGTACTTTTTTACCCATAGTGGTACATTTTGGAAGCCATTGCTGGTACGGATCAATCATCAAGCGCGGCAACACTGCCAGAGGGCAGTCGGGAGTTAAAAAAAAGGATTCGGCAGTCGCGCAAATTAAAAAATTTCGTTGATTATAAATATTTTATGTTCGACGTTGGGTGAACGTTGCTAGCGGGTACTGAGCCAAAGACATTCGACGTCGGGACCGAACGTCCTCTTCATATCGCTGAACACGCATCTTTACGATGATACGCTAGCGCCGGCTCAACTCTGGTAAGCAGAGTTTTGCCAACTATTGAACCCAACGTTAGACAGTTTAGCTAATCGACAGTTTAGCCAATGCTAAGCATCCGTCGAGATCCGATCATCAGCTGTCAACCTGCTGCCACCTAAAAGCTAATACCACAATGGCCATACTTCAAGCGTTGGCCATCCGCACCTGGGGGTTTTTTTATCGAGTATCATCGAGTCTTATGAGCGAGAAGGTCTGCGCTCGATGAGCCGGACCCAAGACTAACAGCGTAACTAATGTCTCCGACAACCGTTGAACGTTGAACGATTCAAGAGGGTATAAGCTCGCAATTAACGCAAGCACTGTGCTGACATCCCATGTTTCGTCATATTTAGGCTTGATCGCCCTAAGTCCGAACATATCCTTAAAAAACCTAATAATAATCAGGTCGTTAGTCACATCGTTCGCTAACATTAAGGCAGTTGCCGATAACGTTGAATATAATGTGCCGTAGGATGCTCCCAAACCATATATTTTCTGTAAAAATTCGAGAATGCGGTTTGCGTTCGCTTCATAGATGTCCGTTTCTGTCTCGTGACAGAAATTCACCCATAGTTCAATGGGTCTCTCGTACTGCCTCCGAGTACTCTCGGCGAGGAAAGTCGATAACCTTTCGATCACTGAGTGCGAGAGTTTCTTACGACGGTAAAATTCGGGGACGATTTTCCGGCAGTCAAACCAAATGATTTCTGCAATGGATGTTGAAGAGACATACTGTTGAGATTTTTCAGGAAGGGAGGAATGGATTTATCTCCTTTTGAGAATAACTCAATGATGCCGATGATTCACGATATGATAATAGGAACTTTGTTTTATCGATAAGGTACAAAATAAACGCGTGGTTCTGTTCGACACGCTTACCGGAACTAATAACGCTCTGCATCACATCCGCTCTCTATAACACTAGCGCTCCACTCGGCACGCTATCTTCCTAGCTGACCACTCCCTTCGATCGGTGCTCGCAAGCGCGGGAGATACGAATGCGACAAACTCTCATTCATTCAACACATACAAGGAGACAATAAAAGCCATTTAGCAGGCCTGCAAATTACGGGTTTTCCTACTAGAAGGTCCATAAATATGGGGAAACATAGTTGTGATGACTAATTTGGCACCACCGCAATACAGCAGGCGCAATTTGCTATAGCCTTACGAAGAAACTTGAGCACCAGTGCGAACGGCGGTAACGCATAAAAATAATCCGATTTTCAGTTGATCGTGAACGCGTCAACTGCTCTTTAGCCGTTGACGCGTTCACGATCAACTGAAAATCGGATTATTTTTATGCATTACCGCCGTCGCGACCCGCGGGTCTCTGGGTCAAGAACAGTATATAAGCTTGATATTTCGCGTTAATCCTGGATGCGAACAAATCCAAATTTGGTAAACCGAATTCCGATATGATTTTTTCTTATGTTCCACTCGACAGTTCCCATTCTGTATCAATATTTTTTATTTTCGGCTCCCTATTTGCTTCTACGTTTTCCTTGGACGCTATATACGATGCGGAAATCCAGATCTTTCTATGTTCACACCATTGCCAAATCTCTTTGGCTATTCCGTGGAATCCGGCATATTGTACTGTTACGTCCTGTGAATTTTCCCAAAATATTTTGGACATTTACGACAGGGAGTTGGTTAATTAACCAAATATTTGGAATATATTAAGTCGCTAAAAATAAACATTGGAAAAATTGCCATTGTTTAATTGGTTGAATTCAAAGTATCGATAAATAAATAAAATACCAAATGGAGAAATCATCCATTTGGTAAAAATAATGAGCCTTTAGGTGAGATAGGTTGATGTACAGAGGTGACTGTACGAAGCAAGTCAACCGTATGAGAGTCGGTAACCTGAGGCGCAAAAATGCAGATAAGGATATCGGCGGAGTGCTCCTCACAGTTGTCGAACATAGGCCTGTTTGTACGGCGCGTGTCACGATGGGCACGATGCTGAGAGCGACCGTCGGGCGTAATGAGTGCAGCACTTACTGGACAGTGAATATCGATGAATGCTAGATCATCGTAATAGTCCAGGAGTATCATAGTTGAAATAATAAATGAAACAATAAATGGAAATCAGGTTTAAGGGACGAATGCACGGGATTGACATAGCATTTTTGGAAATAATTGATAATAGATTCTGGAAATAAAATAGAGTCAAGAAGTAAAGGAAGAAAATTAAGTCATTTCGTCATGATAACATTCAATACAGAAGTTAAATAATATATTAAGAAAAAGGAATAAATATAAAAACAATAAATAACCAATAAATAATCAAATACCAAATAACGAGGAAAAATATAGAAAATTACGAAAATAGAGAAGATATGTAAAACCATTAACACCGAAACTTAGGGAAATAATCAGATAAATATTAACCGACAGCGGTGGATGCGCGGTTGGCGAACGGCTCTGGTGGTCCCCCAAGTCAAGCTGATTCGTTCGCGGTCAGTACTTGGATGGGTGACCGCTTAGCCGTGCGCTAGCTGGCGCATCGACCGTTGAGCGGGAGGCGCTTTCTTCTGAGACTTTGGTGTTTCTGCACTTTACTCAAGTGCAAAAATACCGGTGGATCAGTAGAATATGGCCGTCTGTACCGGCACGGGTTTTCCGTAGTTTCCCCGTGTCCCCGGCAAATGCGGTACAGTGTAGCTAAGTCGGCTACGGACGCACTGGAAGTTAGGTAGCTTAGCTGAGTGCGGGTAGGGAGTGCTAGGGGGGAATCGGGATGGGGTTCCGTAAAAACCCGACAGGGTATACGGTGGAACTGGAACAACAAATATAAAAAAAAAAAAATAATCAGATAAATATTGAGATAACAATTTGTGTCAACTAATGTTAACTTCCCAATGAAAGGTCGTACAGCTTTCATTCAAATTTGTATGTTCATAAAATCCACGATAAAATTTAAGTACTAACAAATTAAGATGTCAAAATTATTGTGAAACTACGAAACTAGTAATATTTAATTAGTGAATCAAAGAAAGGAATCAGGTGATGAGAGTGGGGAGACGAGGCGCGGGTGCGACGGCGGTGACGCGGGGGTGGCCGGCACCGAGGTTATTTATTCGCGCGCCCACCGCCCATTCGGCAATTATTCTTTGACTTCTTCGCGACCGGGGCACAGACCTCAATCTTTTATTGTACTTAGAATCATTGACAAAAGAATTAGCGAATTATCGACTTGTAAACTTTTGAAATCAGTATTCAATCTAACTCGGTTCAATCAATCATTCATATCTTTCCAAATAATTCCATCGAATTTGAGTATATTCCTCCTGAAAATCATTTAATCATCGAAATCATCCATCGTTAAAATCTGGGAAGGACGTTCATTTCTGGAGTCGATCGTCATCATCATTCGATTCTGATTCGAGTATTCGGCATTTTGGAGGGACGTTATTATCGGACATCGATCGTCATCATTCGATTCTGATTCGAATATTCATCCAGATTGGGAAGGACGTTCTATTTCGATATCGTTATTCTTCATTCATCAATCGAATCATTCGACCATTCATTCTGAGGTAAAACCATTTAAATCACATCGTAAGTTTGGAAAATGTATCATCTACATCTGAAACATTCATTTCTTCTGGATATTCAATTGTCAATGTTTATTTGTCAACGTTTGTTCATTCTCCTGAAAGGTTAAAATATTTTCTTGGACAATACATATTCGTGTCCGTCAATTTTATTTCAGCTATATCAGTGCGCGTTAAAATATTAGGATAGGTCGGGAGAAAACAGTGAGTGAGCGTGATAGCGAATCGTCACGAGCCGCGCGTCGAGGGTGACGCGCGAGAGAGCGAGATAGCCGCGTATCGTGTTCCATTCGATAGAAAGAGTTTAGCATCCAGAATTTTCTTGTCCAGTTTAAAATCGTCACTTAAAATCTAGTAAATTCCAATTTTTAACCGTGAATAAAATTTCCTCAATATCGAATATATACACTCTAGGCCCTATCCCGAATTATTTTCCGAAAGGTTAGGTTCAAAACAGGGCCAAAACCTCGATAAAGCGTCATCTCCGAATAACGTGTAACGGGAGGGTGTAAATTCTCCTTGACCGAGATGGAGTGAAAATTGCTGATCGGGACGTAACAGTACACTGCCCGTCATTGATGCCTGGTTTTCCTGGATATCTTGCTCGATGTTGATGGCTGTGTACGCCCCCATTCGATTAACATACGCAATAGCCATCGCGTTATCGATTCGTAATAAGATTTCACAATCATGCAAGTCCTAGCGAAACGTTTAAACGGCATCAAGACGGTGATAAGATTGAGTTGGTTAATATGCAAGATCATTTCCGTGTCACTCTAAAAACCGTGTCCACCTTCGCTATCGCAATAAGCGCTCCAGTCCATTTTTGACATGTCCGATTAAGTCTCCTTGGCAAACCGACAGCTTCTTATCGGCCCAATTGACTTTGGAATATATTGTTTCCGCCAATCAAAATGATAGTCTGAGCTGTGCATCGTAATCTCCCCTCCCCCCGTTGATTAATAAACCAAAAAACTTTTGTCGTCCGAGACTCTTGGTCCGAGACTCGATGTATCCGAGTGGTTCCATACGCGAGTATCGAGTGTGGATGGCTATACACCGAGTGGATCCATACCCGAGTATCTAGTATGGATGGCTATCCATACTAGATACTCGGGTATGGATCCACTCGGTGTATAGCCATCCACACTCGATACTCGCGTATGGAACCACTCGGTGTATAGGGATCCATACTCAATCGCGCGACTATAGTCGACTAACTTCCCGATGAAGGGAGCGAATTCCCGAATCATACATAGTTCCCGAAGAGTAAAGTTGTCGATCAGTGTTATCATGTTCCTCCTTTTTACTTCCAGTAGCTCTGATGACATCCCACGAGAGTTGATAGCAAATCCTGAAAACTTGCAACTTCTCCTGGAAGTCAAACAGCTTTTTTGATAATTTGCTACAAACCCCAGGGAGTGTAGTTCTCTAGGAGTAGCTTCTGCATTTGCGCGACACGCGTTTGAATCTGAACCAATGCAGAGGATGTTGTCTAAATAGACCGTCAAGATGAATGCCTGTCCTCTCAAATAATTTACTACCGGTTTCAGCATATTTATAGAGATATACGGTGCCGTCCATAAACCGAACGGGAGGCATACGAATTTGCAAATTGTATTGCCGAAAACAAATCTTCAGTACTTTCGGCTCTCAACGTGCCCATAAAGTACGCATCCTGCAAGTCTATGTTACACGTAAATTCGCGACCTGAGATTAGTTTCATCGCGGATCTAACTTTCGCCAACTTGAAATATCGTGTGACTATAAAACTATTGAGCCTTTTCAACATTAACACAAATCTTATCGAACCGTTTGATTTTGGTACTAAAAAAAATATGACTAAATGAATTGTCCCAGACATGACGAACTGGATCTGACTGCACCTCGTTCTAACAACTTAGCGATCGCAAGTTCCATATGTTTACGATCAATCGGAGAAAAAAATGTCGGCTGAGGCGGTGGAACCGTCCGGTAGACCGACTCGTCATATTCGATTCTATGACCTCTTACACTATTCAAAATGAATTAATCCTTCGCAATTTTCTCCCACCGTGGAAGAAAATCTCAGAGCCGCGCAACTGCTTTAATTACCTCTAAGGTTTCCCCTGAGAACTTCGGTGTGAGCTCGGTTTACTACTCTGACTCCGCGCGCATTGCTGATTCCGTTGCTGATACGACTGATTAGACTTCGGAATAAATTTGACGTATTTCCTCGATCCTCTGTTGGCCGACAGGCCTCTCTAGTTTCCCGAGTTGGATGTAACAGCCCTGCATTGCATATAAGAGGACGATTCGAATGAGAGAAGCATATAGGTGACATTAGCGCAGTGGTTAGCGCTCTTACTCAGTAACCGATTAATCCGGGTTCGAATCCCGGTGATCACCATATGTTTTCTCTCTTCGATACTTCGCCCGTCCATCTGCAATACTAATATCTACAGGTTCCCAAACTCTCCGCTCGATCATTACATTGGAGTTGGTCAGTTACGAACTGGCACTTTTGACACCGGCGGCTGAGATTTCAACTCCAAGCCCACATCCCATGGAGGTTTTGCCGATTGAACGAAAATGGCCGATCAGCGGGCCAGTGTAGGCGTAGCGATATTAATACCCCAACCTTCGGCCAATGTTTGGCCAAGTACTGGTTTGTCAATCATTGGTTTGTCGATTTGAGGGTATTGTTCGGCCGAGCAAAATTTCACCATCCATTGGTCTGCTGATCTTAGGCCAATGTTCGGTCGCATATCGATTCGCCAACCGTTGGTCGTTGATGTATAAACTTATGAACCATTAGTCTGCGGATTTTCGACCAATGTGTGGTCGAAAGTATTGGCTCGCCATTGGTTGGTTGGACAATTTGCGGCCAATGCTCGGCCAATCGTTGACTCGCCAATTGTTGGTTTGTCGTCTGAGGTTAATGTCTGGCCGTGCATGAACTCACCAACGATTGGTCTGCCGATTTTAAGCCAATGTTCTGTAATGTATTCACGATGACACAAGACGATCGGATCTTTGACAAACAAGGATGCCATGACCAGACGGAAGATGGAAGGAGTTGACAGTCGGTCTAAGATCTCGAGAGCGAGCGGATGTGTCTTTTGTATCTTGCGTTATTAATTATTTGATGTATTGTTACGTCCTGATCAGCTTTTTCCTGCATCTACGGTCAAGGAGATTTCTCTCCCTATTACACGTTTATCGCATGTGACGCTTTATCAGAACTATGCCCTTTTGAATCTAACCTTTCGGAAATTTATTCAGGGATGGGCTGAGAATGCATGCCGAATGAATATAGGTCGATGATTACCGTATGATGTTTACTATGGCTCGGTATTTAATTCTACTCGACGCTTACTACGGTGTTTACTACGTTGAACCGATACAGCACTCCGCGTGGCCCTGACATACCGTAGCAAGGCTGTGTAATAAGATCCCTCACAGTCCGGCAATGATGGCCGCCACTGCCTGAAGGCTAGCGTTATCACCAAACGCCGAGTTCATTACTCTATACCCTGCTGTTCTTTAAGAGAGATCGAAAACCTCAGCTTTTAAATTCTCAATTATCGACATTTTAATTTGGCAAAACTCTGATCGATTATTAATTTGGTTTTGAATGATTTTAAAATAATTAATTATTGCTCGAAGGAATAAACAATCATAAAAGCGAAGAATCAAAATAAAACAATGTTTTAAAGATAAAAGGCGGAATAATTTGAATTTAGATGATTTGATGACTTACGGTGATTGTCAATGGATGACAGGTGAAAATGAGTGGAGACGATCAAAAATGGATGAAACGATATCGATTTCAAATCCCAATTCCGAATTCCTTCTTCCTTCCTTCCTTCAGATAAAATTCGTGTAATCAACAATGGATGTTGAGAACGATGGATGAATGTTGATGATGTTGTATAATGAAGGTGATGAAATAATTTATCGTTGAACTCCGATTTATTTAGTTGATAATAATTTGGAATATTTATTTGATTGTTGTTTGGAAAAATTCAGACTCCGAAACTGTATTAAATTTTAACTGCGCTGTTACAATATTCCGCGAGAAGTCAATGACTTCCAGACAATAGTTATTTTTCAACAAAGATGATAAAGTGATAATGAACCGCGAACTGGTGTGGTTTGGTGAAATGATAATCGTAGTGACAAGTAGTTCCGCGAAGTGGTCTGTGGCTGTGATACCGTCCGTCCTCGGAGGTGCCTCTTTTATTGTTTTGATCGGGGGGCACCCGCGCCACCAAGTTATCCGTTGCATCAGCTGCCCCCTTCTATGGTCAATATCGATCGGTTTTGGCGTCTTCCGCAGCTTATTTTAATAATTACAAAATTCTGGTTTTTACCGTCGATTCCCGAATAAACAAATTACTCTGACGAATTTCAATTTAAATAATAAGAATTTACAAATTTGAACGAAGTTTCTACGATTTTCCTATCAAAAGTTATAATCCTGATTTACGAAATTGTTACAAATATTATCTATAAATTCCTGATTTTTAACGGATAATTATTTAACTTCACTTAAATTAACAATGATGTCTCTAAATATTTTCCCCAGATGCTAATAACTAATTCCCTGCTATTAACTATTTTATTTTACTATTCTACGGATGATAAAAACATGATTTTAAAATATTAATTAATTTCCCTGATTATTACAATAATAGATATAATATATTCCTTAATTTTTATAACAATTTTATGTTAACGATTTGACCCAATTTATTTCTCATTCGTGATTCTATTTGATAATTACTTCATTTATTAATTTCCGACCAATTTCCCATGTTTATTTTATTTTAACGTTGTTCCTATTTTCAATAATTAAAGATATTTTGAATATTAATTTGAATAATTATGCCCCGAGAGGTGCTGCACTCGTAAGCGCCGACGGCGATTCTTTTAATCAGTCCCTTCGAGACAGTCACACGGATTCTCTGGCCGCACCGCTGTGTGCGTATGTGTATCCCTCCGCTCTATGTGTTGGAGAGATAAGGCTCCGACTCCCGACGCGTATAGCTAAAGATTCGGATTGCCGTTTCCTCTCTAAATGAGACAATGGGTTCTTCGGGTAGCCTAAGGTATGCTCGCTACCGATGACACCTCTCCAGCAACCCGAATATTCCCTTTCGATATTTTTCCGTTACGTGATTTGTTGCTATGCCAATCACTGAATCGAATCATTCAGTGTTGGCTGACGCCCAGTTAATTATTGACAGCATAATTAATTCCCGGCGAATATTTGTTTTCTATGAATTTTCTAGGATTCTCCTGTGACTATTATTTTAGTAGAATTTTTAATGAATTTTTTAGTTGCGTCAGTGAATTTGGTCGAAAATTCACAGGACGTAACAGTATCTTCAATTTTTGTAATAAAACAAGTTGACTTAACTTATTGAGATCCTGACATTCCCCCTTACAATTATCAGAAGTGGGATCCAGCCGACGGTGACCGCTGGGAAGAAGGAAAAAAAAATACTTCAAATAATTATTAGTTGTGCTGTGTGCTACGGAACAAGCCGTGTGCCTCCGAAAATCAACTAATATATTATCAAGAACGATATTGAAGGCTAGGTGCCATAGAAGAACGGTATTGCGGATTTTTCATCGAACTATTGAAGTTACCACTATGTAGAAGAATCCAATACCAACGATATCGTCGTGAAATTCTTAAATCGCTCCGAAAACGATTTTCTAGCTGGGTGCTAAAAATAAAAAATAAAAATAAAAAAAACAGAAAATTTTCATCGATAGATAAGAAGAGGATTCGCATGGTTACCGGAATAAAAAAAGTGACAGTTTATCAATCATGCCTCCTAGAGCCGCTGATTTTAAAGTTCCGATATTAAAAGCGGTGCTCCGGTCGATGAATCTATCGGTTAAAGGAACGAAAAATGAATTAATTGCACGATTTTATGACGCTGATCCCAAAGGCGCGTGGACTGAAGTAGCCCAGGCGAAAGCTACGGAAGATACAGAAGAGGAAACTAGTGACAATGAAGCACAGGCTACTCTCGACCGAGATAGAGCTGAAGTTATACAACGTGAAGTCGACGTTACTAATCGAGAAGCAGCAATTTTGGAGCACGAATTACAACAGGCAAGAGCAGAGATCGAACAACTCCGAAGAGCTGTGAATCGTAACCCGATTACTCCTAATGTTCAGATTCGAAATCCTCCGAATCCTGAAGTTGGTGAGAGATTCATTCAACGACATTTAGGCTTGAATAATATTCGAGAATTATTGAACGAATTTGACGGTGATCGTGATGGCTTTAATACTTGGGTAAATCAAGTAAGATTGCTTAAGGCAACCTATGATTTGAGTGAGCAAGAAATGAAAGTAATCATGGGGAGCAGACTCAAAGGGAAAGCACATCGATGGTTTCATTCAAAATCGGAGCATTTGAATATGGGAATGGAGCTACTCATTGACGAGATGAAGAAAATGTACGGACGCATAACTGATGTCCTTGTTAGACGCAAAAAATTTGAAGAAAGAACTTGGAAGCCAGAAGAAGCATTCTGTGATTATTATCACGAAAAGAAAATCTTGGCGAACAAAGTCCCGATCGATTCACCTGAAATGGTGAGCTATTTGATCCGAGGAATTCCGAACGAGAACTCCGAAACCAAATTCGTCTCCAAAGATTCACCACCGAATCGGACATTCTTGAGGCAATGGAAGACATTATGTTGCCTCAAACCAATGAACCTTACGTGAAGAAGGACGGGAAGTCCACTCCTGAAGCTAATACGAAAACAACTGGTACGGAATTATCCGATGCGGTGAAGAAAAAAAATGAAGAGAAACAGCGCGGCCAGGTTCGCTACTACAACTGCAACAAATCCGGATATATGGCGTTCCAATGCTAAGATCCGAAGCGAGAAAAAGGATCCTGCTTCAATTGTGGCAGTATGGAACACGAACTAAAAGACTGTGATGAGAAGAAAAAGAAGAAGGATCAGGTATCGAACGTCAGCGAAGAAGAGAGTGACGAAGAGAATTATCAACGCCATGTAAAGTACCAGATTCACTATGAGAATGTTGATTTTGTTACAGAACTAGAGACTCAATTAGATAGTGGTAGCTTCACCAATGCTTCACCAAAGAATCTCTAGTACCAAGCGAAGCCATTAAGAGTATAGCCGATCTGATGCGAAAATTCAACGGTATTAACGAATCGCCGCTACAGATTAAAGGCTATCTACAGGTAATATACAGGTAAACGTATCATTGAACGATGTCAGTCGGGACAATTTAATTCTTTACGTAGTACCTGACAAAACTATGCGATGTCAAGCAATCCTTGGTCGCGATGCTCTGAAAGTATTCGGGATTAAACTAACGGAACCGGTGGGAATAGATGTCGGGGATAAATTCATCCATCAAATAATGACTATCGATATTAGTGGCTCACGCGATGAGAAAACATTAAATTCATTGGTAACAAATGCTGAATTGCCGATCGAGACTCGCGACAACGTGCGAGAAATCTTTAGACAAGAATACTTGATACCAGAACGACCGAGTGAACCGAAATCTAAGGTAGAAATGACCTTAACTCTTAAAGAGCATAAACCGTTTCACTTCAATCCAAGAAGGCTCTCTGTTTCGGAGCAAGAAAAATTATGTAGCATCTTGGATAGTTTATTATCAAAGGGAATAATTCAACAAAGTGAATCCGAGTACGCGTCTCCGATTGTACTTACGACGAAGAAAAACGGCGAAATCCGCCTATGTGTTGAGTATCGAGTCTTAAACAAATATATAACTCGGGATAATTATCCACTTTCGGTAATCGAGGATCTTATCAGTGCGCTTTATAATAAGAAGTATTATACGGCACTCGATTTCAAGGACGGGTTTCACCATGTAAAAGTAGCAAGTGATGCGATAAAGTACACAGCTTTTACGACTCCGTTGGGTCAATATGAATACCTTAGAATGCCATTTGGCCTAAAGATTGCTACGTCCAGATTTTCGAGATTCGTTAATGCAGCGCTGGGGGATCTGATTCGATGCGGCGATGTTATCGTGTACGTAGATGACTTTCTGATAGCTACAGAAACGATAGAGGAACACTTAAAAGTGCTTAAGCGGGTATTTAAGTTGCTCGTAGACAACCAGCTCGAATTACGACTTTACAAGTGCAAGTTTCTTGTCACAAAGATAGAATACCTTGGTTATAAAGTTTCCGCAAATAGTGTAGCACCTCTCGATAGCGGAGTCGAAGCCGTAGAAAAGTATTCGGTACCGCAAAACCGTAAAGACGTACAGAGCTTTATCGGATTGGCGTCGAAGTTTCGAAAATTCATAGAGGGATTTGCAATCATCGCAGTGCCGCTATACAAGCTCTTAAAAAAAGATACTGATTTTCAGTTCGGTAACAAAGAATTAACTTCATTCGAGACATTAAAAGCGAAACTGACCGCATCGCCACTCCTCAGCATATATAGTCCACTTGATGAAACGGAATTACATACTGATGCAAGTTCTTTAGGATATGGCGCAGTTCTACTGCAGAAAAAGAACGATCAGAAGTTTCATCCTATCTTCTATTTTTCGAAGCGTACTTCTGAGGCCGAGAGCAAGTACCATAGCTTTGAATTGGAAACGTTGGCGATTGTGTACGCTTTGAGGCGTTATAGAATCTATCTTCACGGGTTGAAATTTTAAATCGTAACCGACTGCGAAGCACTTAAGTGAACTTTAGCCAAACGAGAAGTAAATCGTAGAATTGAGCGATGGGCCATAGAGTTGTTTGCTTATGAATACGAGACGGGAACACAGGCCAAGTGTACGTATGAAGCATGTTGATGCTTTTAGTCGGGCTCATGATGTACTCGTCATTGAATCGAATTCTTTAAAAGTCAATTTAACTCTGAGCCAAAACAGCGACAGCAAAATCAAGGAATTACGAATTGAACTCCAAAATTCGGAGCACAAGTTGTTCGAAATGCGTGAAGGCATTGTATATCGTAAAGCGGGTGATAAACTACTCTTCTACGTATCAGAAGTAATGGAAAACCAGGTGATCCGGCGATATCATGATGATATGGGACACCTTGGCGCTGAAAAAACCTATGGAATAATTCGAGAAAACTATTGGTTTCCGCAGATGACTCAGAAGATCAAAGAATATCTTCGTCATTGCTTGACTTGCATCGCATTTAATTCGAATAGCGGAAAATCGGAAGGAAGTTTGCATAGTATTCCAAAAGGGAATCTACCCTTTGAAACAATCCACATTGATCATTATGGTCCAATTGATAAGTCGAGACTAGCTAAGAAATACATCTTGGTAATAGTAGATGGTTTCACTAAATTCACTAAGCTATACGCGACAAAGAGCACGTCGAGTAAAGAAGCTATAGAATGCTTAGAAGAATACCTTTACAACTATAGTAGACCTCGGGCAATCATTTCTGATAGAGGTAGTTGCTTTACTTCTCTTGAGTTCAAAGAATTCCTCGAAGAACGAAACGTTGATCACATTCTCATAGCAACTGCTTCACCTCGAGCGAACGGACAAGCCGAGCGAATTAATCGAATCTTAGGCCCGATGCTAGGAAAACTCGTTGATAACGATGGTTGCAAATACTGGTATAAAGTCATCGTTGACGTTGAATATGCAATTAATAACACCATAAATAGAAGTACAGGAGAGATACCAAGCAAACTATTGTTTGGTATATCTCAGCGAGGAAAATTGATCGATTGTATTTCAGACTATGTTCAAGGTACTGTAAACACTGATTCGCGGGATTTAGAATCCAGCAGGGCTAAAGCGTCTGAAAATATCAAAGACTCAAGACTACAATAAAAAATACTTTGATAAGCATCACAAACGAGCGCAAAAATACATAGAAGGCGATTATATTATGATAAAGAACTTTGAAAATAGGAAAGGGGTACCGAGAAAAATAATGCCGAGTTTCAAAGGTCCTTATCAAGTAAGAAAAGTACTGAGAAATGATCGATATATAATAGGAGATCCAGAAAACTTCCAGGGCTCACAGAGACCCTATGAAGGTACATGGAGTGCTGAGAATATGAAGCCGTGGCTTAATACAGCGTGAAATTCGAAAAATTATTGTATTAAATAGATTGATTCTTGTATTGTTTAGAATAGTCTATCTGTAATTGGATTATTATTAAAATGATCATTTAGTTTAGTAGAAATGTATCGTTCAAATAATCAAAAATGTTCGGGGTCCGAACAAGGTCAGTATGGCCGAGTTGTAATGTATTCACGATGACACAAGACGATCGGATCTTTGACGAACAAGGATGCCATGACCAGACGGAAGATGGAAGGAGTTGACAGTCGGTCTAAGATCTCGAGAGTGAGCGGATGTGTCTTTTGTATCTTGCGTTATTAATTATTTGATGTATCTTCAATTTTTGTAATAAAACAAGTTGACTAACTTATTGAGATCCTGACATTCCCCCTTACAGTTCGGGCATATATCGACCCGCCATTCGTCGGTTTGCCGATGTGAAGCCAACATTGGGCCATCAACCAGCGGCTTTCGCTGCTAGATGGCGCCAACCCAAGTTATTTCTCACAAGTGAAAGTGTACCCGAGCGTCAATATAAGACCATGCGCAATGACACATTCTTTAATTCTCGCAAGAGAAAATATATAGAATATAATCTCTTACAGACATGCGAAGCATTAAAAAAGGGATAGGGATATTTCAACTTTTACAATATTCAAAAAAGTCTACGATAAAACCATTCTCGCCCTATATAAGTAACCTTTAGATGACCTACATTGAAAACCAATCATCGGCCGAGCACCATGAATGACCTTCGGGCCAATATAAGCTGCCACCATCGGGCAGGGCATATCATCTAAGTCTCGAGAGATGAACGGGCCAAGCTCGGATGCCGACGATGGCATCGTGGTGACATTGTGACCTTCGAAGTTGGCCCGATTGTCGGCCTCATCTGTTCACCCTGCATGGAATTTTCAATAGATTTCGCCGTTTAAATTTTTTCCAATATAGCATTGTCTGTATTTTTGGCTTCCTCAAAGTGGAAGCTTCGCGAATAAAGGAACATTATGAGAAAGCGATATGAAAATTTCAATTTCCAACTTTTATGAGAAAGCGATATAATAATTTCAATTTTCAACTTTTATGAAGTATGGGCTCCTGAATTTTTTTTTTGCCCTTTCGATTTTTTACTCCAGAAATCCAAGTGGTATCACTTTATTTAGCTTTTTTAACCCCGTCATATCCATCGTCTTGTTTATATCTTGCTGTAGATCACGATAGGCACCTGAGTTTTTCCGCAATGCTATCGGAAAGCAAAGAAATCGCTATTGCAAAATACCCAAAATCACTCATTTTTGCAATTTTGGCTATAAAAATGCCCGGTAAACTTTTTCGTTAGTTGTTGCTCCGGGACTGTAGTTCCATGTATTTTTTTCACGCTGATCACGAATCTGACACTTTTTTGAGCATAGATGAATATTTAATACGGAAAAATGCGACTTGAAAAAAAAATTCAAAATTACAAAATTAAAACGGTTCAATCGATTTTCGTGAAATTTTAATGGGATCATCGAGTGATCATATTCCATCTGTGTGCGCGTTTTTAGCCCGATAGCTAAAAAATTGTGAGCGCTACAGTGCGTACTGACATTTTCGAAAAATTAAAAATGGCGTAAAAAAAAAACAATTGATTTTTTTTTTATGAAATTTTGTAGAAACATTGACTATTAACCACACAAGCTGTGTGAAAAATTTTAGCTCGATCGGTGGAAGCGTTCTCGAGTTACAGCAGTTTGAATTTTTCGCGTCCGATTCACGCACGCACGCACATCCGGACATTTTTTCTAAATGTGATTTTTCCCCATACAAAGATTCCTCTATGAGGAAGCAATAGCATGCGGGTTGGCGGGACGCGAAAATGTCACGTCACAACACACATTCGAACATCAGCTGAAGTTCACATTTCACGATGCTATAGATAATTTCAAGTATTCTAATAGCAAAATCTTGGAAAAAATATTTTTTTCACGAACGTACCTTTTTGATAAGGGATCAGTAGTGATATCAAACAAAGTTTTATTGATCATTTGTTTCAAATTTTTCAGTTTGTCCCCTATGTTCATTTTCATTTAACCTTATTATTATTTTTGTTTTTTAGTAAGCGAAATAAAATTCGAAAAAACTGAATTTTTTTCGGCGAGCCTGTCTTATATATGAGGCATTCCATATCAATTCAAACACAAAAAAAAAATTCCCAAAAAATTTCTAAAAATCGGGATAATTCATTCGAGTTTCAAACACCAAGTTTCAATTTTTTTGGAATTTTTTATGACGAAATATTGCAATTTTCTTAATTTTAATGAAAACAATAATATCTCGGGAACGGTTAGCCGTATCAAAAATTCTAAAAAACGAAAATTTGCGGTTTTTGATGACCCACAAGAAAAAAATTTATTCAAATTTAATTGAGTAAGTTTAGACCACATTTTACCGCAAAATCATCGGAAATATTTTTTTTTTTACGGAAAGGACACTCGATATCGTCATAAGAATAATTTTCTCACATTCTGTAAGTGAATAACGAACGTTCAGTATTTTTTTTATCATGGGATGCGCAATCGCTCATAAGTTACAGCAGTTTCAATTTTTTAAATCGCATATTCGATTATAGTTCGATTTTCAAACATCAACTTGATTTGGTCGTGTGTTACAGGAGATCAAATTTGTGTTTGTATTCTGTGAGAGAAAATTATAGTTTCGTTAGAATACAAAAGGATTAACCGATATTCGCAGCAATTATCCGACTTCTTAAAAAAAAAATTATTTTGAAGATATGAAGCTTTTTTTGCATTTGATGTATTTGCAATATTTTTTTTCTCAAGGAAAGACAATCGTTTTTTTATTTAAAAAAATTTCCCCGAATTGTGGATATGAAAAACGAATTTTCGGTATTTTTTATTTTATGGGATTTTCAATCGGTAATATGTAATTTTACCGATTTTATTAATAGCTTTTTTTGAGGACCATTTTTTTTTTTAATGGGTCGCTTTACGCTCGCCAGTCGCTTTTAATATCCATTTATCATCAGTTTGCGCATAGGAACTAGATCTCTCCGACGCATACTACTCGTTCGTTCAACAACGCAATTTGTTGTACTCGTTATCAAATGTACCGTGGGCTTTCGTCAGATAAATCTGCGATTTATGTGTCCAATCTCGTCTCTATATTCCTGATTTCATCTGTTTGCAGAATACGATAGTACAATTAGTACAACTTGACAACAAGTGCCCTGAATTTAATAAAGGAATATGAACTTTGAACAATTTTAACTGTAACTTATGAGCGATTGCGCATCCCATGATAAAAAAAATACTGAACGTTCGTTATTCACTTACAGAGTGTGAGAAAATTATTCTTATGACGATATCGAGTGTTCCTTCCCGTAAAAAAAAATATTTTCGATGATTTTGCGGTAAAATGTGGTCTAAACTTACTCAATTAAATTTGAATAAATTTTTTTCTTGTGGGTCATCAAAAACCGCAAATTTTCGTTTTTTAGAATTTTTGATACGGCTAACCGTTCCCGAGATATTATTTTTTTCATTAAAATTAAGAAAATTGCAATATCTCGTCATAAAAAATTCCAAAAAATTTGAAACTTGGTGTTTGAAACTCGAATGAATTATCCCGATTTTTAGAATTTTTTTTTTTGTGTTTGAATTGATATGGAATGCCTCATATACAATCACTTTAGCAATAGTCAATAGTGAACTGACTATAGTTCCTATATCTAAAAACATTTTCATCAAGAGAAGCTCAAAAAACGTCTAGAAGCAAGCGTCGTATCATTCCGGGTCTAGCCTTAAAAATGTTCATATCAAGTACAGGATTTTTTAGAACTTTTTCAGATTTTTTAATTTGGGCTAACAATATATTCACTGCAAAATTTTTTTATTAATGCAAATAAATAAAAATGTTGATTGATTTTTGGAGTTAGAACAACTATCGACCGAATTCGACAAGTCAAGGGTCGGATCTAGGTCGAATCGGCATGGAAACCTTCATATGCTTCAAATTTTATGGGACTGTAATTCCTGTCATAAACGCTTCAGCGTGCACTGAATTTCGGATGAAAACGTCCAAGAAAAATCGATGTGTCAATCGTGACACTACGTCCATTTTTTTCGCAAATTGTAATATCCGATTTTCTGAATTCCTTGTAACGTTGTTAATTGAGATTCAACCATACACCCAAGGGTTTATGTGAATATTATAGGCCTGCACGATTTGACGCATATGCGTAGTATATGGACAATTGTAAATTGAAACTACGAAATCGCCCAGTTCCGCAGGTAGACGGGGTAAGTAAGGGTTAAAAAGGGTCCAGCATCCCGTTAAGTCTTTACGATAATAACGACTCGATCAGAGTGCCACAAGTGTAACGGCAAAAAGTCCCAAGTGAAGTTCTAGACATAATAGTTCGATGTATTTTTTCGCGTTGAACACGAATTCCATCGATATTGCAGCTATGATTTGGTATATACAGACTGGGTAATCGGCGCGACTAAATGGTGTCTGACGATTATCATAGGCATTTAAATTCGCTTCCAGTGATTGGTATGAAGAAAGATAACAGCGTTCGATCGAACTCATTCATAAACAGGATTGCCTCAGAATAACTCCAATAAATCACTCCAAGATAACATACTCGAACGAGAAAAAATTAAAGTATTGCTATGACTGGATTGAAAACATGTGATAAATTGCAGTTATTTCGACATCGTTAAACCTTCATTAGTATTAAATATTTATATTTCTAATCCACTTATATAATTTACTAAAAATAATTTACTAATTCACTAAATTGAACCACAGAAAATTCACCGTTTATAGGGCAAAACCACTAGCATACTTGCAAACCCTACAAATTTGAAGTTTTCACATTGCTTGCTAATAATTTTTACTTGTTTATAAAAAAAAAGTTATTCTATAAGAAAACCATTTTCTATAATTCATGGAGCTAGTATAATATAATAGCTAATAAAATAGCTTTGTGACAAAAGAATTATTACGAGAAAGCAAAAAGCTAATCTATAATTTTCAAGGTATTGATTTGAAGGTATGGCGAGATATTTGAGTCCATTCGATAATTGCTTCAGGCCATTCTTTCGAAAAATGCGAAAACACCACAATATTTGTACAGACCCAGGTGCGGATGGCCGACGCTCCTAGTATGGCCGACCCCTGTCAACATCGCCAACCGCAATTTTTACGGTCATTTCACCGCAAAACGACCGGGTGTGATTTACCATAAGTGTAACTACAAAACTTGCAGCGCCCCCTATCAGAAGTCATATGGATAATTCGAGGCTGATTCAAGGATCGCATCCTTGGTTTGGGCCACATGTTTAAGGATGATTCAAAGATTGTTCGAGGATGCAATTTAAAAAAAAATCTATGAATCGCTGTTGTATCACCCGTGAGTTACCTTTATTGAAAGGGAAAAAAATGCTTGGATGCGTTCTAAAACATTGAATCCGTAGGAGACCAAGGATGTTTCGTGGATCTGAGAGCTTTTCCCAGATCGCCAAATAATGATTTCTGACGGATCATTCCAGGTTGATTCGAGGCTCCGAAATTTTTTCCTTGATCCGTAAGCAACGATTTCCCAAGGATGATTCAAGGATCATTCGAGCTCCACAAAGTAACTGTGGTCGAGTGATAGACCTCAAACCAACCATGAACCGATCATGATTTATAAAATCTGACTGAATATTAAAAAATAATATATAAACGTTTCCAATAAAAATTAATTTGCTATTGATAGTCTTAGAGTAGAACGGTTCGGTATAAGAACTTATGGGAACCGATCGAGTTTCAAAAAATAGAATGGTTTCACACCGAGAAGTGTACACTGTACAGCCGTCGTGCGTCTGCCTTATAAGCTACTCGGTGACTGTTTCGTTTTCGAGAAACTTCGAGCTCGTAAGCCATCTAGTGAGTTCGTTGGAACTCCTGCTACACGCAGACCGACCGTGCGCAATACCTCACCCGAGTGTGTTGTTACTGCCGCTAGATGGCTTATGACCTCAGAGTTTCTCGAAAGCGAAACAGTCACCGGATTAGCTTATAAGGTAGACGTACGACGGCTGTACAGTGTACACTTCACGGTGTGAAATCATCTATTTTTGATATCGATCGGTTCACATAAGTTCTTATACCGAACCAATCTACCCTAAGCCTATCGATGGCAACTTAATTTTTATCGCATACGTTTATATATTTTCTTTATTCAGTCCAATTTATAAACCATGATCTGTTCGGGGAAAAAATGCTGAGACCCTTGTATCATCCTTGCATCGCCTAATGATTCAATGATTGAAGAATCAAAAAATAATCCTCGAATCATCCACGAACCATCCTTCGTCAACTACCAATTCAATGTTCTAGGCATCGAAAAGAAACGATCCTTGAATCACACCTGTATCTGCCTTGAAGCACCCGTGAGTCCTCTAACACCGGAAACATTATGAATCCTCGAACCATCCTTGAATCATCCTTAAGCATGCGGCCCAAACCAAGGATGCGAAATTTCGCATCTTTGACAACTTCTGACAGGGCCGCCACGTGGCACCGTAGGTATTTGGTGCTAGCACCGAGTTTCCGCAGGCTTTGGTTGATTTGCGTGTTCCGAACCGCGCAATTACCGCGATTAAACCAGTCCTAAGCCCTACTGCTGCGGTTGGTTTTTCAATTACAACCGCAAAAATACCGACAGTAGAATTTTCGCGGTTGTTGTACTTGCCTTACAACCGGTAAATTACCGCTAATAAATCGGTACGAAGAGCTACCGTTGTGGTAGATTTGCCAATTCTAGCCATGTATTACCGGTCGTTAAATTTTTGCGATTTGTCGACTAACTTTATTACCGTTACTTTCTCCGCATAAACCGGTACGATGAGCTGCTGTTGCGGTTGCTTTGTTATTTTCAACCATAAGATACCGATAGTACTATTTTCGCAGTTGTTATACTGATCTTTGTACCGCAAAATGACCGCTAACAAACCGATATAAAGAGGTGCAGCTGCGGTTCTTTTGACACTTTCAACCTTAAACTATCTGTACTAATGTCGCCGTTGTTAATCTCGTCTTTTTACCGCAAAATGACCGCTAACAAACCAATATAGAGAGCTGCAACTGCTGCAGTGTTTTGACAATTTCAACGTCAAAAGTACTGATAGAACTATTTTTACGATTGTTCTACTTACTTTATAGCCATAAAATTACTGCTAATAAATCGGTACACACCGACAAAAAGGTTTGGTAATATTGGAAAAAATTGGTTTGAATTGTTATAATGAATTATATCAATTTAGGATATAATACTACGCTACGAATTTCGGTGAAAGAAATAAACTTAACGACCTAAAGTCGGGCTCGAACCCGGGACCTTTCGCATGCTAATCTAGAACCCTAACCCAGTGCTACAGCCTATCATATGAGTTTTTCTCATTCTTAGCAAGATTTAAACGTAGCAAAAGTTTTCGTATCTGGTGTGAATGGACAATGAATACTTTATTTATATATTTACTGAAAGTATTACTGAAAAGAAAGGTTACTTTATATGAGTCCTATGTAAACCCGAGAAAAAATGATCGTATCTGATCAGATAGAGGCGGGGTTGAAATTCCGAATGATTAATATTCGACAGTCCAAAACTCCGAACGGAATATCTTGCACGATATATTTTACGACAGGTTGTACCATCATAAGTCCATATAATCGATTAAACAATCGTTAAACGGTTGTAGCTACAAATGATGCGAAATTTAAATAATAAATAGTGGCCAGGCCCGAAAGTGTACGTGAACGCACATTTATTTCCGCAGAGCTATAATTACAATATTCCAATTTGCAAAAGCTTAAAATTCAGATATATGTGAAAATTGGAAAATTAATTTATAGAATAGCTAATAATACAACAGTCTGAAAGGCCGAAATTTATAGGTCGACGATAGATAATATAAACGAAGATTACAACTCAGGAAATCATTGTTTGGGATGATTAAGACACCGGAATGGAATTCTTCAAAAGAACAAGTCTCCAATATGAGTTTCATCGAAAAATAATTTTCCGAAAAGGAAAAACACCGAAAGTAAATTATCCAAAATGGCAAAACTCCGAAAGTAGATTCCCCGAAAAGGCAAAACTCCGATAGTAGATTCCCCGAAAAAGCAAAATCCCAAAAGTAGATTCTCCGAAAGCTAACTATTCCAAAGGGATGATTACATTTAAAAAGCAGTTTTTTTAAAACAAATTTTCTTATTCGACGCCGTACGCTGTGATAACTTAGATTTGCGTGAACCAAAAGTTTCGAAATTTGGAGCGTTGTAGTCAACTATACCAATAAGTATGCGCAACGAATGATAAGCCCTGTAGAAGTTTTGGACATGTTAATCACCTGTGGTTTATTTCCATAAATGATTTTTTTTAATCATTTGCAGAGTATACTCGTATACAAAAATACACTAGGGCCTCGACTTCATTCACAGAGGCGGGACCGACTCCCGCTGACACCCACGAGAATCGAGGCTGCGCATGCCCCGCCCATACTAACTGTCGATCATGGCAAATAGCTTACTGCGTCGATCGATATTCGCTCCGTGGTGCGGACTGTTGCGGAAACCGAGGCCGCACAAATCGAGGCGTAATAGTGCTTGTATGTTCAATATAAACGACAAAAGGTAAGTGTGAGTTGAATTTTATTTCGCGCTCGTTCGATGACCTGGGTTACCAGCGTGCGCTCTAAATGTTGCACAATGATCGTAGCAAATGATATCCTTGAAGGGACTACAGTGCACGACCGCGTTTCTCCCAACCGCATAATTCCGAACTACCGCGTATTTCCGAAAATGACGACCGCGTTTGTCCGTTTCGGCCCCTTCTCACGGTCCGTTACCTGCGCGGTGGGGAAACGAATGACTCCTTCCCTTTTGCTACCTGCGAATGAAATCGTCGATGCTATAACGACGACAAAGAAGGCACGCGGCGGCAAGCTTGATGTGAGACAACGATCGATGAACTCTTCCACCTCTACATTTTCTCGTATTCGAGCATCGGACATATTCCGTCATTTTACCATAAAGGAATAGCTATCTCGTCAGGCAGCCTCAAGATGCGCCAATATTTATTATTTTCCAAATTTTTGTCAGATCTGTGCATCTACTTCGTTTAACGAAAATACAGGGTCTTAGAAAAAGATGTTTTCCATTAATCTAATATTTGCCGTTTTGTGGTCATGTCTAATGTATTTTTCCCCGCTGATTACAAATTTTGAACTTATTTTACTGCTGGAAGGATATTCGATGGAGAAAGTCTCGTCGGACGTAAAACAAATATTTTCCGAAAAATTAAAAAATGTAAAAATCTTGTAAACGTTTCGATCCATTTTTGCCAAATTTAATATGAAACATTGTACAGTGTTAGTCCATTCCCGTGTCAAATTTCAGCACGAATCTCCATGTGTACTCGAATTAGACCGTTCTTAGTAACTTTTCAAAAAACAAAAAACTCGAAATCCTATAAAGTCTGACCACTTCGATAGATTTTTACCAAATTTAATACCAAAAGTCTTCGATCAAAATTGTATATTTGTGTGCAGTTTATGGATGACAGCTCAAACTTTATGCAAGTTAGAGCTACCACAGGGAATTTTCAAAAAATTCAAAGTCGCGTAAAATTTCCAATTGAGCCTCAATCTTCACGAAAATCGTACCGAACGAAGCGATGTGATCACTCTATTGGTGTACCAAATTTAAACTCGCCGTCTCAAGCCTGCATGAAACAAATATTGCTGTGGCCATATTTTTAATATAGTTTTTATACGGTTTCATTCTGCTTCTGGTAGTCAAAAGTAATAATCTTAATTGTCAGAACCGAGATATAAAAACATTGTATTCATTAATAAAAGTAATCTTTCTCATCGCTTCCACGAAAACCCACGACGGGTTTTAACGCTGGGTGCAATTAAGTGATTACCGGTCAATGGGTTCAAATAGTGGCAAAGGTTTTGTATTAAACAAAAATATAAATTTTATTATTCATTGAATATAATCGAGGCAACATTTAGATATTTCTTTCAGTTCAGAAGCTGAATGTTTTAAACGATCTAAATAATCGTAAACGATGCTACACTTAATAGGCAACCGATATATCCACTAGGCAATAAAATATAGCATGCTCCGTAGCTCGCACGAGCACCGGTGCATCCGATTTGTTGCCAATCACTTTATTACAGCTTACATTGGTATCGAGCCATAGGCAAAAAAATCGAGGATACCGTTTATATTACTTTGGATACCTGACTCGGTGATTCATGATTGCGGCGTAATATGAGAAAAACCACAAGACTGAAAATTGACACTTTTGATTAGAGTATAACCAAATATTATTTTGTTGTCTGAAAGCGGCAATTGAGTTTCACGCAAATAAATTGCTCACATAAAAAATTGCATTTGTTTACTTTAGCAAAGCAAGTAATAAAATAAATATAAAACGCGTAATTTATAAAACGGGATTTTTGCGCGTCTCGCTTAAACCACAGAATGCATTTCATATTCAAATTAAGAATTCAGTTTCGAACTATGGCTTGAGCTGCGAAATACATGGAGTATATTTCTGCACGCTTATATTACGGTCATTTTTGCGGCTATACGTATCTCCACGCGCGACGCGTAACGGTGCTCGGAAAGGGAAAGTTGCGCCTGGAAAGGGACGGTGGGCAGGTACTTGGGCAGGTAGTGGGGTATCGGAAATACGCGGTCGTGCCTAATTGGATTGGCTCCCGAGGAACGGAGAAACGCGGTCGTCTACTGTATTACAAAATGAGTGGTATATACAAATCTGTTCAACGAAATCAACAAAAGGTAGGCGAGAGTTTTCGCCTACCTTTCGAATTTTGTGACTTTCTATACATTGAAACCATATTAAAAAAATCAAATTAAATTTAAAAATCTGAAAACGTTCATTCATATTCAGAAAAGTGAACGAATTATTTTAATAAAAAAGAAGTTTGGTTTCCGGGACATTTGTTAAACAATTTTATTTTTCATCAATTTATTAATAACACTTTCGTATTATTATTATTCAAAATTAATCTTTTCAGCACCTTTAATATGCTCGATTTTTTTTCAGATTTTTATACCATCTAAAAGTGTTTGTAATTCCCTCTCATTTCGCTGAAACTTACGCGAAGTGAATACTATTTACAAGGATTACCCTAAGATTGGACAACGCCCCCTTTTATTAAATTACACGGTTTATTCCCGTTGACCCCCCTCCCTCATACATTACAGTGTCGCGGTCGCCATGCCCCGGGGTACCGCGAAATTGGTGCCGCAAGGAAAAGGCGAAATTCCATTTTAATTAAATTTTTTTAGGCGTTCAGCAAAATGTTTTTATTATAAAATTATCGAGATTTATAAAAGTAAGGTTTTTTATGGCGTGTAACGCACTTTTCTGCCGGATCGCAGTCGCAATGGCTGACTACGCTGGGTCGGGCAGTGTTCCAACCTGACGTTTTCGATGTTAAGTTGGACGTCGTCGTTGGCCTTCGGTTCCCCGCTGCGAGCTTCCACTTGCTGTAGAATAACACAGAATAGTGTCAGTACATACAACAGCAACAAAGTAACAAAATGCCCTACTACAAAATTGGAAAAAAATAACAATAATAAACTTTAAAAAGTTGAAAATTGAAATTTTTCTTTAGCTTTCTCATAATATTCCTTTATCTGCACAGCTATTATAGCCAAATGAAATTATACTGAAGTAAGATAAAAGTATAAGAGAATAAAAGGAATAAAATTAACGAAAAAATAACCTCCAGGATATTTTCCTGCTGAGCACTGGCGTGCAGCTTCGCCGCCGATTCTTCGATATTTTCCGGCGAATACAAAATTGGTACACCGCAGACGTTTTCGTTGTTGTCCTACACGTGCACGATTGTCGGCTCTCCTTGATCTTCCTTATTTTGCAGGTCCTCCAGCGTGGTCTCTATTTCGGCATCCGCCGTCATGTCGATGAATTCGGCCAGTAACGCCTGGCGTTGATTTTCTAGTCTTAATGCCTCGGCCATGTACCTCAAAATTTCTGTTTCTAAGCACTCATCCCTCTCTTTAAAGGCCGCGATTTTTTTAAACCTATCCGCCATTTCAATTAATCACTTGCGCGATATTCGAAACAATCGATGTTACCACCACTACGTCTCGAGACCGAATGAGCTGAGCGTCTTCCCCCAATCGTCGTCTGGACTCTGCGCGGCTGCGCGCCTATCGTAGCTCCCTCAGCGGGCCGTTCCCGGTATTTCTAGAAAGCCGCGGACTAGCCTGGCTGGAAACTTGCGACTTCACGGGGGGGAAGTCATCGAAGTAAGCAATCGAAGAAAATGCATAGTGTAAAATGAATCGTCTATTATTTGAAAATATTTTTTTGAGAATTTTTTTTTTGCGCTTTACTTTATATTGATTATATTGTTAAAGCAGTTATTTTATTTTATTTTCTTTATTTACCCGATGGTTGACATCGGTAAGGATGAGCGCGCGAGAACCGACTGAGTTGGTAAGAATGGGTGTATGCGTGAGTCGGGGAGAGCTGGCGAGACAGTCGCTGTTAGGACTCAGAGTGCGAGAGTACGTTGTGCGTTGTGCGTAAAGAGACCGAAAGTCTGAGTAACTTCGAGAGTATAATAAAACAGTTCCTACTATAATTCCATAAGAATATCCTTGTCGAGACGGGCGACCGCAATTTTGCGGTAATTCAACCGATAAAAAAACCGGACGAAAACGTCAAAAAAATAACTGCCAAAAACCGCAAATCGACCGAACGCAGCGCTGCGAAGCGGTGCCGTATGCGTCATTTTCACGACGTCTTTGAGGGGTTGTGGTCGTTTTACACATTGCGACCGCAAAATTACCGCTATTATAAGCTTTCGAAAAACGTTCCAGGGTGGGCGTTTTTCTTATTATGACTGTAAGCTCACAGTTGATAAATCAGTATAAGGAGCATTTTGGTACAGTTGTTTTACTTGTTACAACCGTAAAATTGTCGGCAACCGAAGCGTCCTGATAGTTGTTGTACTTATAACAACTGCAAAACAACCGGTCATTAAACCGCTCGAGGAGCGTTCCGGTTGTAGTACTCATAATGCTGCGGTTATAATGGGTGCAACAACCGGAAAACTCTTCGAAAGGTTGTATAACCGGTTATTTTGCGGTTATAATGAGTACAACAACCGGAAAGCTCTTCAAACGGTTGTATTACTGGTTATTTTGCGGTTGTAATAAGTACTACAACCACACCAGAACGCTCTTCGAATGCTCAAAATACCGTATATTTCTCGACAACAGTTCGCTGCAAACCGACACCAAATCTGGTAAATTAGCGGTTATTTTTTCGCCGATATCAACCGGTTGTTTTTGTGGTCAATTCACAGTCGCCCGTCCCGACAGGGATACGACCAAGGTTTAACTTGTATCAGACATTTTATTTAATAAATAATAGTATTCTTGTTTTCTTTGAATAAACTCCTGTGTTGTGACCGGTTCTACTCCCCCCCCCCCCCTCCGATAGGACGGTGGGTCAGAACCATATAAAGACAGTCAGAAGAAGAAAGATAAGTGGTCTTCTACAATATTATTAACTAAATCATCATTCATGGATCATCATAATGTTTCATAGAATAAGCAAACTTACCATTTTCAGAGTATTTAAATACGCCAGATGTTTGGCCGTACAAGTGGTTAATCTTTATATTATTTCTATTTGATAGATTAAATGTCAGAACGTCCTTAAAATGTTATCGACGAATGTATCGACCTGCGTTGTCGAAATGTATACTCTCAGTGTGAGAATTCGATTTTTCGACAATAACGTCACAGAATCAATATCCCTGGGACAAAAGCTTGAGTATTACATCAGGCTCCGATTAAAATTTACATTAAAGGTAATATAATTTAATTATGACGCCCCCCCCCCACGATTATGAATTATCCCCGATGGATTTTCACGTCATCTGAAGACCTGATGAGGCCCTGAAGGAACGTTGCCAGGGCTTTACCATGCTCCGATGTAACACTCTAAAATGTCCACAAGAGGTAACATGATTTACACATGACAACGAACTGTTTTATCCCTAGAGAATGTTCACGTCACCTGAAGCCCTGTCTCGTCGAGTCGCTTGTCTCGCTCGATGTTTCAAAACCAGTCATATCTCCACCTTAGGTCTGTTGTGCTACATTGGAACAATAAGCTTGAAGAGAATGCGGCGAGGAAAAGTGGAAAGATGTTCAGGCACACAGCGAAAGCTCTCAAACGAAGTGGGAACTTGAGTATCAGACTGCGGAAACGGGTAGCGGGATAGAGTCAAAGAGGGCGAGTTAATTGGGGTTCTGCGTATACCCCTTTGAATCCTTCACGCTCTTGCGTTACTTTGTCACCAGGACATTGTCATCGAGATGCGACAACGAGATACTGTAAAAAAAGTCTTTCGATGCTCGCTGTGTGACTATAAAATATCAGACTGTGGTGTAGTGTACGCGATACGATATAACCCATTGACCTTATGCCGCTAAAGTTCACAACGTTGCAGCAACGAAATGACCTCAACTGTCAATCTTACGAGCTGTACATAACCTCCATATTGTTTTCAATTTTAATTTGAATGCCTGGATGTTCTTACGAGCCCGTTTTATCGCGATCATTTTTCTTCCTCAGCCTTGAAAATGTTCACCAAGTTTTAAGAGAATCCGTTGTGCGGACAACTTTACACGGCCAAACAAAGGTTTAACTCCGAAATCGGTTGACCTTGAAAGGCCCGTTATATCTTTTTGGGACATACTTCCGAGCCCAATTTGTCTTGACAATTTTCCTTAGGCTTCATTGAAAATGCTCATCAAGTTTTAGGAGAATCTTTCGTGCGGAGGACTTTCTACATGCTTACAACGGCGAGCTGAGAAATAGTTTGACCTTGAAAGGCCGTAATTTTTTTTGGGGACATACTTCCGAGCTCAATTTGTCTTAATAACTTTCATTAAGCTTCGTCAAAAATTCTCACCAAGTTTTAGGAGATTCTTTGGTGCGGACTTTCCTCAAGCTTACAACGGCGAGTTGAAAAGTAGTTTGGCTTTGAGAGGATTTCTGACTTCATCCCTGTTTGGCCGTAGAAAGTTGTCCGCACAACAGATTCTCTTAACATTTTGTGAACATTTTCAAGGATAAAAATTGTCAAGATAAATTGGGCTCGGAAGTATGTCACGAAAAAAAAATTACGAGCCCTCAAGGTCAAACTATTTTTCAATTCGTCGTTGTAAGCATGTAGAAAGTTGTCCGCACGAAAGATTCTCCTTTAGGAGAATCTTTCGTGCTTCATCAAAAATTCTCTCCAAGTTTTAACTTGGTGAGAATTTTTGATGAAGCCTAAGGAAAATTGTCAAGACAAATTGGGCTCGGAAGTATGTCCCAAAAACCAATTACGGGTCCATCAAGGTCAAGATATTTTTTTGGTTCATCCTTCTAAGCATGTAGAAAGTCCTCCGCACGAAAGATTTTCCTAAAACTTGGTGAGAATTTTTAATGAAGCCGAAGGAAAATTGTCAAGACGAATTGGGCTCGGAAGTATCTCAAGGTCAAACTATTTCTCAGCTCACCATTGTAAGCCTGTAGAAAGTTGTCCGCTCGAAAGATTCTCCTAAAACTTGACGAGAATTTTTGATGAAGCCTCAGGAAAATTATCAGGACAGATTGGGTTCGGAAGCATGTCCCAAAAAGATATTACGGACCTTTCAAGGTCAACCGATTTCTGAGTTAAACCCTTGTTTGGCCGTGTAAAGTTGTCCGCACAACGGATTCTCTTAAAACTTGGTGAACATTTTCAAGGCTGAGGAAGAAAAATGATCGCGATAAGCCGGGCTCGTAAGAACATCCAGGCATTCAAATAAAAATTGAAAACAATATGGAGGTTATGTACAGCTCGTAAGATTGACAGTTGAGGTCATTTCGTTGATGCAACGTTGCGAACTTTAGCGGCATTTAACCTTCCATAAATCTAGTGAAGGAATTGTTCCGCATATATTGTGGAATCGAAAATTTTCAAATGTTCCCTGGTTGAAATTCCGGATAGATGCGAATAAAAGAAACTTTCATCCGTCGATGATGTGTTTTCTACACGTTTTCCCGGATTCAACGCGGATAGATACGGAAGGTATAATGTGAATTATATTTATGTATCCGTGTTGATCCGTATGCACTTATGCAATTTGTATCGTTTTCTATCGGTTCATGCATGATTTCCTTATATATCGCTATCCGAATCTTTCGGCATCAACATTTTTTTCCGTTTCTATCGTTCTCTTTAAATTCATGCATGGTTTCGTTAATTGTATATTGCTCTCTGCCCGTTCGTGTATGATTTCCGTATATATTGCTAACCGAATGTTTCCGCATCATATTTTCGTTCCGATTCTATGATTCTGTATCCGATCACGTATGTTTTCGTAATATACTGGTATCCGAACGTTTCCGCATAAATATTTCGTTCCGTTTCTATCGTTCTCTATAGGTTTCGATATATTTATTATTTCAGTAATTTTACATCGATTCGTTTCATGTCCAACAAAACCCTGTCTTGTCCTGCCCGAACCGGCCCTGCCTTACCATTAGACATGTGCCGTGAAGGTAATTTTTTGTAAGCGTCAATTGTCCAAAAAATGACCGTCAATTGACCGTCTTTTTTATTGCAGGAAATGTTTGTTATGCCATGACCGTCATTTTTGTTCGGGGTCACAAATATGGTAAAAACGGCGAAAACATATATCTAGTTGGGATTTTACCGTCTTTTTTTGTCATAACTTTGGTAAACTATTTAGCAGTCTAGATTGATCACAAACGAATATTTCTCCCTTATTGACATCGTAATCATTTGTATTTTCATTTTTTTATCAATTAATTAAACAATGAAACAATATTATAAAATGAATACAAAATTAATTTTTGCTCTTTAACGAGATTGGTGCGTGCGCGTGCGCGTGCGCGTGAGCGGGTGCGTGTGCGAGAAAAATTTAAACCGCTATAACTCGAGCACGCCTCGACCGATCAAGCTGAAATTTCAAACACAGTATGTGTCAATGTTTCTGCAAAATTTCATCCAAAAATGTTTAGTTGTTTTTTTTGTACGCCATTTTTTATTTCTTCGAAAATGTCTGTGCTCACTCTAGCGCTCGCAATTTTTTCGCTATCGGGTTAAAAACACGTACACAAATAGAATAAGATCACCCGCGATCCCATTAAAATTTCCCGAATATCGATCGAACTGTTTAAATTTTGTCATTTTGAATTTTTGGAATTTCATCCAATTTTTTCTTTCTCGCCTCATTTTTCCGTATTAAATATTCATCTATGCATAAAAAAGTGTCAGATTCGTGATGAACGTGAGAAAATACATGGAAGTACAGTCCCGGAGCAACAACTAACGAAAAAGTTTACCGGGTATTTTTATATCCAAAATTGCAAAAATGAGTGATCTTGGGTATTTCTAAATAGCGATTTTTTTGCGTTCCGATGGCATCGCGGAAAAACCCAGGTGCCTGTCGTCATCTACAGCAAGATATATACAAGACGATAGATACGACGGGGTTAAAAAAGCTAGATAAAGAAGTATCACTTGGATTTCTGGAGTGAAAATCGAAAGGGCAAACAAAAATTCAAAAGCGCATACTTCCATGGATTTTTTCGCGCCAAGCGCAGAACCGACAAAGTGAAGCATGACGATGGAGTATTTTTTATCGCGCTGAACTCGAATCGGCCAGCCGTTTGCATAAAAGTCTTCATAGCGCTTCCGCATAAAGTTGAAAATTGAAATTTTCATATCGCTTCCTCATAAAAATTGAACATTGAAATTATTATATCGCTTTCTCATAAAAGTTGGAAATTGAAATTTTCATATCGCTTTTTCATAATGCTCCTTTATTCGCGAAGCTTCCTCTATGAGGAAGCCAAAAATACAGACAATGTGTTACGTCCGGGTAACATAAATGAATTGCCCTATTTTTGACCTTAGCAGCGGCTAATTAGTCTGGGAAATGGGCTTACGGAGTTTGACTGCACAATTGAGAAATGATTGTAAGAATTTTGTATGTTAAAATTTCCTCGATTATTTACTAAGATTTCTACTACATTGTTCGAGTCTTTTCTTGTAGATTATTCGACGAGGATCGTTTTCAGGAATCCTCGATGGATGTAAGAATTTAATTACAAATTCTATTTTCTCCAAATGATATTGTATGTGATCGATATTGTGACCAAAAAGGTTTTGAATGTATTCCTCGGTGCAGTAGCATGTTTAGTGTTTCTGGTTACTGGAGTAGCCGCTATACTCGGCGGTTATTTTCCGTAGATAATTCTTGCGTCCACCCGACCGACGTTTTCCCACTATAAGAATGATTGTGACTTTTAGTCAAATGAATTTAATTGTTCAGACTACGCTGTAGTCCGCTTTGTCGTTAGGACGCGAAAAGGTAGGGATCCCGCCTTGAGAAATATTATTATTGATGAGATTAAAATGAATGGTGAAAGTACATATAATACGAGAGACACTTCTCGCCTCTTATCGTGAGTCTGGAGCTCCGACATGCTCCCGGATTGTTCGATTAAGACTGACTCGATATTTTCAGTCCTTGCAGATTCTAGCCGCTTAGCAACTGCGAATACCGAATATCGTTCGATGCTGAGTTCGCGATTCTGCACGTGTCTACCTCGATCGAGCCTCAAGCTCGTGGTGACACCGGAGACATCCGGTCTAGACTCAGCTCGAACGTTTTATTAATTTATAAACATTCTTTCTTTAAAAACGAAAGACATTTCTGGGAATAACAACGCGAACCCCAGGGTTAAAGGAATAGTAAGCTCGCGGTGGTCCGCGCAACAAACTATATTTTTAGGAGAAATAAGAGTTCGCGGTGTTCCGCGCAACTCTTGAGTTTTGAATTTAGGAATAGAGTATCCGGTGAGCTCGCGGTGGTCCGCGCAGCCCGATGGATTTGTTGAAGGTTGAGTGAGTTCGCGGTGGTCCGCGCAACTCACTGAGTTTGAAGGATCTGGTGAAGAGTTCGCGATGGTCCGCGCTACTCTGAGTTCGAAGGATATGTTGAGGAGCTCGCAGTGGTCCGCGCAGCTCAAAGAAGGCTTCGTAGATTTTGTTAAACTTACTTTCACTTGAATTCTTGAGAAGAGTTTTTCTGGTAGAGCTGTACAGTTCTTAGCTCGATCCAGAGAGTTTGAAGTTTTTACAAGAACTGATTTTTAAGCATAAGGTTCGTCCTTATATACTCGTGTGTACTCTATCTTCTTCTATGCGTAGGTGTGGGAGAGGGCAGATTTTCCTTTAGCTCATTGGTCCTGAAATTTCCCGTCTGCCACTTCCTACCTTTCCAGAAGGAAATGAAGGACCGCTTATCTCTTACGTACTTTTCGGTCCCGAGCACTCCCCTTCCCTTATTGATACCTCAAGGCTCCATGGTTGTGCCGTGCGTTTGTGTGAAGGGAGTTGCTCGTACCTGGGTGTATGTGGTAGCGTTACGGGGATGTAGCAAATGCTTCCTCATAGAAGAAGCTTCGCTAATAAAGGAACATTATGAGAAAGAGATATGAAAATTTCAGTTTCCAACTTTTATGAGAAAACGATATAATAATTTCAATTTTCAATTTTTATGAGGAAGTGATATGAAAATTTCAATTTTCAACTTTTTTAGATTGAATTCCTTTTTGGTGTGCTATCCCATGTAGGGTGATCGGATGTGGCCAATGGTTGGGCGAAGCTTGGTACCAATGTTGCCAACATTGGTATGCGGGTTTGGCCCAATCATCGAGGGAGCCTTGGATGATAAGTACTTGCCAATATTGGCACCCAACATTGGCCCCAAGGTCGATCAAGAAGATCGGCCGACAATTGGTTATCAATGTCGGCCCTCTATAGGTTACATATATAGGGCGAGAGTGATTGTAAAGGAATACTTTTTTATATTGTAAAAGTTGGAATATCCCTTTTTTTATGCTTCGCATGCCTGCAAGAGATTATATTTTATATTTTAATCGTGCGAGAATTCTCAAAACGATCATACTCAGTCAATGTATTGGCAATACATATTGTATATTGGTATGTCAATGCATTTATTGAGTCCCGAGTAAGGAATCCAAAAATAATACGCATACTTTGCGAAAGTTAAAAAAGATGTCATTTCGCATGCTCTTATATTGACGCTCGGGTACACTTTCGCTTGCGAGAACCAACTTGGGTTAACGCCATCTATCGGCGAAAGTCGATGATTGATGGTCTAATGTAGGCGTCACATCGGTAAACCAATGATTAGCAACTCGATATTCGGTCGAACATTGGCCTGAAATTGGCAGACCGGTGGCTCGTGAGATCATGCATCAACATACCATCTGTTGGCGAATCAATATTCGGTCGAACATCGGCCTGAAATCGGCACACCGATGACTCATTATGAGATCATGCATCAACCGACCAACGATTGGTGAATCGGTACTCGGCTGAACATTGGCCTAAAATCGAAAAATCAATGTTTGGTGAGTTCATACTCGGCCGAACGCTGGCCTCAAATCGACAAACCAACAATTGGCAAGTCAATACTTGACTAAGCATTGGCCGCCAATTGTCAAACCAACCAATGGTGAGCAAATACTCGGCCGAACATTGGCCTCAAATCGACTAACCAAAAATTGGTGTGTCGAACGCGGCCGAGCATTGGCCACAAATGATTAAACCAACCATTGGCGAGCCAATACTTGGCCGAACATTGGCCGAGCGTTCGGGATTCGACAATCGCCACGCCAACACTACGGCACCGGCAAAACCGACATGGGATGCTGAATTGCATTGGAAACATTTTAAATCGCCCGCAATAAATCGAATTGGCAAGGTCTACATTAAGCCCTGCACATTCCTGTGGCGTTCATTACACAACGTTACGGTCGTGCACATTAAGTTAGTGTAACAATTTCAGGCATCCTGTCGACTATACTTGATACACTCTGTTTTAGCGGCCCTTATAGTGTTGATAGCTGATTCCCATGACTGTAGCGATATTTTCCATACTGTATTGTAGACGCGAAGAATTTTTTTTTCATATACAGTGTGGCCCAAATGGTCTGATTGACCAAATATTCTCAATTTCGCATGTTGTATGGAAAACTTTCCCATATTTTTATTGTAGCCGTTCCTACGAAATTCTCTCCTTGTAACTTTCGCAATTTTTGAGTTAACATGCTAAAAAAGTCGACTGAAATCAAACGATTTTCACTATCACAATTTGGTAAGAATGGTGCAAGTGTCTCGGTTCTGTGACTTATTTTATTTTTCCGAAAAATATTCTATCGCATTCTGGCTTTTACAATTTTTTTTTACAGAATCGACAACAAATTTCTGCGCAAATGGACTATTATCGATTTATGATCCCTATCGAATATGGTTTATTGTGAAAACGTAACCGAGCAAAGGACTGTGGAAACCACGGGTTCACCGGGCGGGATATTCCAAGGAGAGCTTGCGGACTGGTGGTTTTCAAAACCTGTTACGTCCTGACCGGCGAATGTTGAGTTCGCTCGGAAAGTACCATAAATGAGTGGTCTCTCTTTCGGGTCAAGGCGTTAGCCCTTTACCCAGGGACGGAGACCTCGCCGTACTGCCGTGGATTTATTAAGGGAAGACGTACAGAGGTAGTGAGCCTCTGGGAGAACTACAGGCGAACACAGGTTGCATGCAGAAATAAATGTTGAAGTCGGAGATTTCAAAGTGATACTCACAAAATATATATATTGTACGGTGAAAAGTTCGATTTTATACTGGTTTACAAACTTGGAGCCGGATTGCTCGGTTTTACTTTTTAATGCTGGACTCTGCCTCGCAGGGCTAGAGCTTCGTCGTAGCAGAGCCTTGCTCGCTCTGTGTAGCGGTGAACGTAGTCGCAGGTTCGATGCCGGTGAAGTAACTGAACTTATTCGGAAAATTCGGTCCTTATATACTAGTTCTAGGCGACTTTATGGCTAAATTGCGTGCCGTTGGTTCATTGTCCCTTAATTTTGAAAAGGGGCGAGAATCGGCATGAGTGAATAGGAATATAGGTTAAACGAGTGTGTGTGAGTAAAAGATGCGTTTAGGTAGGGATTTTGTAGACTCGTAGCTAGAGTGAGACAGACTTTACGTGTGCTTTAAAGATTTAGATAATGAGGATGTATTGAACGAGAATAATGCACAGGGCTTTTATGCGTGCGTAATTTAGAATAGAGAGAGAAGATTTTACGAGCGCGAGTGAAAGTTCCACGAGCGCGAGGGTTTTGAATGCTGAGAATGCATTAAATGAGTAGGGTTTTTATGCGAGTGTAATTTAGAAAAGAGAGAGAAGATTCTACGAACGCGAGGGATTTGAGTACTGAGAATGCATTAAATGAGTAAGCTTTTTATGCGTGTGTAATTTTGATGGAGTGTGCGTGTAAAGATTTGGTGCATATGCGTAGATTAGAAAAGAGTGAAAGAAACGCGAGGGTCAGAGCGAGAGAGTTTTACGACTGTGAGGGATTAGAGTGAGAGAGCGAATGGGTAGGAATATGAACTCTGGCGCGTGCGGCAGCGGCACGTGCGGCTGGTGAACCTAATACAGCGGTTGATAATTTTTGTCTACGATTAGGTGTTTCTGACCAAAAAAAAGTATAGGTGACATGTTGCGTAGGACGTAACACCATCCACCGTTCGAATGAGTTCAGGTGACCTTACAGCATTGTGGTTTCACCTTCTAAAGCGCCGTTGAAAGCACTTGAATTTAGGCTGTTTCCCGTAACTTTAAATGGCCAATATGAAATTCTGGATAACAAATATATTTTTAAATTCTCTTGACAAATATAATTTTCGATTGGGCATTTTAAGCTTGACCGGTCTGTTGGGGGGGGGGGGGGGGGGGGGGAAATGAAAGCGTCGTAATATTTTCATTTAGTTAGTACCAAATTTTCCTAGTCACAAACTGAAATGTAATGTGAATCTCGAAACATAATGTGATCAATAATCAGGGTTGCGAAAATAATAATGGGCAAACAATGTATCAAAATTCCATTAATTCCATTAATTCCATTAACTGGAATGATAGGCGGTAGCGTAGCGTTAATGTTCCAGGCTAGCATGCGAAACGTCCCGGGTTCGAGCCCAACTTTAAGTCGATAGGTTTATTTGTTTCTCCGAAATGTGTAATATAGTATTGTATCCTAAACTGTTATAATTCACGATGACAATTCGAACCAATTTTTTCCCATATTACCAAACCTTTGTTTGGTACGTACTGACCGCCGTAAAAAGAAATGTGAGTGACTGGTGGGTTATTCCGTCGTCACCAATAACTGTCGGACCTGTTTCCTGCGGTTATTTTGAAAGTTATTTTTATGGTTACCTGTCGTGAGCACTAACCGCTCCTCAGACTCATTTGCGGTTACTGACGCGGTTATTTTAGCGCAAAATAACTGTCGGATCTCTTTCTTGCGGCTATTTTGAAAGTTATTTTAAGGGTTGCCACTTGTATCCGCGTTATTAGCCGGATATCCGGGTACCCGAACTATCCGGATCTGACGAATCCGATGCTTCGAATCCGGACATCCGGATACCCGAACTATCCGGATATCCGGATACTCGAATTTTCCCGATATCCGGATATTCAGATTATCCGGGTACACAGATATCCGGATACTCGAATTTTCCCGATATCCGGATATTCAGATTATCCGGGTACACGGATATCCGGATACCCGAACTATCCGGATAATCCGGATCTAATCGGATAATAAGAGCTCCTGTTAAGCTGTTAAGCTTAACAGGAGCGTTTCTCTCGCGGTCTAGGTCTACCCTGAAGACTTCATCGAGGTCTACTTGAACAGGAGTGTTTCTCTCGCGGTCTAGGTGTACCGCGATGGCTTCCTCGAAGTCTAGCTTGACAAGAGCATCTCTCTCGCAAAGCTAGATCTTGAGCGATGTTCTCTCCTCAAGCGACGTGACCTCAAGGAAGACTTTGCTGGACACGTCGACCGCGGAAGAGATGCTTCGGTCAAGCTGGACCTCGAGGAAGTCATCGCGGTACACTTAGACCGCAAGAGAACCACTGCCGTTAAGCTCGACCTCGATGACGTCTTCGGGGTATACCTAGACTGCGAGGGCAACGCTCCCGTTAAGTTAGACCTCGAGGAAGTCTTCGGGATACACCTAGACTGCGAAGGTAACGCTCCCGTTAAGCTAGACCTCGAGGAAGTCTTCGTGTACCAATTCTACATAATTAACATTACAACATTCAATAGCTTCGAGCAGAGCCTTTCTAAAGGTTTGAACAGTTTAACCGTTCGACGAGTTCGAATAGTTCGCCGGGTTCGGACATTTCTGTCGTTCGGGCTTGGCTCCATCCCATTCGATCAACAGCTTATCGAACCGAACCACGAACTGTTCGAGACATGCGGATACCCGGATAGTTCGGGTGGATCCGGATATCCGAATACCCGAACTATTCGGTTCTGAAGCGTTAGATCCGTTAGATCCGGATAATCCGGGTTATCCGGATACCCGAAGAAGTTGCAGCTCTAGTTATTTTTTGGTTATCTGTCGTGAACATAACCGCTTCTCAGACTCATTTGCGGTTACGAATGCGGTTATTTTTCGGTTACTCAAATAAAAAAATGACCGTTCACAAGCACAGGCAGCGTGAGCTCTCGCACGTATGGATTTTGTCCAAAAATATTGAAATAATTAATGATAAAAAAAGCGTGCAAAGTGATTTGCACAATTACTTCCTCATGTTTTACGGTTTTGCTCATAACTTCCTCTATGATAATTTCGTTGTGCCATTTTGGCTTCGTCATAGAGGAAGCCAAATTTAAGCTCGATACCTCCATGTTTACTCAATTTATACAATTTTTAGCAATTTTTCTAAAAAATCAAAATTCGATAAAATCTGATCCCTTAGGTAGATTTTGGCCAAATTCAATACCAAAGGTCTTTGTTCACAGTATTGTATTTATATGTATTTTTAGGACGATAGCTCAAAATTTACGAAAGTTAGAGCTACCAGACTTTTTTTTTAAATTTTGAATTCGCGTAAAATCTCGAAACTGGCCTCAATCTTCATGAAAATTATATCGAAGAGACGTGACCACTCTATTAGTGTACGAAATTTCAACGCGCTATCGCAAGCCGTTTCCGAGTTATAGTCGTTCTAAGTGATGCACGCACGCACGCACGCACGCACGCACGCACGCTCGCACGCACCCGGACGCTAGCTAAAAATCACATTTCTCGACGTTTTCGACCGTTTCTAGTACGCTGTAACAGGAGCAAATGCGTCATACAATAATTTCCCTATTTGCGCACCTCCTTAGGAGGAATGGGCACTCAAACGGAAGGATTCGTGGACTCGAGTGTCTAGGAATTCTGGGTTCGTGTGTCAGAGACTTTTTTTATGTGGAACAATAATCATTATTATTCATAAAATGACAGGCTCGCATGTGATTAGAAGTCTTTCTATTCCTTGAATCAATTCGTTTTCTTTATTACTGTTCAAGAGATTATGTCAATTGATAACAAAATTTGTGAGAAACGAATATTCTGATGCTCGGATCTTATTTCTCTTTATATTGAATAATTGAATTTCTTGAAGTCGGGTTATTAAATCGACAGGATTTATTCGCGTGTGGACCGCACTGCGCATGCGCGGGCAGCTCCTCGATCGTCGCTGAATCCAGCTGGTCGTCGCGCTCGACTGTATTTGCTCTGACGTCACGACACGGTGATCGAATGTGACAGCTCGCTCACCTCGCGATTTGCAATTGGTGTTTTAATGGAAATATGACGTTTTTACCTTAAACTGTTGTTATAGTCGTCTTCAGGGGAGGTGAACTTTACCCCGTGTATGACTTTTTATGTCCTCGGAGTTATAATATTATTCCGTGACACTTAAGGCTTTTCTGACGGTCACTCTGGTCACTTTACCGACGCGCTCCGAGTGTTCTTCGAGTTTCACTGTTATCAATTTGCGTTACTTGAGAGCTTAGTCAGTCTCGCTCACCCGTAATGTTCTAAGTACCAATCCGGCACAAATGTCTAAGTCTGACTTGGCACGTTTATTATCTGTTCACTTGGCACGAAAAGTTATAAGTCCTTTTTCGGCACGAGTTTCACAAGTCCAAATTGTCACCAATTTTTATAACTCCGAATCGGCACCATTTTTACAAGTCCAAATCGGCACAGATTTTATAAGTCGTTTTTGCACAATTTCACTTTTATTTCACTTATTTCCGTGCTTCTGCGCGTGTGCGAGATCGTGCATCGATCCAGCCGCCGCTCGATCTCGTCGGATGGCGCCACTTACACCTCGCGCTCTCTTATTCGGTGCTGATAGCCGCGGGTTTGACTAGGCCTCGGGTGGTTGCCGATAGTCAAACCGTCACAACGCTGACATTAAAATCTCGAAAAAAATTGTTTTCACGAAAACATAGTTTCCTCTATGAGGAAGCAAAATGGTGAATAAAAAATTAACTTCAAAAAGTATTAAATAATTCATGTATGTAACAATAATTACTATTGTTAGTAAACAATAATAGTAATAATCAATAATAAGGAACAATAATGTCATTAATTAATCGTAATTATATCAATGCATTCATAATCTTCGCTACAGTCGGGAGTGGATTAAACTAAGGACACATCTCCCGACTGTAGCAAAGATCATGAATGAATTGATATAATTACGATTTATTAATGTTGTTATTATTCCTTGGTGTTGATTATTACTATTATTGTTTGCTGACAATATTAATTATTGTTACATATATGAATTATTTTTCAAGAAATAGATAATGGAGCGAGATCCATTAGTCATTTTTCTAAAAATGGATAATAAAATCCATAATGCATTACTCAAGAAATGCATTATTCGCAACTCTGTCAATAATAGTCTGTCTATCGATGATTTACATGGCTCGTCTTGTGTAGGAACGTATCCCGTACGTGCTTTGGAAGATGGCTTCCACGGTAAAACTACCAGGCCGCAAGCTGTCCTCGGAACTTTTGGAGACGCTGGGCCTGTAGATTTCACAATGGTTTGAGTGGTTAAGTTTTGACAATCAACTCTGGCGGTTCGATTAGTAGCCGAGTCGGTCAGAATCAGAAGTCGGAAAGAATTGATCCAACCCTACAAATTTTATGATATTTTTAATTTGTTGAATTTTATGAAAAATCAATACCTCCCATAAGATGCATGTTTCCGTATCAAATATTCAGTGACGAGTGAAATAAGTAGTAGATTCGTGATCAGCGGGAAACCATTTGATAGGAAATTTTCATAGCAAATGTCCAAAAAATGATCCTTTTTTGGTACATTCTTAATTCTACGAAAAATAATTATTTTAGAGGAAAACTGTGCCGCACTGGTTAGTCGTTTAATACCGATCCGGGTGCTTTTTTGTTTAATGAGGAGTGTTTTTAAGATGGGTCTCGACTTATCTTGATACGTACGTAAAAGTTGATATCATCGTTTTAGCTAGTCTAAACAATTTTTTTGCACGATTTATAGATTTGATCTGTTTTCATATAAGACTTCTCTCGCGGACCAACCGGCCGTAAAAATTTGTCCTGGATTTGGGTTTTTGTCTAACAATCTGCATCAACTCAATCTGCCGGTTCATATGTCAAACCAACTCTGATTCGAAACTTCGAAAAGTTGATTTTTCGTTAATACTTTAAAAACAACCGAAATTCACGGTTGGATTTTCCCAAAACAACTCGAATCGATTTTTTAAAATGTCTTTTTTAGACTGTTCAGGTATATAATAAACGTCTTATTTGCGGTATCAGCACGTTGACATAGATTTATTGAACTACGTATCGGACAATTTGAGGTCGACGAGCACATAAATATCAGTTCTTAGCAATAAGTTCGCGACTTCTTCAATCTAGATGACCTCAATCTCGAGGGCCACGTCGGTCAAGTTATTGAGCCTGATAACGCACCGAGACAGCGAACGCGCCATTAGACAGCTGAAAAAAATACTGATTCATATGACAGTTCGATGAAGGTCATATTCCCGCGCATATCAAATTGCCGATTACTAGGGGGGAGGGGAGGATATTCGCTGGGATATGAATCGTAACACATCGAATGTGCACTGCGCAGTAGATCCTACAGTGATTTCCATGTGCCAAACCGGTGAATAAAAATGATAGTACTGCAAATTGTAGTATGGGTTCATTTCTAGGGGGAGCCCTTATGCGGGTTTGATGTTGGACTGGTCGGATATAACGGTTTGAACGCGAATGGTAGGGGCGTGTGTCAAATCTGAACAATTTAGGCTCAGTTTATAAAAACAACTGCAAAACTTTGAGGCAACAGCAGAAAATGTATTTATTGACATTAGGGTTTACAATAGTGATGGTGAGGCATTTAGAAACGATATGCAATAAATATAAAGCCAAACGATATGCAATACATATAATACCATCGATCGAGGTCCTTCAGCCCAGAGTAATATTTGGTATCGTGTGTAGCATTTTTACGCTTTTAATGATAAAGGTTTTCATTTCGGATTTTGTGTGGTGTGTGTAGGTGTATTATTCGTAATTAAGGAGGGTCAAGCGTTACAACGTCATCAAGAAAAGTATGCTGCTTTTTTTTACGCATTGATATGAACGGTCTAAGTGTAACTGCAAAGTTTGAATGCGTTCGTCTTCACCGTTTTCGAGAAATATATTTTTTTTATTTGCACCATTTTACATTGATTCTTATGGCAGATTGAAAATAAGCGATGAATTGTAATGTTTCTAGGGTAGTTCATGTGGAAACGTTGCAAACAAATTATTGAAAACTGTAGAGAATATTGTCAGGAAGCTCTGTATAAAAATGTAGACACTTGTTCTTCACCGTTAGTTAACAATAATTACATGGAACTTTACAGCTTTATCCTGGCACGCTTGGCACGTGCGAGTGAGAGGCCGCATGGCGGACCTCACTCTGTGTGAGTTTGCAGCACGAGCCGAAAGCGAGTGCTGTAATCACACGAGTTAGAAAAAGTGTTTCGCACGAGGGATGTACGAAATTTGTCATCACAAGGTGCGAAAATGGCGGTTTTACGCACGCGAAGCGGGCGGAAAAGTCGCCATTTCCGCACTGAGTGATGAAAAAGTTATTTCAGCTGGCAAAAAAGTGCTTGGGCGGGCAAAAAAGTGATTTCAGCGGGCAAAAAAAGTGCTTGGGCGGGCAAAAAAGTTATTTCAGCGGGCTACTAGGCGAATCATGTCGGCGAGCGCGTGTTTCAAGATGGTACCGTTGCAGGCATAATATACGGCCACTTTTTAGCATAGCCGGGAAAAAAATAGTATTTGCCACTCGGGAGGTGTGCATTTTCACCTCGTGTGAATTTCTGTCCTCGCTTTGCTCGGACAAAAAACTTCACACTCGGTGAAAAAACGCACTTTCCTCCCTTGTAGCATAATGTACTATTTGTATCATCCAACTATTGCTCTTTTTCGTTTTTTACGTTCACATATGGAATCATCAGAAAAAATATTTTAGTCAGTAATGGGGACTCGAACCCGTAACCCCCGGACTACTGATCAACGTTCTTACGTACTCGGCTATGCTACCTTGAAGATTTTTGTTCCGACTCTTACATAAAAGCTGCATGTCTACTGGATCTCTAATATTAACTTACCAATTGCTTTAATTGTCTAATTGTTATTATTTCATTTTTTTATTCACATTTTAATTAATAAAGATGATGATACTAAGTTTCACTTTTTGCACTACACTACTGTAGATAAAACTATAATAAAGGAAATTGGAATAATAAAAAAGGATTCAGCATTCGCGCAAATTAAAATGCCTATATTCAATTATTGGCCGACAGATAGATTTGGATATTTTAACTACATGTTTTGTAAGGATATCTCTAATTTTGAAGGTGATGCTTCTGAAATTAGTCGCTCTGACCGCTAGTTTGTTTTTTGTCTTTTGGAGATGGTAGTTAAAATTTAGTTTACACTGGGACCTCGATATTTCGGCCCTCAATTTCCTCAACAGTCCCTACCACGGAGCGAATATCGATTGGCGCAGCAAGCTATGGGCCATGCTCGACAGTAAGTATGGGCGGGACATGCGCAACCTCGATTTTGGTACGTCTGATGCGGAGCCCGTCCCGCCGCTGTGAACGAAATCAAGGTCCTAGTGTATGATCTATGTATATTCCTAAGTATTCCGTTTTTTGTGGGAGCGATATTTCAATATTGTCAAAGTGAGTTTCAGGTGAGTTCGGATTGATTAGGTGGTTGAAGATTATGAGTTGTGATTTCTGATTGAACCAAGAGTTTATGTCGTTTACAGAGATTTAGAGTGCTTCCATTGTTCCTGCTAAGTTTTTTTTTACTCCTGACTACCCGCTAGGGCAAAAGACGGGAGATATGCGTTTTACTGCGATCCGCTGGCTCGGCAACTTTCCGCAAGCGCCAGTAAACGTTGAAACGGCAAGAAATGACATTGGTATACTAAAACTTCATAGCCTGATTGATGTTTGTGACGACACATTTGTGAGCGACGATATGAACACACGGGATTAAACCATAATTAGAGAAATCCGATTAAAAGTTCGCGGTGACATATCGAAAAAATCACGTCGGCGATTATCACTCCTACGTACAAATTTGACGCTGCTGCTGAGATCGTCAGTTTTCAATGGCCAATGAGATGCCCGGAATTGGCATATTTATAATCATAGCGTTTTTTCGCGTTTTTTTACGTTTTCGGTGTTTAAGGCGTGATCAGTGTATACAAAAAACTATGCGATGCAGTGTCTATATCCGAAGACCTTGATTTTTGGGCCCTCGATTTCCTCAACAGTCCCCACACCACCTACCTATCTACCTAAGACCTAATGTCGTGCACGCTATCCCCTATGTTATCGATGATATAAGCATTGTCTTACCACTTTTCTCTATCCGTTTCAACTCTTTAAAGAATACATTTTGTTACATAGAAATAAATTGATTTATCCGTTCATGCATGATTACGTTATACGTCACCATCCGAATGTTTCGACATAAACATTTTGATACGTTTCTATCGTTCTCTACACCGAAAAAAAGGTTTGGTAATATCAAACTAAGCTGCGGTTGCGGGTGGCAAAAGAAATATTTGGTCGATTGAAAGAAATATTTAGTTGATTGAACGAATATTTTGCCGGTCAAACTGAGGGACCGTTCCCTTCATATAAAGGTGTCCCGCAGGGATGCATATTAAGTCCTTTACTCTATATTATTTATATAAACGCGCTAGACCAGCAGCTTGCTGAACGAAGTTTGTGTCTTCAATTTGGAGACGACGTAGTTGTTTTTTCCAGAGCTGACAATTTAATTGATCGTCTTAATTCATTACAAAACAGTTTAACTAATATGGCCACTTATCTTAATAATCGAGGGCTATCTATCGAACCTTCCAAATCTTAACTCGTCATCTTTTGTAGGAAAAATTTCAATCGTCTCCTCCTATCCCTTCGCATAGGCAATTCTGTCGTCCACGGATCTTTCGAGGCAAAGTTTCTCGGTCTTACCCTAGACTACCGCCTCTACTGGAAACCGCACGTCAACAAGCTCTCTTCCAAATGCAAAAAACTGCTTAACATTATTAAATGCCTCAGATCGGTGTGGTGGGGAGCTGGTCCCTCATCCCTCATCACGATTTATAGATCGCTAATTCGCAGCTGTATTGAGTATGGGTCGATAGTATTTCCGGTCAAAGAATTTACACTCTTCAAAGATATCGAAATTATTCAAGGTACAGCCTTAAGATTAGCGCTTGGTCTTCGTAACTCTACGCCAAACAACATCGTTCTGGCGGAATCTAAGGAGCCGCCGCTCCGATTCCGTGCTCAGTTTCTGGCAGATAAATTTCTATTGAAAACTTTCTCCAAATCCAAATTCTATTGAAAACTTTCTCCAAATCCAAATTCTATTGAAAACTTTCTCCAAATCCAAATTCTATTGAAAACTTTCTCCAAATCCAAAGTTTCTGGCAGATAAATTTCTATTGAAAACTTTCTCCAAATCCAAAGTTTCTGGCAGATAAATTTCTATTGAAAACTTTCTCCAAATCCAAGTCTTCTATTGAAAACTTTCTCCAAATCAACCACACTCTTCTTTCTACCATTCCTTCCCTTATCCACTCCATTCGCCAAGGAAAAAATTACTCCTCACTTCTCGATCTTCCGCTCCTCAACGCTTACCAAAAATTCAAACAACATCGACCTAACATTGCTTCTTTTCCTTTTTGCCCAGTCTTCTATATCCCTCCTTCGCTCGCCTTTCCTGACTCTTTCATCGACATTACTTCAGGCAGACGCCTACAACGGTCACCAAATCCCAACAAAACTTTTACGTCTACGTATAACGATCTCCTTTTGAACTCCTTAGCTTTTTACACCGACGCTTCCAAAGATAAAGATTCCGACTTTGTTGGCTTTGCCATTTACTGCCCCTCACAATCTATTGTCTTTAAATTTCGGATCTCCGCTTTCTCTTCGGTCTTTTCCGCCGAAGCTTTGGCTATCTACTTCACTCTTGAATTTATCCTTAAAGAAAATATCCCGAATACTCACATTTTCTCTGATTCACTCAGCACTTTACAGGCTCTTCTCTCTCCTTCTTACTCTAGCGCCACCTCACCAATTATTCTGGCAATTCATGAATCTCTTGCTGAACTTAGCATCAGCCATCTCTGTACCAAACTGGTCTAGGTTGCCATGCTGGTATTAAGGGGAACGAGAAAGTATATGCGTTGGCCAAAGCGGCCATTGTAAATGGTACTATCTTCGAAATTCGCCTTCCAGCGTCTGAATTTTCTTCTGCTGCCCAGGCAAGATGTCGTCTCGCTACTAATCGACTACTAATTCGGGAAATCCGTTATAAAGGTTCTTTATACTTTCAACTCTTTTTCAACCCGTCTCCTACCCCTTGGTTCCAGGAAGCCACAATACAACTTATCGATAGAAAATCAGTCGCCACTATTTGCAGAATGCGCGCGAATCATTATAATCTTGCTGCAAGTCTATACCGTAAAAATATGATCGAAAAAATGGTTATAAAAATAATTGTTATAAATTGTCATGCATTGTACCATGTGCAAATTACTTTGCTACTTTTTTCGGAACATAAAAAATGACTACATGACATAAAATTGAAATGGTTAAAAGGTTCCACAAAATTTCTTGTCGAAAATCACCAACTGAAATTTGCGTAAACCATCGTTTTGAAGCTATGTTTTATGTATTCTTCCGCACTGATGACGAATCTCCACATTATTTTACTCCTAGAGCAACATTTAATGCATAAGCTGGCGGCGAACATAAAAAACGGATGTTTCAAAAGATTTTTAAATTTGAAAATCCTATAACATTTAAGCGGTTAGATCAATTGTCGCCAAATTTAATACTAAACATTGTACAGTATTGCTCTATTCCCGTATGAAATTTAAGCTCGATACCTCCATGTTTATTGGAATTAGATAACAGGTATTTTTTCAAAAAAATTTAAATACCATCAAATCTGATCTCTTGGATAGATTTCGGTCAAATTCAATACTAAAGATCGTTGATCGAAATATGTATTTACTTTCTTAATAACGGGCTGGGCCCAACTACAGAGAAAATGGGAAACCCATTGTCCATTAAACGATGTGAGAGAAAGATGCGTCGCTTATAAATTGCACAAAATTCGCACTAATACATAATATACTACGGAATACAAAAGGAAAAAAGTTGAAAATTTCAAATTTCAATTTTCGACTATTATGCAGAATGGCTGACCGATTCAGGTTCAGTGCGAAAAAATGCATCGCGCCGCGCTTCACTTTCCCGGATTTGTGTTCGGTGCCAAAAAATACATGGAATTATGAGCTCCTGCATTTTTATTTGGCACTTTGGATTTTTACTCACGAAATCCAAATGCCTCTTTATCTAGCTTTTCCACCCTAGTCATATCCATCTTCTTGTGTATTTCATGTCGTAGAACATGATAACCAAAGTATCAAAGGTATTTTATCAAAGATGTTACTCGAACGCACCAGAAATTCTGGGAGTCTAATTTTTCGGTACTCTCTGAATGCCTATGCAGTTGATTAAAATATGATTTAACACGATAGAGGCTTCGAAAAAAATGGCCCTGCCGAAAAACTATCTCTATCAACAGAATGTGATTGTTCTGTATTTTTATTTTGATGCAGAATGAAATATAGCTTACAAGGAGTCATTATTAAGGATGCCGTCGGGACCGGCGGCGGAGTTTTTGCACTGGCTGAGTACGTTCTTAGTTTCTTCTATTAGTAGAGGGGAGTTTATAGCATCATCGGAATGTTCTATTTTGACATTTCTTTTTTCCTCTTGTTCCGTTTTAAATTCGAAGAAGTCTGGATGGTAGTTAGCATCTTTTGAATTTCCGGCGAAAGTGTTCGCTGGTAGGTCAGCCATGTTACAGGGGTGCGTAAGTGGTGAACCATCTGGTTGGATAAGGATTGGTGATGCCGAGGATTTTTGTGAGCCTCTAATTGCTTTTATTTTTTTCCACGAGAGGTCCAGTGATGTTTGGGAGTTAATGGACGATACGTGTTCTCTCCAGGATCTCATTTTACTTTCTTTGATTACTCTTCTTGCGGTTGCCCGTAGTTTTTTGAATTCGGTTTTCGAAGTGGTACTAGGGTGTCTTTTAAATTTACTGAAAGCATGGTTGGAAGCTTTTAGAGCGGCTTTGCAGTCTTCGTTCCACTATGGCACTTGCGGTTTTCTGTGGAAACCGGAAGACGTGGGGATATTATTTCTGGCGGCTCTAAGAATTACTTCGGTCAAACCATTGATGGTCGTGTCGATATTTATCGGATTTTCTTCCGTCGGGTCCGATAAGTCGGCCAGGCCAGTCATTATGTCTCGTTCGTAACCTGGCCAGTTGGCTTTTTTAAAGTTCCATTTGGGAGGCGCGAAGTGCTTTTTCGTAGGGCGTGTGACGGCTTTAATTACTATCGGGAAGTGTTCGCTATCATGGGGCGACCCCCATGATAGCGACGGCAGTAATTTGTCGGCGAGATCTGGGGTACATAAGGTGAGATCGATGACGCTGAAGGTGCCCGACGATATAGTGAAGTGTGTGGAGTCCGCTTGGTTTAGAAGAACAGTATTACTGTCTTCCAGCCATTCTTCGACCAGTTTGAGTTGATTTGAGAGGTTAGTGAGGTCGGATTTTGCAAGGTGGAAGCTGTTCGGCATGTATATATTGCATTTGGTCATTTTGAAAGGGATATTGACTGAGATTGCGACTGCTTCGAGCTGGGTTGTAAGTGAGATTTCTTCAAAGGTCATGTGGTTTTTAATAAAGACGCCGACACCTCCGCTGGCGTGGCGGGTATCGCGGTTTTTGATATTTGTTTTGTATCCGTTTAGGTTGCCACTCTTGCCGTCTTTACAGATGAACGATGGAGCTAGTACCGCATACAGTTGAACGATGGAGCTAGTTCTTTTATTATCATCTGTAGTGTTTCAAGTCTGGCATAAAACCCATTTGTGTTCCATTGTAGTAGGTTCATGTTCGGGCTGTACAGTATTTTATGTACCTACTTAATTATTCGCCTCGGGCTGTATGGTTTATTTGTTAGGTTTTTCGATGTGTTGCTGTACTTCCAGTTGAGAGAGATCGTCTTGCAGTTTGTTCAGTATGCGGGTGCATTGCGACTTCACACTCCTGTCCGGTAGGAATTTGTAAGTAGCTCTGATCATGTCCCTTATTAATAGTGCGTCTTCAACGAACTCGAGTGCTACGTCAAGTGGGTGCTGTATTCCCCGAGCTTGTTCGAGGAAGCTTTGGATTTGGACGAAGCTTAGTGGATAGGCATCCGGATTTTGAGAGATTTCTTTTTCAAGGTCGGTGAGTTTCGAGAATGGGTTGGTGTTAGCAGAGTCGATTGGGAGCTTTTTTGATTTTATTATGCGCTGTGAGTTATTTGATTGATCTTCCGATTCAGAAGCGTCATCCGGGCGAATCGTCATCTTTGTTTGCGAGGTGAAGGGGGGCAGGGGGCATTTATTAGTCCCTGTGCGTTTTGAGTCTTCCGATCCGGAGTTCGAAGGAAGAGACCCCTATTGGGTGTTGTTTGTTACCGAAGCTAGAGTTAACGGGGGGAGGGGGGGGGGGGGGGCGTTTCTGAGTGAGCTGAGAGGGGTCATCGTAGTTTCATCCTTCGACGGGCAGTTCTTGGCGATATGGCCGTTTTTTTTTGCATACAAAGCACGACAGTGAGTCCGGAGAGACGTAGATGGTATAATTTGTACCATCGTGTGAGACTTGGAACATGTCCGAACCAGGCTTGGAAAAGCCTGGTTCGGACAGTCCCGCCTTGATGAACGTTACTGGCGAAGTGGGCGAAATTTTCAGATCTGAGAGTATTCTTTCGATCGTGTGGTGCGGTATTATCGGACACACGTTTGACAGAATTATCCTTTTGTTTTGCGACACAAGCGGTCGGATCGGGAGCAGCACATTATTTACTTTCACGTACCCGTATTTATCAACAAGGTCTCCAGCTGTTTCCTTATTAGCCACGTAGAAGCATATACGGTTGTTGGAGATACGGGACACGAATATAATCAGGCGGGGATCGATCAGTGTAGCGAGTGCACTTACGTAATCATTGTTCGTTGCTCCTTCAATTGTATCGATAATGATGGCTTTTTCTTTGGTGGTGAATTGGTCTCGCGGTGCGATAGCGGCGTAGCTAATAGGTTGACTCATTTTGGTGGCTGTTTTGGGGTTTTCTTGTCCACAAGAAACCCCTTTTGTGCAATGAGCACGTCTCGACGCCTAAGCGACGGACTCTGAGTATCACTTTAAATTGTCACTTCGGCGTATAGGAGTTAACGGTATGAGAACTGGCACGTTCGATATCTGTGCTACCGCAAAGTACTGAAGCCTAATTTTGATTCCTTATAGAAGAAGCTATATTTTCATGCCGCTAAAGTTCGCAACGTTGCAGCAACGAAATGACCTCAACTGTCAATTTTACGAGCTGTAGATAACCTCCATATTGCTTGAAATATTTATTTGAATGCCTTGATGTTTTTACGAGCCGAATTTATATCAAGAATTTTTCTTACTCATCCTTGAAAATGTTCACCACGTCTTAAGAGGATCAGTTGAGCGGACAACTTTCTGCGGGCAAACAAAAATGAACTCACAAACCGATCGACTTTGAAAGGTCCGCAATTTTTTTTTTTGTTTTGGAACCGACTTCCAGGTCAAATTTTCCTCGATAATTTTCCTAACACGTCCTCCGAAATGTTTACAAAGTTTTAGGAGAATCTGTCGTGCGGACAATTTTCTGCAGGCTAACAACGATGAACTGGAAAATAGTTTGACCTTGAGAGGCCCGTAATTTGTTTTTTGGGACAGACTTCCGAGGCCAATTTGTTCTGATAATTTTCCTTAGGCTTCAACGAAAATTCTCACGAAGTTTTAAGAGAATCTTTCGTGCGGACAACTTTCTGCAGGCTTACAACGGCGAGCTGGAAAATAGTTTGACCTTGAGAGGCCCGTAATTTGTTTTTTGGGACAGACTTCCGAGCCCAATTTGTCCTGATAATTTTCCTTAGGCTTCAATGAAAATTCTCACCAAGTTTTAAGAGAATCTTTCGTGCGGACAACTTTCTGCAGGCTTACAACGGCGAGCTGGAAAATAGTTTGACATTGAGAGGCCCGTAATTTGTTTTTTGGGACAGACTTCCGAGCCCAATTTGTCCTGATAATTTTCCTTAGGCTTCAACGAAAATTCTCACAAAGTTTTACGAGAATTGTTCGTGCGGACAACTTTCTACAGGCTTACAACGGCGAGCTGAAAAATAGCTTGACGTTGAGAGGCCTGTAATTTGGTTTTTGGGACCGACTTCCGAGCCCAATTTGTTCTGATAATTTTCCTTAGGCTTCAACGAAAATTCTCACCAAGTTTTAAGACAATCTTTCGTGCGGACAAATTTCTACAGGCTTACAACGGCGAGCTGAAAAATAGCTTGACCTTGAAAGGCCCGTAATTTGTTTTTTGGGACAGACTTCCGAGTCCAATTTGTTCTGATAATTTTCCTTAGGCTTCAACGAAAATTCTCACCAAGTTTTAAGACAATCTTTCGTGCGGACAAATTTCTAGAGGCTTACAACGGCGAGCTGAAAAATAGCTTGACCTTGAAAGGCCCGTAATTTGTTTTTTGGGACAGACTTCCGAGTCCAATTTGTTCTGATAATTATCCGTAGGTTTCATAAAAAATTCTCACCAAGTTTTAAGAGAATCTTTCGTGCGGACAACTTTCTACAGGCTTACAACGGCGAGCTGAAAAATAGCTTGACGTTGAGAGGCCTGTAATTTGGTTTTTGGGACCGACTTCCGAGCCCAATTTGTTCTGATAATGTTCCTTAGGTTTCAACGAAAATTCTCCCCAAGTTTTAAGAGAATCGTTCGTGCGGACAACTTTCTACAGGCTTACAACGGCGAGCTGAAAAATAGCTTGACGTTGAGAGGCCTGTAATTTGGTTTTTGGGACCGACTTCCGAGCCCAATTTGTTCTGATAATGTTCCTTAGGCTTCAACGAAAATTCTCCCCAAGTTTTAAGAGAATCGTTCGTGCGGACAACTTTCTACAGGCTTACAACGGGGAGCTGAAAAATAGCTTGACCTTGAAAGGCTCGTAATTTGTTTTTTGGGAAAGACTTCCGAGTCCAATTTGTTCTGATAATTATCCGTAGGTTTCATAAAAAATTCTCACCAAGTTTTAAGAGAATCTTTCGTGCGGACAACTTTCTACAGGCTTACAACGGCGAGCTGAAAAATAGCTTGACGTTGAGAGGCCTGTAATTTGGTTTTTGGGACCGACTTCCGAGCCCAATTGGTTCTGATAATTTTCCTTAGGCTTCAACGAAAATTCTCACCAAGTTTTAAGACAATCTTTCGTGCGGACAAATTTCTACAGGCTTACAACGGCGAGCTGAAACATAGCTTGACCTTGAAAGGCCCGTAATTTGTTTTTTGGGACAGACTTCCGAGTCCAATTTGTTCTGATAATTTTCCTTAGGCTTCAACGAAAATTCTCACCAAGTTTTAAGACAATCTTTCGTGCGGACAAATTTCTACAGGCTTACAACGGCGAGCTGAAAAATAGCTTGACCTTGAAAGGCCCGTAATTTGTTTTTTGGGACAGACTTCCGAGTCCAATTTGTTCTGATAATTATCCGTAGGTTTCATAAAAAATTCTCACCAAGTTTTAAGAGAATCTTTCGTGCGGACAACTTTCTACAGGCTTACAACGGCGAGCTGAAAAATAGCTTGACGTTGAGAGGCCTGTAATTTGGTTTTTGGGACCGACTTCCGAGCCCAATTTGTTCTGATAATTTTCCTTAGGCTTCAACGAAAATTCTCACCAAGTTTTAAGACATTCTTTCGTGCGGACAACTTTCTAAAGGCTTACAACGGCGAGCTGAAAAATAGCTTGACGTTGGGAGGCCTGTAATTTGGTTTTTGGGACCGACTTCCGAGCCCAATTTGTTCTGATAATTTTCCTTAGGCTTCAACGAAAATTCTCCCCAAGTTTTAAGAGAATCGTTCGTGCGGACAACTTTCTACAGGCTTACAACGGCGAGCTGAAAAATAGCTTGACGTTGAGAGGCCTGTAATTTGTTTTTTGGGACAGACTTCTGAGTCCAATTTGTTCTGATAATTTTCCTTAGGCTTCAACGAAAATTCTCACCAAGTTTTAAGAGAATTGTTCGTGCGGACAACTTTCTACAGGCTTACAACGGCGAGCTGAAAAATAGCTTGACGTTGAGAGGCCTGTAATTTGGTTTTTGGGTCCGACTTCCGAGCCCAATTTGTTCTGATAATTATCCGTAGGTTTCATAAAAAATTCTCATCAAGTTTTAAGAGAATCTTTCGTGCGGACAACTTTCTGCAGGCTTACAACGGCGAGCTGAAAAATAGCTTGACCTTGAGGAGCCCGTAATTTGTTATTTGGGACAGACTTCCGAGCGAATTTTTTATGAAGCCTACGGATAATTATCAGAACAAATTAGGCTCGGAAGTCGGTCCCAAAAACCAAATTACAGGCTTCTCAACGTCAAGCTATTTTTCAGCTCGCCATTGTAAGCCTGTAGAAAGTTGTCCGCACGAACAATTCTCTTAAAACTTGGTGAGAATTTTCGTTGAAGCCTAAGGAAAATTATCAGGACAAATTGGGCTCGGAAGTCTGTCCCAAAAAACAAATTACGGGCCTCCCAAGGTCAAACTATTTTCCAGCTCACCGTTGTAAGCCTGCAGAAAGTTGTCCGCACGAAAGATTCTCTTAAAACTTGGTGAGAATTTTCGTTGAAGCCTAAGGAAAATTATCAGAACAAATTGGACTCGGAAGTCTGTCCCAAAAAACAAATTACAGGCCTCTCAACGTCAAGCTATTTTTCAGCTCGCCGTTGTGAGCCTGTAGAAAGTTGTCCGCACGAACGATTCTCTTAAAACTTGGGGAGAATTTTCGTTGAAGCCTAAGGAAAATTATCAGAACAAATTGAGCTCGGAAGTCGGTCCCAAAAACCAAATTACAGGCCTCTCAACGTCAAGCTATCTTTCAGCTCGCCGTTGTAAGCCTGTAGAAAGTTGTCCGCACGAAAGATTCTCTTAAAACTTGGTGAGAATTTTTTTAGAAACCTACGGATAATTATCAGAACAAATTGAACTCGGAAGTCTGTCCCAAAAAACAAATTACGGGCCTTTCAAGGTCAAGCTATTTTTCAGCTCGCCGTTGTAAGCCTGTAGAAATTTGTCCGCACGAAAGATTCTCTTAAAACTTGGTGAGAATTTTCGTTGAAGCCTAAGGAAAATTTTCAGAACAAATTGGGCTCGGAAGTCTGTCCCAAAAAACAAATTACGGGCCTCTCAAGGTCAAACTATTTTCCAGTTCATCGTTGTTAGCCTGCAGAAAATTGTCCGCACGACAGATTCTCCTAAAACTTTGTAAACATTTCGGAGGACGTGTTAGGAAAATTATCGAGGAAAATTTGACCTGGATGTCGGTTCCAAAACAAAAAAAACAATTACGGACCTTTCAAAGTCGATCGGTTTGTGAGTTCATTTTTGTTTGCCCGCAGAAAGTTGTCCGCTCAACTGATCCTTTTAAGACTTGGTGAACATTTTCAAGGATGAGTAAGAAAAATTCTTGAGAAAAATTCTTGATATAAAAACATCAAGGCATTCAAATAAATATTTCAAGCAATATGGAGGTTATCTACAGCTCGTAAAATTGACAGTTGAGGTCATTTCGTTGCTGCAACGTTGCGAACTTTAGCGGCATGAAATCTTCTTGAACGATTTAGTATGCAAAACGCCAAACCAGCAAAAACGCCGATGGAAGTAACTCCGATAACAGACGAGCCTTCAGGAGAATCTATCATCGACACTAAACCATATCGAGAGCTGATTGGTTGCTCGATGTACGTAATGTTGACTACAAGACCTGATATAAGTACGGCTGTGAATTTCTACAGTCGATTTCAAAGCAACGCAACTGAAATACACTGGATTGGAGCTAAACGAATTTTACGGTACTTGAAGGGTACCCTTGATTATGGTCTTCACTATCGGAAGAATGACGATACTACTCTGCTTGGATATGCAGACTCCGATTGGGCTGGTGACGGGGACAGGAAATCTACTACTGGTTTTCTTTTCAAAATATATTCAGCCACTATCTGTTGGACAACTAAGAAGCAATCGACTGTTGCTTTATCATCCACGGAAGCTGAGTATGTAGCACTAGCCACAGCTGCAATGGAGTTGATTTGGCTACGAACAATGCTCATGCAGATGAAGAGAGCAATTGAAAGTCCTGTCGTCATCTATGAAGATAATCAGTCTTGTATACACCTACTGAAGAAGTGGGAACACAAAAGGCTAAAACACGTTGACATCAAATACAATTTTATACGAGATTTATATAATAATCAAGAAATCGATGTGAAATATATCCCATCGAACGAACAAAAAGCAGATATAATAACAAAGGGCTTGGCAGCTGTCGAGTTCCAGAAGTTATGTTCAAGCTTGGGAGTTTATAATCTCCAAAACGATTTTTGTCCACTTGGCAAAAGGCACTAATCATCAAATTAAGGCGGAGTGTTGAGAGTATTAATTTGAATCGAGTGCAGCTCAAGAGCACATGTATTGATTTATCTCCTTCAAATGTTTTTCTGACTATCGGTTGTTTTTTCATCATGTTATATCATCTTGACCTGGATGGTCGTGTCGGAATATAGACGGAATTTGTAATTCACAATAAAATATATATATTTCTTTAATGCGTAACTCTGTCAGAACCGGACCAGAAAAAGGCCCCTTCATTGCACAGAGATATTGTTATTCGTTGGACCAAATCTTCAAAAAAAGCTTTCCAAGGAGGAAAACAAGAGCCTCGTGGAAAAATATAATATTCGGGAAAATTGCGGATTCATAGTTGCCCCGGTGTTGAACTCGGAGGTTGTTGCCGCGATACGAGAAAATGTCAAAACAAGAGACAAGCGTAGCATCGAAAAACAGGAGCGCATTGCTTCCTGTATGGTAGCCATGGGGAAAGCTATCTCGATTACTCTAAAATCGGACATGCGAGAAAAACTTGAGTTGCTCGAAATTCTGAGTGACACAGGAAGACTCCTGGCGTTTCTCCAGAGGGAGGAATCAGAAATTCGCAGGAGTTTAATCCTTGCAAATCTCAATTCATCCGTAAGAGAATTTTAACGTGCTCGTCAGTCCACGGCTTCCTGTTCGGGGCGAATCTGGAAGAAAAAATCAAGACTGCGAAGACAATCGAGCGTGCATCGAAGGACCTTGTTCAACCGGAAAAACCATCAAAATCCAAGGACTCAAAAAACCAGAGGGGCCCCAGCGTCAGTTGACGCGCAAGAGGAATTTGACGCCGAGCGGGCCAAAGAGACCGACGAACGACAAATTCGGCTCGAGGCCGAAGAAAACGTATCCTCGAAAGACGCGACTCCCGGACAGGCGCCGTTAATTTCCAGCTTAGGTAGAACTGCGGGCCGTTTACGGTTTTTTTATCGGGCATGGTCAAAAGTATCAGCTGATCCTGTAATTCATGAATGGATTAGAGGATTTAAAATTCCCTTCACATCACCCCCTGTGCAAGGTCGGATCTCGGAAAAAACGGATTTGTCAAATAACGAAAAATTCGCCATCGCGTGCGAAATAGAAAAATTATTAGAAAAAGGCGCGATACAGACGGTTAGTCCGTCTTCGGACCAGTTTTTATAAAATATTTTTTTAGTGCCAAAGCCCGACGGCACGCAAAGATTTATTTTGAACCTCGAAAAACTTAATGAGTTCATAAATGCGGAACGTTTTAAGATAGAAGATTGGCGAGTGGCGAAATTGTTAATTGAGCCTGATTGTTTTATGGCGTCAATCGATATAAAGGACGCGTATTACATCGTATCGATAGAAAAGAGTTCTCGAAAGTTTTTACGATTCCAATATAGCGGCGTATATTACGAATTTAATTGCTTGCCGTTCGGTTTAAATGTCGCGCCTTTCGTATTTACAAAAATACTCAAACCGGTGGCAGCATATCTAAGAAGACAAGGCTTTAGATCCGTGTTCTACTTAGATGATATTTTGATCATCGGAAAATCATACGAAGAGTGTGCTGAAAATTTTCGAGCTACGACGGCTATTTTAGAAGAACTCGGGTTCATAATCAATCATAAAAAATGTCGTAGGATTCCCGCCAAACGATGCCAATATCTAGGGCTTATTTTCGACTCGGCAAAGATGATCATCGAATTGCCAGAGGACAAGATCCAAAGATCTCTCGATCTATTGAAAAAATGTAGAATAATGAAAAAATGCTCGATTCGTGAGTTCGCATCCTGCATCGGTACTCTCGGTTCGCGCTGTCCAGCGCTGAAATATTGCATGATACATATGAGACGGTTCGAAAATGTCAGATTATTGGCACTCGAAGAAAATGATAATAATTATGACAAGACTATGATTATTCCGGAGGAATTAAAAGAAGATATCGAGTGGTGGACGCTTAATATAGCGTCACCCAGCGCTCTTCTGAATGAGCCAGTATTCGATTACGACATTTTTACCGATGCTTCGCGTACAGGATGGGGAGCAGCTTGCGAAGGTCGGCGGGCGAACGGACACTAGAGCACGGATGATTTGAAGTTCCACATCAATCATCTCGTGTTGGTAGCCGCTTTTTTCGGCCTAAATGTTTATTAAGCCATAAAAAACAATGCAACGTGCTTCTTCGTATCGACAACACCACCGCGTTAGCTTACATAAATCGTATGCGAGACAGCCGGTTCGATAATCTTAGCAATATAACGAAACAAATTTGGGATTGGTCCATATCCATCCAAATATCTCTGGCGAGGCCAGAGATATTTGGATCGTTGCGGGTACATTGCATCGGAAGAAAATATAGAAGCGGATTACGAGTCGCGAAAATTACAGCCCGAGACGGAATTCGAACGCGCGGATTATGCGTTTCAAAAAATAGTATAGGTGTTTGGTGAGCCAAGAATCGACCTGTTTGCCTCACGAACAAATACGAAATGCGAACGATATATTTCATGGCGCCGAGATCCCGAGTCATTCGCGATTGATGCATTTACCGTAGAATGGAATCAATGGTTTTTTTACGCGTTTCCGCCATACTCAATCATTTCGAGAGATTTGCGAAACAATTGCCAGGATCGCGCAGAGGGAATTGTTGTTGTACCGTATTGGGAAGGTCAACCTTGGTTTCCCCTTTTGTCCTCGTTAGTGATTGGCGATCTTGTTTTTTTTCAAACCAAATGATAATCTGTTGCATTCTTCCAACAGGGACCCTCACCCGCTGTAGAAGCAACTTACATTGGTTGCCGGCATGCTATCGGGGAAGCGTTCATCTTGAGAGAAGCCCCATCGGAGTCAATCGACATTCTCATTGCGTCTCTAACAGATGCAACAATCCGGCAGTACGATTGTGGGTTGAAAAAACGGTGGCATTTCTGTGCAACCACCGGTGTCAATCCACTAAGGCGCTAGCCATCGGACGTTTTATCTTTTCTTACAAGAGAATTCCGAAACAACGCATCATAGGGGTCGGTCAATTGCTATCGATCAGCGCTTTCACTCATTCTTGGCTCGAAATTGGGAGAAGATGAGAGAGTAACACGTTTTTTTAAAGGGGTTTCAAAATTGAGGCCTTCTGCGCCACGTTACGATTCGACGTAGGACCCAAAAATCGTGTTACGATTATTTTCAAGTTGGGGGTCAAATGAAAAAACTTCGTTGGAGGAACTTTCTATGAAGCTAGCTACACTACTAGCGTTAATCACAGGCCATCGGCTGAAAACTTTTTCGTCAATAGATATTCGTAATATCCGACAAGTCAACGAGAAATCTTACGAGATAAAAATTCCGGACCGAATAAAAACTTCGGCTCCGAATAAAAAGCAACCGGTATTGTGCTTACCGTTTTTCACAGATGACAGATCTCTAAGTGTAGCGTTGGCTCTTGAAAGTTACTTAGACAGAACAAAAGATTTACGTAACGCGATTTTGAGTCTTTTTATTTCCTTCAAAAAACCGCAAAGGCGGTTACGTCGCAGACGTTATCTCGCTGGGTAAAAAAGACTTTGTCCACAAGCGGCGTGGATGTTAACGTTTTTTCCGCGCATAGTACGCGTCACGCCGCCACGTCAGCAGCAAAACGAGCTGGCGTAAGCGTCGATTAAATACGAAAAACGGCGGGTTGGACAACGGAGTCCGCGACCTTTGGTCGATTCTACGATCGAGAGGTTTTGCCGGACGAAGTCCAATTCGCTGAAGGTATTCTCGGTAATAGAGATTAAGGTTGTTTGTTTGTATGTGACCTTGTTTATTTCCTGAAATATGCAGTGCATAAGATTATATGCGTATTCTTGCATTTTTTTTTGTTTCAACTGTTATATAAATTTCAAAATGTTAAAAAATAAAACAAATATAACAGTTTTTTCATCAGCCGTAACTCGCTTTAAACAGCTACACTTCGATCTCTGAAGGAAGAGGCGCGAAATACAATTAACGATTAAACGAACTTACCTAAGTGAAGTTCTATCGTGATTGTATGAGCGCCTCTTCCGAAGAGATCAGTCCCACCCACCCATTAATCTCGTATGAGATACCCACATTTTTTATTTCAGTTACGGCTTATCAGGCAGAACTTTAAAAGAATGAGGATAGCCAACAGTGCAGGCGCGTCGAGAGCATAGGGACTCATAGGGAGAAAAGTTTTGCTTTAAAACTTTGTGGCGACACTGTGGGAAGTGAGGGGTACTACACTTTGATCTCTTCGGAAGAGGCGCTCATACAATCACGATAGAACTTCACTTAGGTAAGTTCGATTAATCGTTAATTTTTGGGACATACTTCCGAGCCCAATTTGTCTTGACAATTTTCCTTAGGCTTCATCAAAAATGCTCACCAAGTTTCAGGAGAATCTTTCGTGCGGAGGACTTTCTACATGCTTACAACGATGAACCGAAAAAATATCTTAACCTTGAGAGGCCCGTAATGCGTTCTTGGTAAATACTTCGGAGCCCAATCTGTCTTGACAATTTTCCTTAGGCTTCATTAAAAATTCTCACCAAGTTTTAGGGAAATTTTCTACAGGCTTACAACGGCGAGCTGAGAAATAGTTTGACCTTGAAGGGTCCGCCATTATTTTTTGGACCGCACTTCCGAGCCCATTTCATCTCGATAATTTTCATCCTTGAAAATGTTCACTAAATTTTAAGAGAATCTGTTGTGCGGACAACTTTCTACGGCCAAACAAGGATGAAGTCAGAAATCCTCTCAAAGTCAAACTACTTTTCAACTCGCCGTTGTAAGCATGTAGAAAGTCCTCCGCACGCAAGATTCTCCTAAAACTTGGTGAGAATTTTTAATGAAGCCTAAGGAAAATTGTCAAGACGAATTGGGCTCGGAAGTATGTTCCAAAAAAAAAAAATTACGGGCCTCTCAATGTCAAACTATTTTTCAGTTCATCGTTGTAAACATGTAGAAAGTCCTCCGCACGAAAGATTCTCCTTAAACTTGGTGAGAATTTTTAATGAAGCCTAAGAAAAATTGTCAAGACAAATCGGACTCGGAAGTATGTACCAAAAACCAATTACGGGCCTCTCAAGATCAAGATATTTTTTCGGTTCATCGTTGTAAGCATGTAGAAAGTCCTCCGCACGAAAGATTCTGCTAAAACTTGGTGAGCATTTTTTATAAAGCCTAAGGAAAATTGTCAAGAACAAATTGGGCTCGGAAGTATGTCCCAGAAAGATATTACGGGCCTTTCAAGGTCAACCGATTTCTGATTCAAACCTTTGTTTGGCCGTATAAAGTTGTCCGCACAACGGATTCTCTTAAAATTTGGTAAACATTTTCAAGGCTGAGGAAGAAAAATGATCGCGATAAAACGGGCTCGTGAGAACATCCAGGCATTCAAATAAAAATTGAAAACAATATGGAGGTTATGTGCAGCTCGTAAGATTGACAGTTGAGGTCATTTCGTTGCTGCAACGTTGCGAACTTTAGCGGCATATATTTTCGAAAAAAAAATAGAGATTTTAATGTCACATTATTTAATGTGTGCGAGTGTGTGTTGAAATTCGGTACACTAGTAAAATGGTCACGTCGCTTCGGTCAGTGCAATTTTCCTGAAGATTGACCACATTAGCGATTTTAGGCGATTTTGAATTGTTTGAAAATTTCCGGAGCAGCTCAAACTTCCGAAAATGTTGAGCTATCGTCCTAAAACTGCATGCAAATATAATAGTTCTTATCAAATACCTTTGGTATTGAATTTGGTGAAAATCTATCCAGATTGTCAGATTTCATTATATTTTGATTTTTTTTTAATTACTAAAAACTATGAAATTCGAGTAAAAATTGAGGTCTCAAATTTAGCATGTGAAATTTGGCACAATGTTTGGTGTTAAATTTGGAAAAAAATATATTAATCGCTTGAATTTTATGACATTTTGAACTTTTTCAATTTTCCAAATCAAATATCATAAG